>CM031238.1:672550916-673150916 GCA_018340775.1 Taxus wallichiana var. yunnanensis | reverse complement strand
AGATAAGGGCCTGGATCACCATGCAAAAAGTCCACTAAAATTGACCTAGCTTCACAAAGCAATTTTGGCGAGCTTATCATACCCAAAACTCTCTCTCCTTTACAATGAGCCCAACACTCCAATTTTATAGAAAAAGAAAAGGAAAAGAGAAGGGAAAATGGAAATCAAAATCTATCCTTCAACCACCCTGAAGAGGCATTAAATTGATTGAAATGATTATAAATTACTTGCAAAAGGCTCCCCATACTTTCCCATGTGCTTATGCTAAAAGAAGGATGACCATGCCTCTTAAATGCACTCCCGGCTACTTAATAAAACATTGTTGATGTGAACCCGGCCAGCAAAATCTTAAAATCTCAATCAATTTCTAATCAAATCCAGAATTTCTTGATTTACTCTGCATCGGGCTCATGAACTAGCCTAACCATGATTCCAAAAACGGTACAAATTTTGTGTGATTTCATTGAAAATTCAAAAGTTATGGCCTTGAAAAATGCGGGCAAGATCTATTTTGGATGTTAGATGGATGGTTTTCAAAAGGTCTTGATGCTGACGGGAATGAGCATTAAAGCCACCAATAAATTTTTATCTTATTTAAATATATCTACCCTCATCAAAAATAAGAGCTCGAGTCAAAATTTATGGCAAGTAGCTTTGATGTTTGTCAAAGGACAAATGTTGACTTTTCTTCTTCTCCTTCGGCGTTCTACACTTTTCGGGACCGCGCAACCCTTTACATTTGGTAAATGTCCCAAAATTTGGAGGGACAAATTCTTCCAAACTACCCAAATGGGCTTCCATGTCCCTTTTCTACGGTGACACGTGGCGTGATATGATTGGCTTTCGGCTCCTTCGGCCCGTGTTTATACAAATGCATATACTTGAATCCCATTTAGTGTGTTGAAATTTCCCATTTCTCCAAACCATTCGGTTTGCTACTTGAGATAGACCTCAGAAAAGTGTCCCATTTACTTTCGGATTGTTTGGGACAAATTTTAACGATTCGCCTAATTTTCTAAGGCCAAAGGAGAGAGCGTGAATAAAATGAAAACCTAAAGTTCTCATTTTGACCGATCCGGCCGTTCGTACTCGTAGAAACGTAGCTGGCCCAACTATTTCGGGCTGCCTTTACTCATTTCGCCAATCCGGCACACGTACTATGACAGCTTCTCCATAATCTAGTAAAATGCATTCACAACAACATTAGTCAATTTTTTCCATTTTTCGGCCAGATCATTTCCGATCCCACGCATAAAAATAGACACAATATTCTGCGTAATCAAGGTTGAAGGCCTTTCGGAAGAATCATGTCCTTTTTAGTCCCAATTGTCCCATCCACTAGGAATTAGCCATTTTTCATGATTTTTCTGGCCCGATATGCATTTTGCAATTTTTCTTACCTTTCCTCATAACTTTCTCTCTTACCACTTGGACAAGGAGTTAGAAAAATATGAGGGACCCTAAAACATGAAATTTTTTTCATAGCTTTGACTCAATCTATTTGCTTTGGACAAAAGAATTTTATGCATGTTATCAAAATTACCTTAAGGGGTGAATTTCGGATAATAGGCCTACAATGCCTTTTTTTTGGAGCCCCCCTATCCAGATCGATTATAGAGAGAAGAGAGAGAAAAGAAAATGGATTTAGCTCCTATCCCATAACCATTACAATCGTAGAGCCTATTATTGCAGCCCCATCCCTAGATATGTTTAAAGCCTTGCAAACCATGGGAAATAAGCTTACATTGCCTAATAGGCCATATCAAGCTCCTTATCAGCAAAACCAGCAGAATAGGCAGCCTTACCAACATAATCAAAATTATAGGTAGCCTTATTAGCAAAGGCAATTTGATTCTAATGTTCCTAGTCTATCTAATGCTTTGGTTCTCATAATATGGCTTTCAAAAGTGTGGTGCGCAACCTTGTAATCAACCTCACCAAACGTAAATTGTCAAAATGCATTCCTAAACCAAAATTTTGTGTAACCTCAATCTAAAGCATTGTTCATGCTAAATTCGGTCTCGGAGGGTTTTCAGTAGTAAAAGAAATTCATGTTCGAAGACACCTGAACAAAATTTGGTTAGCTTTAATGAGGAGGATTTCATTCTCATTCCACTAGAGTCCAGAGAAAGCTACCAAAAATAAAAGACAACAAAACAGACCTATGGCCGCCCAATATTACTTCGATATATCAACATCTACAACCTCGAAACTAGCCAACAATCCTGAGTCCCTCAAAAATAAAATTTTTGCAGCTAGTAAAGAGTCAACAAAAATAGCTTCATCCCGATAAAAGAAGATTGTTTATCTCTCGCATATCCAAGGCTACCGAATTAGAATCAATTTTTCCCTTATTTCTAAAAAAATGAGTCTATCTCTAAGACTATTGCTTCTTTTAATATTTTTGATGTGATGAAGAAGCACAATGTTAACATCTCGATGTGGGATGCCTTAAGCATTCCAAGACAATAGGATTTACTCTCTCATGAACTAGCTAAACTATCAGATTTCTTCAAAAATAGCAGTAAAGGAAGTCCAAAATATAGATATGGTCCTTGGAACACTTGATCAAGATCACGTAAAGGATGTTAGATGGATGGTTCAAAAGGTCTTGAATGCTCATGACATAAAAAAGCCACCACCTTTTTATCTATCCCTGATTATTGGAGAAAATTTAGTTCATAACTTGCATGGTGGATAGCGGTGCCAGTAGCACAGTTATGCCAAAGCCAATTGCTGAAAAATTAGGCCTGCAGTATGAGCCAACAGAAAAAAGTGTTCTACTTGATGGGGGACTGCAACCAATACAGTTGGTATAATCAAAAATTTGGAGGTAACGTTACATGCTTACCCAAATGTTTCCATTTTGCAAGATGTTACTGTTGTGGATTTACCTCCATATTTTGCTTTGTGCCTATCTAGAGACTTCATGGAAAAAATAGGAGGTTACCTCTCTTCTAATTGGTCTTTCTTATTTTTCACTACACATTATGGCACTAAAGTTACCATCAATTCAGAGCCATTGGCTAGATTTCATATTGAGCCTCATTCACCAAATGCTTTGGCAAATTATTCCGCTCTAGATCAATCTGATTTTGATGATGTAGCTCAGATTACAGTGCTAGAGGGTGTGTCTAACATGTTTATGGATGAGAAAACAGTTGAAGAACATGCTCATGATCCTTTTAAAGAGGTTGAAGAACATATTTTCAGTGTATATTGCATGCATGAAGAAAATGTAGCAATTCCCTTGTTGTCCAAAATAGAAAATTCAACAGAAGGGATTTGGAAGCTTCATTTTGATGGAGCTAAGAATAAGAAGGGTAGGGAGCAGGTCTGATGCTCACTTCCCCAACAAATGAAAGGTATTTTATAGTTGAGTCTTCAATTTTTATGCACTTGTAATGTAGCTGAGTATGAAGTGTTAATTCATGGCTTACTTTGGGCCAGAAAAAGAGGAATCAACACGTTACAAGTCTTTGGTGATTCTGAGTTAGTAATAAATCAAGTAAAAAACTTCAATGTATGTAAGAATCCATTAATGAAGTCTTACAGGCATAGAGTTTCAGACTTAATGGAATATTTTGATGCCATTAATATTCAGTCTATTCCTAGAGCTGAAAATAAACATGCTGATAGACTGCAACAGTTGGTGCTAGTTTTGAAGTGCTGGAACAAATAGAAAACAACAAAGTTCAGCCTCATGTTAAGTTGATTGTCAAGCCTTCTATACCTGATAATGAATCTAATTGGCAGGTGTTTGAGAGTGATAATCAAATCTGCAAGTTTTTGCAGCAAGAAGCTAAATTTTCTACGTAGTAAATCAGGATAAATTACAACATCTATATGGTGACCAAATTGTTCAGTTAAAGACAAACAAGTTTCCTCAAGGACTTGTCACATTGGAAGACATCTTCAAGACAATCGATCACCGCTTAAGAAAGGATAAAGCTAAGATGTCTACTCATGCTGATAATTACGAAGAGGTTTCAGTTGATGAAGGAAAGAACTTATTTCTTAGAAAGGTATATCCGAAAAATAGTCTTTTATTAAGCTTTGCACTGAATTTAAAGATGTTTTCGCTTGGAGATACCAAGACTTGAAAGGGTTTGACCCCAGTCTAGCACAACATATGATTGAATTACAACCAAATTCTAAACCAGTTAGGTAGAAACAAAGGCCTATAAATCCCAGAATAGAACCTCTTATGAGGAAAGAATTATCAAAATTGATTGAATCAAGAATTATTTTCCGGTTAAGCATTCAAGTTGGGTAGCAAATCTTGTTCCAGTTAGGAAAAAGAATGGAGAAATCAGATTATGTGTGGATTTTAGAGATCTTAACAAAGCATCATTAAAAGATCATTATCCACTACCAAACATGGATCATATTTTGAGAATAGTTTTAGGATCAGATAGACTATCCCTTCTAGATGGTTACAGTGGATATAATTAGATTTTAGTCTCGAGGAGAAGATAGATATAAAACAACTTTTACCACCAAGTGGGGTACTTACGCTTATAAAAGAATGCCTTTTGGTCTTTCAAATGCCGGTGCAACGTTTCAACGTGTAATGGACATGGATTTTCGTAGCCTACTAAATAAATGCATACTTGTTTATTTAGATGATGTCACTGTATTCTCAAAAAAATTATGAACATCTAATGCATTTGAGACAGACTTTTCAGATCTGCAGGCAGTTTGTAATATCCTTGAATCCTAAAAAGTCTATCTTTTCAATACATGAAGGTAAGCTACTTGGCCATATTGTTTCTAAATAGGGTTTAGCAATTGATCCTTTCAAAATTGAAGCCATATCACAGCTATCATTGCCTCATCACAAGAAGGCATTACAGAGCTTTCTGGGAAAAATCAACTTTGTTAGAAGATTTGTCCTAGATTTTACAGCATTGGTTAAGCCATGATAACCATGCTAAGGAAAGAGAAAACATTCTCTTGGACTAGTGAAGGGAGAGAAGGTTTCGAGGCTATTAAAACAGCTATTTCTTAGGCTCCTACTCTTGCAAATCCAAATTTTGACAAATATTTTACAATGTATGCACTTGTAGGAGCTGAAACAATCTCAACTATTCTAACTCAGGTCAATGATGAGAATATCAAATAGCCAATTGCTTTCTTTGGATAGAGCTTGCACGATTACGAAACAAGGTACACATTCCTTGAAAAACAAGTACTTTCCATAGTCAGAGGACTAAAGAATTTTAAGTACATGCTTTCAAACAATAGAATTCATGTTCTTGTTTCTCATCCAAATGTGAAAGCTTTCTTGTTGAACAAAGAGTTGAATGAGAAAAGAGTAGGTTGGATAACGAAGGTTATGGAATATGATGTTGATATCCGAGTTTCCAAGACAGTTTAAGGTAAAGGTTTATGTGAGCATCTAATTGTTGATATGGAGAAACAATAGGATGTAAAACCAAAGTTTTAGAACACCATGCTGAAACCATGTATCAACAATCAAATGTTATGTTGCAACCAGAAAATCAACAACCTAAACCTTCTCAAGAAATTCAGGAATCGAGATGGATGACTGATTTGGTTGACTACTTACAACATGGCACTTATCCGGAAGGTATGGATAAGAATAAATGAAGATATTTCAGGTTACAGGCTATTCCTTATCTCTTCGTTGATGGTGTATTGTTCAGAAGAGATATAAATGGAATCTTGCTGCGATGTGTCGATTATGACAAGATTCAGAAGATATTATCAGAATTCCATGAAGGACCTATAGGAGGTCACTTCTCAGCATGTACTACAACTTTGAAGATCATGAAAGCAGGTTACTATTGGCCTAGCATATTTAAGGACTATTTTGAATGGATCAGAAAGTGTAAGAAATGTGCTTTCTTTGTCGAAAAAGAATGTTTAGCTTCGTTTCCTTTGCATCCTATTTCAGTTGATCAACCCTTTATGCAGTGGGGTCTTGACTTTATTGGGATGATTAACCCACCTTCTTCACAAGGACACAAATGGATTCTAACTGCTATATATTACTTTACATGATGGACTGAAGCAGTAGCCTTGAAGGATGCTAATGAAGCTTCAATACTAGCTTTCTATGAAGGTATAGTCTATAGATTTGGTGTTCCAACAACTATCATATCAGATAATGCTTTAGCATTTCTCAGTGCTAAAGTAATAGATTGGGTTGTTAGCCATGGAATCTACTTGAGCTCTTCATCTAATTATTACCCACAAGGTAATGGCTTAGCTGAAAGCACTAACAAGAATATGTTAAGGATCATCAGAAGAACACTCAAGGATAATCAAAGAGCTTGGCATCTAATGTTGAATTCAACACTTTGGGCTGATAGGGTGACCCCTAAGAGATCAGTTGGAAACTCACCATACAAACTTGTGTATGGGAAAGAAGTTAGAATGCCAATTTCAGTTGAGTTACCTGCATTGGATTTACTGCATCAAATGGAATTACTTGAGAATGAACCATTGCAGGTCCATTATGCAGAATTGATGGAATTACAAGAGCTAAGAGATCAAGCTCATTTGAATATGGAGAAAAATAAAAAATAGATGAAAAATATTTTTGACAAGAAAGCCAAATTTAGAATCTTCAATGAAGGAGATATTGTGTTGAAATGGGATGATGATCATGATAAGACAGGAAGACACTCAAAGTTTGATACACTCTGGAGTGGTCCTTACATGATATCAGCTTTCAAACAACACAATGCTTTTTAGATTTCTAAGCTGAACGGAGAGGAACTTCCCATTCCTGTGAATGGTATGTTTCTTAAACACTATTATTGAAAATCTTATAGTGATTGGTTAGAATAGGATTTCCCATTCAATAAGTGAAGTTCTTCACATTGCATCATTCTTTATTTTCAATAAGTGCATTCGTGCACGTGGTTTGGTTTGCCAGATCTTTTCCTAGCTTGGACCTTTCAGAAAAAGGGCAGATTTTGGTCACAGATTTGGACTCCATACCCAATGGACAAGAGCAAGGCACTAGTCTACAAGCTAGCAGGCAGCTTTCCCTGCAGGATCGCAAATGTTGACAATTTTTGCACTTCTGCAAAAATGGGCAACTCAAAACTTTGTTACGATGGATAGCTTTGGTGAAGTATACCTAAGCCAAGGGAATTTATATTAGATTATTTTTTTATTGCTCATTTGTGAAAGAGATTAAGTGAAATCTACAGCTATGTGTATTGTTACAAAATGTAACAACTCACATAGTCTACAATTTCATGAATATCCTCAGCAAAAGAACACAAGCCCCAAGGACAGCCGTGTTATCTTGATGAAGACACCAAATTGTAGAGTATGTAAGGTGTATAGTTTTGGAAACAATAGACATAGTGGCAATTTTTCATATAATCAGATTCATGGTTATTATCTTTGTGCTTATCAGATTTATTGCTCTATGTTTATTACAGTTATTGAGATTAATGAGTTTGCATTTATCTATGCTGCCATAAAATATTACAATTGACTCCTTTCTTACTACTTCCATCAAGAAAATATTGACAAACAAACAGTGACAATAGTGTCCAAATGTAAGTAGCAGGAAGGAGTCAAAATGAAGAATGGAAGCTAATGCAGTCAAACAACATACAAGGAGACATATCTCATTCAAAGAGTGCTTGCTGAAGTTACAGGTATTCATTTAAGATTATCCCTTATGTTAATTCATTTTATTGAGATATTGAGTTTCCTACATCATTGTACAATCAAAGGAAAATTGAATACAGAAAGATATAATCAACTAATTATTTCAATTTAATTCTTTATTCATAAGAGATCATAAGTTTTCCCACACAAGCTGTGGGATATGACTAAGTGACTCATCATATACATATAAATAATAATATTGCATGTGCTAAAGAACAAGAGTAGAGGAGTAAAAAGGAACCCATCATTTCCTTTTCGTCTTCTATCCCCTCTCTACATCATCTCCATCTCCATCTCCATCTCAACTCTCTCATCTTCCGCTTCCATCTCCATCTCCTAATACCTACAAATCAAGAGAAGTATCTGTCAAATTGAGCTCAGGGTACAATGTTATTCCAATGCTCATGTTCTAAAGCAAATACATATTCTAAGTTCAATGCATCTAATGGTACTTGAAGGAAAGAAATACAAATGAGCTAGCAGCAAAAGAAGAGATGGAGCACATAAAGAGAAATGAGTAGCAAGATAGATCAAAGAAGCTAAGGATTGGGTTAGAAAGGAAGAATCTAAAGCAGCTTGCAAAAGAAACAAATGTGGAAAATGACACTTGAAAGAAGTTGGAAATAGTTTGTAGAAGAAGGAAAGAAGAGAAATAAAACACATGGATATAAGAGAGGCCAAAAGCCTATTTATTTCTAACTCATTTATGAATTTTGCAGGAATAGGTTGCAACATTAAATGAAAATCAGTTTAACTGTTTAAGAAGGAAACATCTACTGAATGAAGATAAATATCATTTTCAGATGGTTTACAGAAGAAAGAAGCATCAGAATGAGTCAAGAAAGAGGTATCTTTGCAAATCAGGATAAAAAATCTGGAAGGAAAGAGAAAAATAGGATTTTAGAAAATTTTGCCAGAGTCTCCCCTTGTAAAATTGACTTTTGATTTAAAAAAGAATTGAAACACATGCTTTTAAGCTACTACATTGCTTTCTAAGCTATCTGAGCTTCAAAAGAAATAAAAACAGTCAAGAAAAGTACATGTTTCATCACTTCTAAGTTGATATCATGATCAAATGAAACATACAGGTATTCCAGATTTTCATCATGCTACAACTATCAAAAGTTCCTTTTAATTTCCAAATTCAAGTGTGAATCAAAGGGCAACTACTTTACAAATTTTTAGAAGTTAGAAATGAATCAAGTAAAACCAGCATGGACAGCTCATCCAAGTAATCAGACAAGCATGAGAGATGTTTATATGTTTTTAGAAAGGTCAAATCATAAGAATCTGGAGAGAGAAGGATTCTGAAAAAATTTTTGCCTAAGTTTCCCCTTGCAAAATGGACTTTTCCAGAAAAACAGAATTGAGAAATAATGTAAAAATTGAAATTAATTGCTACTACGACTTCTAGAAAGTGAAGTGCCATTACAAAAAATGATCTTAAGTATTTTCTTTATTTTTTCAGAAAAGTAGTATCTATTTCATTATTCAGGATGGAATGCAATCAGGTTGCGACAAAGAAACATCATACAACTTCCAAAGAGTCATTATTCTGAATGCAAATGTCAAGCTACAGAATTTACAAGATGGCATTCATCTTCCAACTGAAGGAATAAACTACAAAGCTCAACAAGTGTTTAAACCAAAGCATGCCTTCTAGAAAATAAGATCAACAAGTCAAAGATGTATTCACATAGAGCACAAAAGAAAGCTAAGTATACATTTACGAAAAGAAGGAATTGCATTTGTATGAAGGAAGAAATATTGACATATATGTCTTTAAAAGAAAACAGTTAACATTTCCAAGTACCGAGACAAGCTTATAAACAGCTCATCAAAAAAGCACAGAATGGAACTTAACAAATTTTGAATGACAATTCAGAGTTTAAAAGTCCATTTCAGAAAGGAGAAACACTTCGCATGCAAATAAGTTCGTTCTACACGAATATTTTAACCGAGTTCCAAGATTCATAGTTGCAGAACGAAACTCGAGCTCAAAAGGAAAATAAAAATAGTGTTGGAACTCACCGTGCCCAATGATGAAATGAGCAGACAAGCAAAAAAATGGTGGCATTCCCCTCTGCAGGCTCGAGCTAAGCTCAACAACTACCAAGAGCGCGAAAACTAGAGACAAACAAAGATTTATCATTCCATGCAGAAGCCAACAGAGCAGAATGAAAGATCTAAATGATTTTTAGATCATATATGAAAGATAAGCCGAGCTACAAAAAAAAATGAAAGAAATACCTCCAAGTTCATGAAAAACGTAGAAACAGTCAAGTAACTATGGCTTCAAAGGCTAAATAACAAGTATGTAGGCTTAAAGAAGTCCAGATCTCGAAGTTCCCACACCTTTCATAGAAAAAATGCAGAGAAAATAAAAAATTTGTGAGGGCTTCGCCCGTAAAATGAAAACCAAATGAAATGACCAAGCAGAGCTCACAATTCTATTAACTTGCATTCAAAACTAGGGTTCCAAAACCCTAACCCATGGTTAATGATCAATGACTCATCAAATGCCAAGTGCCAAATCGAATGACCATCAAAAACGTAGATTACGAGATGATAAGCCCAGATTAACTCCACTAACCATAATTAATGCCAGGATAGACCCTAACCCACGGTAACAAGATCAACAGTGGCGAGAAGACCAAAGCAAAGATCAAGGGCCAACAGAGCTCGTCAAAAACCAAGTAAACGCAAGCCCAGTTAGGGTTTCCACTGCCTATGACCAGAAAGGGTTGAGTCATCATGGAGAGGGGCCAGCCCATGTGGACCAACCAATTAATCATTACAAGAGACTTTACAAAGTCTGAACTATAGTCCATGCCCCAAAAATCAAAACAGTATTATATGCCATGATCACCAAAAAGGTGAAAATTGTATTATGTGCCAAGGGGTCTAAAGGTGGCGAATCAAATTGCATGGTGGGCTAGCCAAAAGGGTAAAACCCTTTATATTATATACATGCTTATGCCTAAGTCCACAATGTGGCAACATCTCAAACCAAAGGTGGTCCCCACATGGGGTTTCAAACAAAATTTACAAGTGTCACTCATGTGACTATCCGAGTAGTGAAGGAAATCAGAACATGTGCACAAAGAAGGTGGTCCCCACTTCATCTTAATTTTGCAAATATGGCTAACGTTGAATCTTTTTGCCTACACACAGGAGATGATTTTTTGCATGCCTTCACAATAGGATAGAACAAAGAAGATGAAGAATTTGCATGTGCAAAGGAGGAAGACTTGCCTAGCAAGAAATTTGTAATTTTAGCAAATTATTCACCTTTCTTTCTTAAAAATAGAACAGTCAACTTCAGTTTGATTGTATTGTATCTAAGGATGATAATGCCTATTTCTATCACATGCTTTAGTCTATATTATTTTATTCCTTTATTTATTATTAAATAAAGGATAAAATTAGATGCATGGGCGAGTACAACCTGAAGGCTATTTTTAGGAAGGGGGTGAACTTTTGCTATATATTGTGTGCTCTTGCAAAGCACAAAAAGGGGGATTTTTCAGAGAAATTTCCCAGAGAACTTTTGATATGAGTACTGAAGCAATTTCTGCCAGTTTTTCCCTCTGAGTGTGAATTATTCTTTGCCTTTCCAAGTTATTCTGCAGTCTTGTGTATGCCAGTATTAGTCTTGTGAATCAATATTCCCTGATTAATCACTTTACCCCGCTGCAAATCTACTATTTTCTGCTAAATTTCATTGTGCATGTTAGCTTACTAGTGTTGTTGTGAACTTCCCTCAGTACAAAATAAGTACTTTGCCCTTATTTTCTATAGAAAGTACAAATTGGTTCGTGCACATAAAGAATTCTTCACAAATCAGTTGTGTATTCCACTCAAGTCAAGTTTTCATCCAAATTTGGTGTATCACCTTAGTATTTATTTCATTTTCAGTCACCTCTTAACCTTAAAACTCCCAAAAACAATTTAGTGAACACCAATAAGGAACCAACCTTTTAACCTCGGAGGTTCACCTCAAAATAGGTATACCCACAGACCTGAGGTTTCCTGATTATATCTACGAGAGAGAGATATTTGCAGACTTAGAGATCCTATGCCATCTCTCTTCCTGGTGAACTTTCAAGATATAACATATTGTGTTTACTTTTTCCTAATTGGGACTGCAACAAGCTTCAAGGTTGTGGAATGCTCCATTTCCTTGGTTGAAAAGACTTTAAGTCTTTGTATGAGTAAGCCAAAATGTCATAATATTTGAGTACGGAGGCTTATGAATTTCCTATGCTCCTCAGGTGGGAAACATTTACCGATATTGACCAAGCAAGGTTTATCCATGGTACTGAAATTAACTTTCTTATAGTCAGCAGAATTCGTAGGTCTGCTCTGCTCTTTCTCTTTGATAAACTGTCATGTTTGTCAAAAGTTCTTCCAGTGAAACCAATCTTTTGGGAATTTTATTTCCTTTGAGTTGGATGATGCCATCCCCAAGATCTTCATTTTCAATTACTTCTGGATGGGTGAGGTATTTGATTCATGAAATGTAGAATCACTTCCTTCAAAGTACAATTGTTCAAAATTATCCCTCTTTTCCAAGAAGGAAATAATTTGTTGATCATCATTAAATACTTGCCAATTTTCTGCATTGTCAGGAACACTTGGCCTAAAAACCATTTCAATGGTGTATTTGACTTGATCAAAATTTAAATGAGGAATCATTAATGAAGATGAGACTGCTAGAGAATCTACTTTGTCATTCTTTTCGTGAGGGACAAATTTTATGGAAAAAGCATCGAAAGCTTCTATTGTGTCCCACACTTTATTTCTATAGTGTCTCAAATGATCATTCTTTACTTGGAACTGATTTCTTACTTGTTTCATGATCAATTTTGCATCTCCAAAGACTTCTAAATTTTTGATCCCTTTCTCCTTTGTAGATTGAAGGCCAAGGATTAATTCCTCGTATTTTTCAGTGTTGTTAGTATTTGAAAATTCAAGTTTGTACCAAAACGGAAATATTTTACAATTTGGAGATATGAGCACCACTCCTACACCAAAACCAATTGAACAACAAATTCCATCGAACTCTAGAGTCCATATCTCATTGGAATCTTGGCAAGTGATCTCAGGGGTATGAATTTCTGTAGTCATCATATAACTACCCATACTTGAGCATTTGAAAAGGAACTGTAATGCGAGGATCTTCGGTTTTAGTTACCGTGAAATTTTCTTGAGCTTCCAGCATAAGATTATTCATTTCTCCACTGATAGGGATCATGGCATGAGACCAATCCATTTTAATTTCTCCTCCTAGATCCTTGCAAAATTTCCTGGTCAACAACATTCCATATGAGGCGGAATATTAGTAACTAAAATAGTTACCTTAACTCACTTTTGATAGATTTGGGCTAAAACCATTTGGGAGTCTTTAATCTGCATGATTAAAGGAACTTGCTTGGTTTCCATGGACTAGCATGATCCAAATGTTCTTGTACAAGTCAAACCAAGAGCATGTGCTACTTTTTCTGGAATCATATTATCCGAGGCTACGAGAGTCTATAATGCAATTACTTAATTTTCATCCATTGATCATGAAGGACACAAAGAAAGGTTCAATATTTTCTTTTAAAGGTGTAGTGACCGCCACAATATTTTGAGTTTTCCCATCTTTGGGAGTTTTTAGAATCCCTTTGGAGGAATGAATAGTAGATTCACTATTGATAAACTAAACCAATTTCTCGAGTTTATCCTTATTGGACTAGAAGTACTCTACCCGTGACATGGAAATTTTTGTTTCATTGATATGATCAATGATATCAAATATGGGCAAAGTAACCGTAGTTTGATGTCTCGATACTAGTTCTTTCAAACTTGATGACGGCACACTTTTGACCTTTATCTCTCGGTAATTTGGTTGATACGAGACATGGAAGAAGAAACTTTTTCATAGCTGATTTATCAACTGATTGATTTAACAAAGGCCCTCCTTTCTTTAAGATAGTTTTGGCCACCGAAAACTCAGATCGCCTTGGAATCTTTAGGAGTCTCATTTTTCTTGGATTCTTTAGAAGTATGCTTAATCATTTTTTTTTGAAGTTCCTTAGAAACCTCTTTATCTCCCACCTTAGTGGTATCCTGCTCCTTTTTTTGAGAGCGTGTGAAGACAGTGAAGGATTTACTATTCATATGTTCTATAATTTCTTCGTATCCATCTTCTTCTTTTTAACGGTACTCAAAGAAATGATTATTACTTTCTTCGTCGGGATCTTCAACTTCAGGTTCAAATGTTCTAGAATCCGGCTCTTCCTCATCAACCTTGAAGACTTCAAATTCATCATCACTTTGTTTAATGACATCACATTTTGAGTTAGTTGTGAGAGCTACTTCAATAGAAAGCCTTGTCAAAGCACCTGTAATCCTAGCTTTGTTGGAAACGTATCATTTTCTTGCGATGTCTTTGTAAGGAGCAGGTTTACTACTTTAAGCAACTTGCTTTTTTAAAAGCCAGCACATCATTAGACAACTTAGTGAGTATATCTTCTTAAGCGTTAGGGGTTTCTTGAATCTTTACATTGAGGGAAGTTATCTTGAATTTTCTTTCCATGATTATGTCATCTTCAATTTCTATGGCCAAGGATTGAGCAAGTTCCAAAATAGCCACTCTAGCCCTTCTGTGTTGATAGCACACTTCTAGTTGTTGTGCATTAATAAAGAAACATGTTTTTCCATCAAGGTTTAGACAAATCCCAGTGGGAACTTTGTTAACCATTTTGTTTAATTTAGTCACGAATTTCCTCATGGGTTCTGTTGGCTCTTTCTTCACCTAAGATAGTTGGGAAAAAAGAGGATGTTCATCTTCTTCCATCTTGAATCGATCTTAAAACTTCATTTTCATATCATTCTAATTTGTAATGCATCCATTTGCTAGATGATGAAACCAATTTATAGCAACATCATGTAATATTTTGATGAATAGGTGAATAGAAACATCTTCATATTCTACCAACAAAACAACACATGCAATGAAAAAGGTAGAAATATGGTCATCTGGTGATGTCTTCCCATCTCCATTGAACTTGGGAAGAATCTTTCTTGATCCTCATGGGAGTTCATTTTGAGCTGGTAAGGCCAATGGGCCTATGGCATTTCCCCATGGTATGTTGAATTCCATTTTAGGAAAGGTGGTATGCAAAGGTAAAACAATGTGAGCAAGGACAAGTGCTTGGTGATAGTGATTCCTTCCACTGCTTGCTTTGTCAAGACTTGATGCAAAGCTTTTAGATCTATGAGGTGTGTTCTTCTTTGGAGGAGATAACTTGAAATCAAACTTTCCTTGAAAGTGAAAAATAGGATCAGATCAACCTTTAGCTTTCTCTCCTTGCGTAAACCTCTTTCTTTCTAGTTTGAAATCTTTATTGTGAAGGGATCACTGGCATGTTTTGATCAGCTCTAGCCTTTTCTCTTCATTCTCATTCTTGAGCTATTTGCACCTGAATAACTATAGAAACTCGGAGGATTTATTTTCTTTGTTATCTAGTAGCGATGTGGCGAGATGAAAATGATAATTGTTTGTGCGCTTTTCCCAAATAGCTTGCCTCAAATCTGATGATATGTCTTCTTGAGTATCTACAAAAACAAGATTTGGTTGCAAGATAGGTGGGTTACTTGTAATATTCATACAACTTATTACGTTGGTGGAAGAGGACCGGGTTGGTGAATAACAATCAACACGTGTCCAGGAGGTCTTCTAGCCACAAGTGTGGGTGTTCTTATTCTAACGTCTTTAATGTAGATTTCTCTATCAATGGCTCTATCAATAGGCAAAAATTGTTACAATATTTCATGGTTTTCCCAAGCTACTGTTCGAAGGTTGGCAGCAATGTCTCCTTGAAAATGTTCATCGGCACAAGGTTGTTGAAGAACTAGAGCTTGTGTAGAGGGGATAGTCATAAAGATTTAACCAAGCACTGGTTAACGATTCCTGAATCCCCAGTAGAGTCACCAAAAATTGTTAGGATATGGATTTGCACGCATGAAAATTACATGTAACAGTGTGGGAAAAATTCCCTCCCTCCTCAATGAAGGTGAGGCTATGTTTATTGAAAACCAAAATTTTATTTACATCTGTACTTTCAAAATTGTATGTGGGGGTGTTTTGGAACATCAATGGAAAGAAAAATTGAATGAGGAAGATGGAATGGAATGAAGGAAAGGAGTAGAAAGGAATGAACTGAATGAACATGCAAGAGTTAGTTAAAAATAGAGCCTAATATTGCATGAAGAGCAAAGATGAATAATCATCACAAACAAAACATAATTTGAGTTAGCCAAACTAGAACGTGTAAAAGGGAACACACATGAGCAAGTAGATAATCAAAGCTTGATCACTGTGAACTAGAATAACTGATTAATAACGGTGACAATAAGATCAAAGATAATATTTTCCATCAAGATTCAAACACTAACATATAATGAACATAAGAACATCAAATGCTATAAGAGACAATGAATGGGACGCAAAGTTCATATTTCATTAAGTCCAAAATTTCTCCTCAGAAAAACAAAATTTTCTTTCTTTGAAGAAAAGCTTGCATACAAAAGTATTTTCTTCTCCTCTCTTAGAGTCACCCTTACAAATGAGCCCTTCACTTCCTTTTATAACCCAAAATCTGGTTACAAAGTAGTTAGGGTTTACATGATCATTAAATACGGAACTTAAGTGACTTTGACTTTGTCTAACCAACTTTGTTAACAACAACCAAAAATAGAAATCACTTAAGTCAAAAATCCATTTAAGGAAAAATACATAAATAAAAGAAATGGGTACATGTGGACCCATTTAAATGACTTAGACACACACATTGACATCCTAGTCAACAATGCACCACCTAGATCAAGTCACCTTGGATCCGTGCCTTATCCTTTAGGCCAAGAGTTCCCCTATCTCGGTCGTATGGGAATGAACTCATTGACCATGCTCCACAATCCTCCAAATGACAAGAGTGTCGAGCTTGAAACTTGAGCAATTCATCCACCTCTCCATCTTTCCATGGTGAATTGTTCATTTTTTGTGAGACCATAGTCGTTATGGCACCTTGGTTTGTCGAATCTAGCTTCGGTCTTTTGCCATTGAGAAGATCTCCAAGAGCCAAAATTGCAATTAACCTCCTAGAGTTATGTCTTTTATCTTTTTCAGCATATTGAAGTGTTGGCATTCTGATTCACTCATGATCATCCAATTCGAGAACAAAACAACTTAAAGACTTGCCGATGAAGTATTGTGCACGGTTATAACTAAGAGCTAACAAGGACACGCTTGAATGATGTGGCCTTTCATGATGATCCACACGATTGCACTTTTTGTTGGTCTTGGTTTTTCGATGAATAGATCCACCATAATGATCGAGTGAAAAATTGATGTAGAGAAGATTCTCTCATTATCGATCTCTGCCGATAACAATGACTTTTGACTCTAAGGAGACCAATGCCAATAGCTACGACTTATATTGAATAATGAGGAAGTTAGGGGTTGCTTCTATTACAGAGCCGTTAGAGTTGAATTGCCACACTATACAGGTTTCGTGGTGCATCCATGCAAGTGATGAACAATTCAGAACAAGTGTCAGGAAAATTGTGACTCACCTTCGGTTGATATGTGATCTCAAAATCGACCTATGTTGACATGTCCCAAGTTAGTATCGATGATGTTCTCATACTCTGAATGGAGCATCGGGGTGATTAGAATTCCATGGAACCTATACCGCAACATATTTTTGTTTGGAGATGACATGATTGTGACACAAGCGTGATTTCAAGCTATTACTTCCATCTTACAAAATTGCACAAATCACCTCTAAAATTAACTTGCTAAATATACCAAACGTCACCTTGATCATCTAAAACTTGGAAAGGAGCATATGAAGGTGAGTATAATTGAATGAAATAATTAATTTCTCTTTATGATCATCTGATTCTAAAATATCAACTCTAAAACTGAGTCACCTTGACAGGCTGAAAACTGCGCAAGTAGCGAAATCATGCAAACTGCATTTTATTTGACTCTGTGAAAAATATCAAACGAACTGTTGCACATTTGAATTTTTTCAAATAAGTACATGAATGTGGGAATAATTCAATGAACTAAACTGTTTCTCTTGACGATCATCTAGGCTTGATATATGGATTCTCAAAGTAGGCCTTTCGCCAAGCTGAAACTGCGAGAGTGGCAAAATTAAGCAAACTCGGTTTTTCTTGGGTCATGAAAAATATCAAATGAGGTGATGTGCATTTAAATTTTAGAAAATTCGTATACAAAGATGAGTAGAATTCAACGAATCAAACCTTTCTTCTTGATGCTCATTCGACTCTGAGATATTGAGCTCCAAAGTTAATTACTTCAACAGATACAACCGCGGAAAAAATAATTATTATTTTAAAAAATATATATATCTGGTTGAAATGGTTCCGCGTAGGATAAAATTTAATGTTTTTAATTCGGTATTTCTCCATCTTTCCTTATTCAAGATGCCTGAATTTAATAAATGCATATGGTAATCCTTTGCTATTGGCAGCACGTGAAATTTTCATTTGCGTGGAAATTGCCTGATTTTAATAAGTACGTGGAGATTTGATTGGAGAATTCTCTTTTGTTGAGTGCATGTGCTTCCCTTCTTGTTTCCATGTGGTTCCTCCAAGGCATGAATGACCTTCCTTTGGCGTTGAAAATTGTTCTTTCTTGGGTTGCATGGAAGAATGTTTTATTTCTTTCACTTTGGCTTGCCTGGAAGGTTCTATTTCTTTTGCAGCTACGTGGAGATCTTCTTGCTTGGGCTGTATTGAAATTGTTCAAAGACTTCTTCATGTTTCATTGGCATATTGTTTATTAAAATTGCATTGGAATTTCTTTACCTCCAAGGCATGGGAAATTGCTTTTATTTTTCTCCCTGCTGAATGAGCTTCTAAACTATTTTCTCCCATTCTTTGGATTATTATTTTTGGGGACGTGAAAATTTCTATTCCCTCTCCTTGTCTTCTGCTAAACTTGTTTTATTCTTGAAAAAGTTATGGCCTCCTTTGGACTATTTTTTTGCTAACATTGGAGTTTGTTTTCTTCTTACACATGGTATTTATCTTTTAAAAACTGCGTGAATAAATATTACCCTTTCCCACAGGCTATGTGTGGCTATTTATTTTTGGGATATTCTTCTGAAGAATGTGAGGGATCTTCTTTTCTATTTTACTTTTCTTCTTGCTGAAACGTGGAGCATCTCAAAATGGCCTGTGATCATTGTATTTTATCAATTGCATGTTGATCTTCCTCCCTTCTCTGGCCATTGTTTTATCCTTGTGTCTTTTGGTAATGTGTGGAAATCTTTGTTGTTATGAAACAAAGGTATTTCCACTTGCGTTAAATATTTGTTGAGGGATGTGATAAAAATATTATGTTCTTTAGAAGAAGTGAGAAGCAATTTTAGAAAGCTTCATACGACTCTTTGCACTAATTTTTTCGAGAAAATTTTGAGGGTCAAACCGACTTCCCCTCTTCCCGGGTAGTAGAATTAATTTCCCAGGGGAAATGGGGAAAGCAATGCCCAATTGCCAATGGGAATGGAAAAGTGGGCTAGCAATCTCTGTTCAATTTCCCCATGTTGGAAATCAGGAGATTTCTTGCCCGTTGCCAATTCATTTATTTGGCAATTGGTGGATAAAATCCCACAAGCACAAAATTAAAATAAAATTTCCAAAAGGGGAAATCTGGGTTCAGAATGCCAATTTGGCATTCCCGCAATTAGAAACACAAGCTTACTTCCCCTGTTATTAAAATGAAATGTTTGTTGAATGACTTTTAATAATTAGTATATTAGTATTTATTTAATTAAAAACCCCAAATTTAGTAAAAAAAAGATTTTATCAAATAAAGGACACTAAATTAATTAATTATTAATGCATTTTAAGACCTGGAGGGAGGAGTTCTCACCCGAAATGGATAAAACGAAAACCGAAACGATAAAAAAATGATACGATCGTGATGAGAACAATGAATCATGGAAAGTAACACTTTTGAAAAATTTCAAAATTTCCTTTTTTTAAATTAATTTTGTGAAGTCAAAATTGGTGATAACAGATGGGTATCTGCACTTTAATCAGACTTTTGTCAAATGCTAAAGATATCCTACTCTTCAAGTTTTTAATTAGGAATTCAAATGTTTATTTCCATTTCAATAAAACTTCTTGAAAGGTGAAAGATATTCTTTCTCAAAAGTAATTATTAGTTGGAAAGAACAACTATTTTGCATTCTCTTCATCTTGGTAATGGATGTCTTCTTGAAATGATAATCAATTTCCAATAGGGTATTGGCTGATTGGTAAAGTTTGGTGTTTACTAAGAGGAGGTCTCAGCTTCAACCCCCATTGGCATGTCCATGGATAAGGAATAGTTTGACCGAGGTCCCTGCGTGTTGTCGAGTTGCCTTATGCATGCAAGTCCTTGAGTGTGCAACATCTCTATGGAGGCCCTTACATGTTGTCCAAAGTCCTTGAGTGTGTGACATCTCTACGGAGGTCCCTGCGTGTTGATGGAATAGTCCGACCAATGTCCATAAGTGTTTGCTATTTGTACGAAGCCGGTATGAAGTGTGCACTAGTTGAACAGAGGCACTATGAAACCTAGGAACTAGTTGAACAGAGGTAATATGAAACTTATGCACCTTATGGTCCCTTCCTTCATATAAGACTTAATCATTGAATGAGGCTCAAGAGATTGTGCTTATTTGTAACATGTAATTATTCATCTGTATTAAAAATTAAGAAATGATAATCAATTATCCCCTCCTTAGGATATCCTCACATTCACTTATTAATAGCTTCATGCATCCACATACTCATTGAATGATTATTAATCTTTGGCATCAAAGTCCCTTATCCAAGTAATATGTTCGAGATCATGCCGATGTAACACATTTTCTCCAAAATCATTTTCCTTGAAAGGTGGACCAAAATTTAAAATTTTCATATTAGAAATCTTGCTTGTGCAATGTCTGTCATGACGTGGAACTATAAAGGTAATTTCAAAGACAATCACACATATGTTTGACTACATTCAAATGTGTTGCTTGCACCACAATCTGACTCCCTCTCAAATCACACCGAGAGTTAACAAGGCCATGATTTTTTGGATTGCAAATCCATCGAAGGTAATAATGTTTTATTTTTATTGCGTTGGATGCGTTGGGTCTATGTTTTTGGGTGTAATTTGTTTGTTGGAAATTGGATGGATCAGTTGATTTGCAAGGGAGGACTTGTTGGAAGCGTTGAATTTAACTTTACATGGATATAATTATGTGTGGGCATTGGTGTTGCAATACAATAAAGCCGTATTGTGTAAAACAAAAGGATATTCAAGAAGGTCAAACAAACTAATGTAATCGAAGAAGTGGTACTCTATTTGTGAGTATATCTATAGCGCAGTACATAATTGTTGTTTTGATTGCGATGTTGTCTTAATTTTGTATGTTCTTTTTTTGTACTCAATTGAAGGTGTGATGTTGAAGTTGCTTTGCAATGTAACCTATTGTCTATAAGTGTGGAAAGCGTTGTCCTAGTCGATGCAATGGACAAGTAGTGTTAGCTCTATTTGAGATTATTATTGTGGAAAGCATTGTAATCGAATAAGTGGTACTCTATTTGCGAGTGTTTCTTTAGCATAGGAGTTATTGTTCATTTGATTGTGATGTTGTCTTACTTTCTTACATGCTAGTTTTTGTACTCAATTGGAGGTATGATGTTGAAGTCGCTTCGCAATGTAGCATGATGTCTATAAGTGTGGAAAGCATTGTTTGATTCGAGGCAATGGACAAACAACATGTTTGTAGAATTTTTATTGCTCGTAGATTTACACTTGAACTTCGATGCACCATTCTAGTTGTTTGAGGTGCTACATGAATCCGCTATGGAGGTTGAGAGAACTATCAACATCCAATTTGACTTTGTATGATTGAAAGGCATTAGAGTTATCGTGGTAGCTGATTTATTCTTTTTAAATGAAACATATTGTGAATATGCTGACAAATTTCTATAAATTGATAAACTTTGTTTAGCGCGTTTGAAATATTACATTCTAAAAATGGGAAGGGAAACATTAAAAAATTGAAAATGCCAAATAGACTATTTTGATTGAGTTGTGGTGAATATTCATATGAGGCTAATGAAGAGTTTATTGAAAGTGTTTTATTGAAAGTGTAATACAACTGTAGTTTAGAAATGCATGGCAACGTGTCATAGTCTATGCAGAGTGTCAATTGTGTAAAATAACATGTGTCATACAACAGTCTGCATTTAACAATCATTTGTTTTTGAATACATTGTTGAACTCATAATTGACACAGATCTCGACCATTGTGAATCTCTTGTGAAATGCAAAACATGTGGAACGTCTTGGAAGCATTGTGCATTAAGTTAGAGGCATCAATGGTGCAGCGAGCATGTCGTGAAGAACAAGTTTTTGTCAAGGTAAGGTAGTATTTTTTGGCATTGGGGGAGGAAGAAATAGGAAAATATAGAAGCTGAGGAATATTTATCATTTTAAACACTCCACAGTGGAATTCAAACAGATTTTTCATTGGGAAAGAAAAACTCATTTTGTTTTGTAGATATGTATTGTTGAAATCAAAACATAGGATGATTGGCAAGAAAATTGTTTGTCTATGAAAAGTTGGTTTGCTGAAATTTGCAAAAAAGTACCAAAGAATATGTAAATGGAATTTGAAGTGAACTATATGAAATAGTAGATGTAGACATGAGCAACTTTAATTTTAATGTCACTTCAATGCATTGAATCGTGGGGTATATAAGGACGCATTTCACGGCTGAGTAGAGAGCATTATCAGATGAATATGGAAAGAAGAACAAAGAATATTAGATATAGCAACAAGGATATGTGTTATAATATTCATTTTTGTATGCAGTCTAAAATAGAAAGTAACAGACAGTGCACGAAGAAATAAAGATGTAAAGAATTTTATAGTTATACATGCTTAATATATACATAAAGTATACGAAAAGAATGAAACAATTAAGTTTTGTGTTTTGTTGCGAAGTCAAAATCCAATGTAAAGAACAATTTTTTTCCATAAATGATTGAAGGAACCGGTCATCTAAATTTAAGAGAAAATGTATTTAGATTCAACACAAAAATGTAAAATCCAATTTTTATAAATTTGGGTGGATGAAAAATGTAAAAGTTGTAAAAAATATGGTCAACGGAAATATTGAAAAAGTCTTTATCAATAAGCATTTAACAAGGGAATTAAAATAGAATTAAATAAAAATGTCATTAGAGTGGAACATTTACGAGGCTGATGTTTTAGTTTAAATTGTGTTGAATCAATAAGAAAACATGGCATTCTGAAAAATCCGATTGGAGTGGAAGCTTTTTATATACATTAAACAATGCAAACCAGAATTTTAAACTGAGTAACTTTGAGTTGAACTATACAGCATAGAGGAAAGTTCAAAATATTTGATGTAAACATCATAGATAGTGAAATACATAGTGCATTGTAGGAAATAACAGAAAAACACGAAAACAATCTATCCATGCAACGAGGTAGTTATTGAAGTTGTTGGCTTTTGATGGATGGCGTGCAAAAATTAACAAGGATCCTGAAAAAAGAAATGAAGTTTGGTGGAATTCACTTTTTTTTAATAAAACTCGGTTTACCTTGTGACATAAAATAGGTGCACCACATCTCATATAGTGTGACAACTCAAAGTGTTTGCCCCACAAATATGATGCATAGACTAATTTCGGTCAAGAGTAATGTAGAAGATACCAGTTTTTATTTTAAGCCAGGATACGAGGATTGAAAACAAGATGGAATTTTTTCAATAATCTCTTAGGATGTGCCAAAATAGGAAGTTCAGAACAATATGTGGATATCCATCAAACATAACTGAAGTATTTTTTTGTCAGATGTAGTTATGACTATCACCATACATCAGATTCTCCCAGAGTTAGAGCATGAGGATTGGTTAATGAGAGGGATGGTGGTGTTATTGTCCATGCCGATGGATGTTGTTGTCAATGTGGAAAATGATAATCAAGTGAAGAGTGTTCATGAGAAGGAAGCCTGAAGTAACTTCTTTAGCTAGGATGGACATCAACTGATCAGAATGAGGTTGGGAATAATGCAATGGTATGCTCAAGCTATTCTTCTTAGTCTGTAAAATTTCATTTAAAGTTGTAGTCTTGTATTGAGATACAATGACCAAATGCATTAACAACCCAAATTTGGGGCATATAATTTTGTAAATATAGAATTTTTATGGCTGTTATGAGAAATTGGTGCTTAGATCTCTTCAAATATTTTCATTTCAAGTGTTTTTTTCTCTGAACTAATATTCTTATCCCAATATGGGATTAAAAGATAAATCTGCAGAAGGTGAAATTTAGAGAATAAGTAGGAAGGATGGCCTCTCAACGAGTGCATTATCAATAGCTTCTTTGAGACATATTGTTTGTAGTCAGTCTTGGAATTATTATCTTCATTCGTGATTATACCAGATTGCAGAATGGGGTTCTGTATGTTCCTGGCCTAGAGAGACTTCTATTCTTTTATTTTAGAGGGTGCAGGGCCATTGTCATATTCTATTGACTGTTGCAAGATGAGAGAATTGCAAGCATTTTTGGATGTATAATGGTATAACTATTAGAAAGGTTGGTAAATATTTTTCAGTTCAAAACATAAAATAAAATTTAAAATGGGGGAGTGTTTTTTCCTTGGTTTCTTTGTGTCTTCTTCATTTTTAATGTCTAAATGTCTCTTCTGCAGAATCTAGATGCATGCCTGGTCATTCTTAATCTCAGCCTTACTTAGGAGAAATGGACGACGCCATATTGTATAGCTTGTATGATGCTTTATTCTATGGAAAACTATGTCCTTCCTCCCAAGTTGATCTCAAATCTCTCCAGCAATTGTATTGTGTAGAGAAACACAAAGCTCAAATCATCGAAAATAAGTAATGCAATGAAAATAAGAAATAAACAATTGAATAAATAATTTGAGAAGGTTTAGTATAAACATTGATATTGTAATAGTTTGAATCAATGTATGGAAATGCAAATGGAATCCTCAATAAAGACAAGGATAAACACAAGGAATAATTTTATTTGTTATATTATATCTGAAAATGACAAAAAAAAAAAAACATCTCTAGCAGAGGTATCAACAGTTTGACAAATTGTCTTGAGGAAAATAGAAAAGGCTAATGGCTTTCCTAAAAACCCAATGCCAATTCTTGTAGCTGGAGCATGGACATGACTGCAATACTGCTAAACAAAACATACAAAACACGCATTCATTGAGCATGTTGTAGAAGTTTTTAAGAAAATGCAAGTGTCAAGTGCAAATCCTGTCACCACAACCTTTTTCAGTATCCCTTGGCCTATGCCAAAATGGGATGTTTAGAGCAGGGTGTGCATATCCATCAAAGCATAATTAAATGTGGGTTTTTGTCAGATGTTGTGGTCGTGAATGCCGTCATAGACATGTATGAGGAATGTGGACACACACACGAGGCACGTGAACTGTTTGATAGAATGACACATAAAGATGGTGTATCATGGAATGCAATGATTGTAGGATATGCACAAAATGGGTTGGTTGAAAAGACTGTGGAAGCATTTAAGAAAATGTAATTATCAGGTGTAAAGCCAGACTTTGCAACATTTTCTAGCATTCTCCCAACCTATGCTGAAATGGGAGCTTTAGAACAGGGTATGGACATCAATCAAGGCATAATTGAAAGGAAATTGTTATCCTATGTTGTATTTGTAATTTATGTGGAAGATATGTATGCAAAATGTGGAAGCATACACAAGGCATGTGAATTGTTTGACAAAATGCCTAGGGAAAATGTCTTCTCATAGACAACAATGATTACAGGATATGCACAAAATTGGTTAGTTGAATAGGCTATGGAAACGTTAGAGAAAATGCAACTGTCAGGTGTAAAACCAGACTTTGCAACTTTTGATAACATCTTCCCATCTTGTGCTGAAATGAGAGCTTTAGAACAGTGTATGAACATCCATCAAAGCATCATTGGAAGTCAATAGTTATCAGACATCGTAGTTGCAGGTGCTCTGGTGGATATGTATGCAAAAATAATACACTGGCCATTCACTCTAAACTTCCTTACAAAATGTTTCCCACCAAATATTCAAACCTTTAATCAATTTATATACATTCAACTTTTTGTTCAAGATTGTTAAAGGCTCGTTGTCAAGTGAACAAGTGGGTTATCGATCCAAGGCCGACATTTGAAAACATTTAACGAGAATAGAATTTAAATTAATAAGGATATAATTGTATTAGATATAAATGAGGTCACCTGAAGATACGAGTATGGGAAGAGGTGCTCGTCCCTGTGCTCGAATTTATGGCACTGCTTTTAAATAAAAATGTGTTTTGTTATCCATAAGAAACAAAAGAGAAAAAAAGAAAAATAAAGTAGAGAAAAGGAATGAATAAAAACCTGTGCTTTGACTGAAACATCAACTCCAAAATCGCCCATATGAATCTGACTCCCTTCAGTATCCATCAAAATAGCCACATCATAACCCTTCTCCTCGTTCATTTTTCTCACATTTCTAATCACATTGTAATGCCAATCCCTAGTACCATGGCACACATTAAGCCTGCAAACATTCATTCCACCCATTGCGAGTGCTTCAAGCTGCTCAAGTTTCTAGGAAGTGGAGCCAATAGTACACAAGTTTATTTTTTCTTGCACTACAAAAACTAGTTTCCTTCTTTTCGATTTAACTTACCCTATCTAAACTCCACACTCGAAGAGGGAACAAAGATGGAAATTTAGTTGTCGCCAAAAGACTCCTACACTTGATGTTAATTTAGACGAATTGACAAAAACTGGAGAAATGTCCATCTCGACACAATGAAAACCCTGTTCCAGTGCCATTTTTGTTTCATACTGAGAAGAAACCGTTTACTCGGTCTGAACTTCCGATTGGAAGGCTATTGATGATACTTTCTATAGATTACACAGCATATACATCAAACCTTGGATTTCCTGTGCCATTGTTGACGCTTAACGGTTGCAAAGACAATTAAATTAAATTTCACGCTAGATGACCAAATCAAAGCACCCTGTCTCTTCTTCATGGCTCAATGATGTAACCTTCCAGTCTTTAAATTTTTAGTCTATATTCATAGCATTAGAAACATGCCTTCCAGAGCTGCCAATCCTTGTCAAGGACTTGATTCTGAGACCTAAAGCCTTTGAAAAAACAAACATCCCTCTTACCTTGAGCCACACAAAAGTAATCGACTGTCTGTTGCATCATACATAGTGATCACAATAAATGCAAGCCAAGACAATTGATTTTCCCCAACAAGGACAAATAAAGGGGTAAGCCAATAAGGTGGAGCCTAAATACAAAATTGCAACATAAAACTTTAGTCCAATATCATTTAAATACACATGGCACAATTTGATTGAAACTGATCAAAATGAGTATTTTTTGTGTCAAGACAATATACCGGCTTCGGAAGGATAATAATAATCAACTATACGGTTAAAGGTACAAATGTTGAGCTATATTAATGTTAAAATTAATCTAATTTTAAAATAGGGAAAAATTAATATAATATTAAAAACAAAAAAATACTTAATATATAAAATAGTAATCTTGAAATTAATACAATTTTCAAATAGCAAACATCGATTGGTTTGTTTATCTTTTAGATTATTTGATATAAAAATGTTTTGTTAGGGTTTTATATACTATACATTTTTTATTATATTAGGAAAAACCAAGGATTTTTATTATATACTGTACAATTATAACTTACGTGAGTTCACCCTTTTTAATCCTCCTTCATACAAACTTGTTCTCGCATGCACTTGCAATTATTTTGGTTTTCTAGGCCTTCTTACCTTTTGGATAACAATTTATAAATGACCTTCCATTCACATATTCATGTTATTTTGGTATGTCACGAACTATGATATAGCCTCCATGGAAGCAACTGAGGAATTTCTTACCCAAGTTATTCCACACGGTAATGTTTATGTCCGTAATATCTAATGATCTATTTAAGAATTTAATTATGTGTGTCATTGGTTAGATCCACATGGCATGATAAAATATTTTGTTGGAAGGATCCCCTCTAAAATTATGCTTTGCTTATTGGTGTAAACAACTTGGTCCCAATTTGGTATAAAGTTGAAATTTGTATAGAATATGACTAAAGGGTTTTTATTATTCCATTTTGCTAACCCCATCAATACAACCGGTGCTAAATAAATTCTCCAACTGGTATGTTAAGAATTCCCTACAGTTTGTGTCCCCTTTCACTTGCGAGTATTTGGTTTTCAAGAATATGACTGTCAAGGTCTCGATTTGGGTGGAATTTCTAGGCCTTCCCATTCCCTGTTATCATTTAATGTACCTCATTTCTTCTCCTTTCGGTTAGGACATTACTAAAGAACCTATTTTGTTCTATATTTTCAAACCTTGATGAAAATTTTGTGTCAAGGTCAACCTTTATAAGAACCTCAATGAAACCAATAGAATCCATGTGATGGATTCTTGATACACTAAACAAGTTAATTAAATTAACCTTCGTGAAAAACAAAATCGATGCCAATTTATACGCCAATACATTTGGGATTTTCATTTCTTACCTAAGCATAATAAAAAAATTCAAAGCTCAATGTTGTGCCTGCTCAAGCCTCAAGAAAATATTGTTACACCATTGTGGGTTGACAAAATAACCATAGAAAATCCCCCATTCCCTACTCTTCTCCCAAAACTTCCAAGATTGTTAAACCACAAACTAGCCAATTCTCAGTTTCACAGGCCTTCCTAATCCCATTGATAGTTCTCTCTAATACTTCTATGGTCTCCATCTTTCCGTCACAAGAGACAATGTCCATTACTCAGCCGAAACATTCTCCTACTTTCAAGGGTTCCTTGGAGTTAACGTATGTTCAAAATTTGTTATAGGATAATATTTTTTTTCAACTTGGCTCACACCTAGTTTCTACATGCCTACCATAAATTTAACACTCTCGAGAACCTCCTTACTACCTTGAGGAAAGAAATATTACGCCCTTTAGGAGATAGAGAGCTCATTGTAGTGTGTTCTTTATTTCTAACAAGAAATTTATTTGTATAATAGTTACGATGCCCTTTAAATTGTGAATTAAGAGGAAATGTCTCTAGATGCTCATTTTGTTTGTCTGTAAGAAACATGGTTTATCTAAATTAGACACATTTTCAGATAAAACTATTTCAACCTTAGAAGGTAAGGAATGGGCTCGGCTATTACAATAAAAATCCCTTTTTATTAAAAATTGATTGTAAGAAATCATAGGATAGTTTAAAATGACACTTATTTTTTGCCATGCTCAAATCTCTCTAGGGTTTGTGTTTATCTTTATCACTATTGTGGATATGTTTTTCTATCACACCTTTACTCGTCTCTTTTTCAATGGTGTTCACTTTAAACGTTTTGGGATATTTTGATCCATTTGCGAAGGTTTCCCTCTCGCTTCCACTTTCTAGGGGTTAGTAAGAAAAATATTTTCCGATCTTCTCGCCAATGCCATTAAATGTGGTATGGTGAAAGAAATTTTATTGCTAAGTTTAGCTTTTGATCAGCTCGTCAATGGTCATTTTTAGATGATTTGTTTCTCTTCTCAATTTAAGATGAGGCTAATGTTAAAAATATTTATCTTACATAGTGGATGTTTATTGCCTCACCTTTGGTTTTGGAATTCAATAGAAAAGGACTCAATTTTATAAGGAGTTTGTCATGAATCTTCCCCCATGGATATATCTTCTTCAATGGAAGTGGATTCAACATGTCAATATCTTAATTTTTTTTGGAATCCTTTTTACAATTGAATACTTGATCACTCTCATTATGGAAATATGTTCTAGATCAGTTTGAAAAGAATTTTTCTTAATAGATCATGAAGGCCGTCTCCTTATAATGTAAATTTCATATTTATTCCAAAGTTCTTATGTCCACTCATGTTTACTTTTTGTAGTGCCTACTCCTCTTCAATAGTATATTTATTATGTTGACATTACTTTTGGACTGATACTTTCACATTTTGATTATGACACTTTGATCAGTATAGGATAGACAATACTGATATTTGGACTATTAAGACATTGTGATTCACATTTTGATTATGTTACACTAGATGGCATTGGTAGACTATTTCATATATGTTAATTTGATCTATTTTGATTTTAGACAGTCACGTTATACTCTTCATGTTTTGAGTAGAATTATAATCTCATGGATGTTAGGATCAGATTATTGGATATGTTGATAGATGGTAGAATTACTTGATTTAGGATGATGATTATTGATTTCTCTGTACATGCATTATTTCTCTATGTTGTCGGTGCAGCTATGAGGCCAAAGAGGTATTTTTTTATTCTACAAGGATATTTTATCACATACATTGAAAGGGGATAGGGGACCACCCATAGAAGGATGTCGAGTGTTGTGCAACATGGCATAATTTGACAACTATGTCTTATGTTTATGTGGTGTTTTTTGCATGCCTAGTTAGGAGGTTTTCCATAGGGGTAATGTTCTATTCTTTTCATTTTGTGTGTGTTTTGTTTTGTGTTATGTTATTAATTATTGGAAATTGTAGTCACTTTATTAGCAATTGTTAATGTTTCTTAATTAGTTAATCCAACTTAATTATTTCACTAAAATAAGGATGTGACGATAAAATAGTAATGAGGGTAGATGATCCTTGAAATCTTGGGGATGTAGATTAGATTTTTGTTTTTTTTTGTTGTGTACCCTTCCCCAAATTCAAAATTAGGATTTTTACTTGGGAGGCATTTTTATTTATTTGAGGGACAAGATAAGCTTGTCTCATGCTTCTTAAATTTACCCAACAACCCTACCTATAGTATGGGCAATTAGTTTTAGACTGATTTATGAATTTTGGAGTTTAAATGGGTGAAAATAATTGAACTTTCCTACTTACCACAATTAATTTTTCCTTGGTAGACTTGGTGTGCAAGTTTGAGTGTCATGTGGGCTTGTCATAAGTCTTACATGTTAATTTATTATCTTGGGCATGGTGTTTGACTTGTGTGTTGGAATGGATAGATGATGAATTGTCATCCTACATAAAACCACCTCATCCTTTTCACATCCCATTTCTATTTATTTATGGAATTTGATGGATTTGGGATTACTTGTTCATTTTATTTCTCTTGCACTTTTGAAATTGGGAGATTGTTGGAGTTGCTTTTGTAGTGTGCTTGGCTTGAAAGTGTCAAAAATCTTGTGGAGTGAAGTCTCTTGGAAGCTTGATGGAGAGGTAGGATCTCCACCTTTTTTTTCTTATTATTATTATGGATGTGAAAAATTATGCTTATTAATTTTTGTATCAATGTTGTGAATGTGTTTTTATATTAGTTGGGTAGTTGATTTTATTTTGAGAGTGGGAGATGGATTTATGGGACCATTGGGGAGGGAAAAGGGAGATGTGAGACATGCATTTTTGAGGGAGTTTTATTGGGAGTTTCACCTATGGGGAGTGAAAAGGAAAACATGGACATATTTTTACATATTTTGAAGGGGAGAGATAATGATGTTTTGTTGTTGTATTGTGCACATGGAGGATTTGGGTGAAACTCCTACTTCACTTGGGATGAAAAATGAGGTTTATCCCATATTCCTTTCTCATTTTTGGTTTGATATCAATCCTATGTGTTGTTTGAGAAATTTGTAAAAGTTTGTTGAGTATGTCCATTTAAATGTGTTGAATGTTTTGGGTTGTATTTTGTTGTGGAAGCCATTATTGTAAAAAATTGTCAAATGTTGCTCATGATCCATCATTATTTTTTTGTTGGGGCTTGGGGGAAAATAAGGGGATGGATTCTCCCCTTATTGGATGATAGGTTTGGTGGAGAGCATCGCATGTACAGCTTTTTCTTTGTATTGTGATGTAAGTTTTGAAATATTAAAGTGTGCAAGATTGAAACTACAAATTGGGAGAAGAAATGCAATGGAGACTTGTATTTTGGCCTTGTTTAAATTCCTTATGTTGTTATTTGTTCATTTCATTTTTCCCACTTTGAGTGGAAGATTGTAAATTTGTATTCTTGAAATGAAGTTATATTATTACTTGAAATCCCTATAACTTGTAAACTCTTATAAGAGTGTTTGAATGAGAAATTTGCATTTTAAAATGTGTTAGTTTTGTGAAAGGAAACTACAAATTTTTCATTGTTTTGGTGAAGTAGAAAGTTTGAAATGGGTTGAAATGGTAATGCATCTCTTTTAAATTGAGTTGTTTCATTATCCCCAAAATGTGATATGTTTCATTTTAAAAGTATTGAGAATCTTGTTAAAATGCACTTGTTATGTGAAATGGTTGTCATTTTAATTGTTATTGTAAGAAGACAAAAATAGAAATAGTTTATTACTCCTTATTGAAAAGAAAGTGTATTAAAAAGTATGAAAGTTTTTATACATTGTTTATATAGTTATAGGAAGGAAAATAATTTACTGAAATTTTTAGAATGAGTAAAAATCTTCTATTTGTTTGTGTAAGAAATATTATTATCCTTTCAATTTTAGTTTTAAATGGAATAAACACACAAAAAAATACATTCCTACTTAGATGTAATTGTGATTAAGTTTAATTATATAGAAATGTTTCACAAATTTTTAGATATATTAACTTATTAGTATTTTTTTCTTTTTAAAAAAATGGATTGAAATGGACATGATTATTTTAATATTATTAGTGACATTAATATAAGTACATATTAATTATGATATTAATATTGAAATATTATAAATTTATATATATATATATATATATATATATATATATATGTATGTGTGTGTGTGTGTGTAAACATATATATTAATCACAATTGTTTATAGATAAAAATTCTTATTATAAAAAAATATAGGTAATAGGTGGTGACTTCGGCCCTTGTCTAGGATGATTGGGTTGTTTTTGTAGTGGGGAAGTGGGGGTCTCTTACCCAACCCCACCCCAAAGTATATGTGATGAGGAGTGGGGTCAGCGACCCCCGCCCCTTTATATCTATGTATATGTATATAGATATAAATATATACAAACTTATAAATTGTGGTATATATATTTGAAATATTTGTAAATATGCCCATCTAAAATAGATTTTAAAAAAGTCCAAAATACCCAAATTCCCAAGTAGGGAAAAAACCATGAAATATCTAAACAACAAATGAAATTTTAGACAAACCATAGGGTAGGGTAAAATGGAATAACAAGCTAAATTTATACCAAACCCTGAAAGGATCTACCAATAGTATCAACAAAGCAAATAGTGTGTATCCATGTTGAGCTCCATTATCCTTCCATGGATTCTTTCCTTCCCCCTCCTCTCCTCCCAAAAACCTGTAAAATAGAAATGAGGAAATAAGTCAAAAAGAATAAATAAAAGCCTTCAAAAAAGAGGATTAGGGTTAGTTTGAATCCTATATCTAAGGGCTCATATTTAGTCCATCCTATGGCTAAAAAACATCAATAGAAAAGTTAGGTGAGGGTTAGGTGAGAATGCCTTTAAATGAAATGCATGGGTAAACTTTAAATGGGTCCATTTAAGTGATGTAGAAGTTAAAATTATTTTATCATTCATAATGTTTAGTTAGTGACCCTTAAATAAAAATCCATGACCTTGTATTTAATTAAATCAAATTCACCCCTTAGTAGTTAGAAAATATTTATAATCAGGATTAAATTAAATAATATTTGATTTAATGGGAGGGAAAATTTAGACTTAGCCCTAGAATAATAAAATTATTAAATTACTTTTGAACTATGCTACTATATTAAATAAAAATGGTAACTAGGAGTTTAAAACCAGAACTGGAGGTTAAATAATATTAATTAAATGATAATTAAAATGATAGGTTTCTAACCGAGAAATAAACTTAAATTTGTAACTAATTTTGTTGAAGGAAAAAAATTATTCAAGAAATTTTTCAATTTAACTTTTAGGTTATTTTGGGTTTTGTGCAAGAAATTTGTGGACGTGATACTTGGTATCAGAGCCATGGGTTGAATACTTGTACCTGCGCACACTTGGAAACACAAAACATAAACAAGTAAACCTAACGCAACTCTAATCCTAGAACACACAACATTGCATGATAAGTTTTGTTTAAACAATGTTTGAAAAATTAGAAAACCAAAAAAACTTAGATGATGATGAACTAACTCTCACCTTGGTCTATGTAGGAGTAATGAGCCGGATGAGGGGTTATTACATGTGGACCTTGACCTACCACCCCCGAACACACAACATTGCATGATAAGTTTTGTTTAAACAATGTTTGAAAACTTAGAAAACCAAAACAAAAATTAGATGATGATGAACTAACTCTCACCTTGGTCTATGTAGGAGTAATGAGCCGATGAGGGGTTATTACATGTGGACCTTGACCTACCACCCCCAGATCATGATGTAGAAATTATTTTTCCCGAGATGTTGTAGACACTACAAGATGTTAATGCCGCTATACGTGAAGGATCTTTAAGAGGGTGACCTAGCAGACAGGACAAAGAGTCATCAGTGGAGGCTTGTGCACCTTTACGTCGGAGTGATGAGGATAGGGTAGATAATTCCCACGTGAAGTTGGTTAGAAATGGGTCACCACCTACGGAGCACAAACATAGAGCTACATGTCAAAGAGATAGGTTGAGGAGCCCTAGGCTACGAGATGATTATGGAGAGAGACCCAAGGGCCAACAATCAATGACAACAGATCAAATTAGAGAGATAAAAAAGTTACAACCCCCCTCATTTTTTTAGGGACACAAGGAGATTTTAGGAAGAGGCATGGTTGGTTATCTTAAGAAGATCCTTTAAGTTATGTCCTTGTTGTAGCAACACGAAAGCTCATATTTCCATCAACCTTTTAAGAGATGGAGCCACAATTTAGTGGAGGAATGAGGAGAATAATTTCCATGTGGATTTATAGATAGTTACCTAGGAGCTCTTCAAGGAGCATTTTAGGAGTAGATATATATCTAAGAGATTCATCCAAAGAATGGATCGATGAGTTTCATGACCTATGACAAGTGTCCAAGATGGTAGCAGAGTATGACAGTCAGTTTTTAGATCTACTTTAGTATGTAGACTATATGTAGGACAAGCAAAGTTTAGGGTTCATAGGTTCATCTAGGTCCTTAACTTAGACTTAGGAGGGGCAATATGTATTCATTTCCTGCATAAACTATCGGAGGAAGTGGAGAATTCCTACATAGAAGAGGAAACCATGGGGAAGACTTAGCAGGATTGTGATATAGTGAGGATCCATCTACAACAAAAGTAGGATAGTAGGTTGAGGGGATAAGCTCCTCCTCCTTGTCTTGGACTCACTTTAGCACAATCTTCCGTCCATCCTCCTCAACAACAGCAACAACATACTCACTTTTGTAAAAAGTATTCAAATGTTTCTCAAGATCGCTCATTTTTATTTGGTTGGGGCTCGGGGCCAAAAAGGGGATGGATTCTACCCTTATTGAATGATAGGTTTGGCGGAGAGTATCTCCTATACCCCTTTTGATTTGTATTATGATCTGAGTTTTGAAATATTGAAGAGTATAATATTGAAGCGACAAGTTGGGAGAAGACATGTAATGGAAACTTGTATTTTTTCCTTGTTGAAAGTCCTTATGTTGTAATTTGTTCATTTCATTATTCTCACTTTGAGTGGAAGGTTATAAATTTGTATGCATGAAAGCAAGTTGTATTATTACTTGGCAATCCCTATTACTTGTAAACTCTTCTAATAGTGTTTGAATGAGAAATTTTCATCTTAAAATGTTTTAGTTTTGTGAAAGGAAACTACCAAATTTTACATTTTTTCATGAAGTAATTCTTTTGAAATGGGTTGAAATGGTAATGCATCTCTTTTAAATTGATTTCCCAAAACGTGATAGGTTTCATTTTAAAAATATTGAGAATCTTGTTAAAATGCACTTTCTATGTTAAATGGCTTTCATTTTACTTGTTATTTTAAGAAGGAAAAAAAGACAATAGTTTATTACTCCTTATTGAAAAGAAAGTGTATTAGAAAGTATGAAAGTTTTGCTACATTCCATATCAATTTGTACGAATGAAGGTAGTTGTTAAATTTTTTAGAATGAGTAAATATCTTCATTTTTCTAAATGTATGGAGTTCTATAAAAATCCTATTATCCTTTCAATTTTAGTTTTAAATAGAATAAACACAAAAAAACATCGTACATTCCTACTTAGATGTAATTATGATTAAGTCTAATTATAAAGAAATGTTTTACAAATTTTTATATATACTAACTTACTATTGTTTTTTTCTTTTATAAAAAAAAGGGAATTAAATGGACATGATTATTTTAATTTTATTAGTGACATTAATATTGGTACATATTAATTATTATAATAATATATATATGTATCACAATCAGTATATAGATAAAAAACTTTTATAAAAAAAAGGTAATGTGTGGTGGCTTAAGCCCTTGGCCGGTTGATTGGGCTATTTGTTTGAAGTGGGAATGGGGGGTCAGCGACCGAGCCCCCACCAAACTTAACACTGTCACTTTTTTAAGTCGGTGAATAGTTTAATTCGCGGCTGGCTTGTATATTTTGTGTTTCCCTTGACCTACTTTTGGTATTTTATATATATATATATATATATATAATGTTATATACCATTTTTTTAATAAATAAAATCTATGGTTATTATATATATTTACATATATCTATATATATACATACAAGTATAAATGTATATGTATATAGATGTAAATATATACACAATTAAAAATTATGGTATATATATTTGGATCATTTGTAAATATGCTCATCTAAAATAGATTAAAAAAAAGGTAGAAAATATCCAAATTCACAAGTAAGGAAAATACCATGAAATAACGTAACAAATGAAATTTTAGCTAAACCTTAGGAGAGGGTAAAATGGAATAACAAGCTAAAATCATACCAAACCCTACAAGGATCTACAAATAGTATAAACAAAGAAAATAGTGTGTATCCATCTTGAGCTCCATTATCCTTCCAAGGCTTCCTTCCTTCCCCTTCCTCTCCTCCCAAAAACCTACAAAATAAAAATGAGGAGATAAGTCAAAAATATTGAATTAAATCCTTCTAAAATGAGCATTAGGGTTAGTTTGAATCCTAGATCTCAGGGTTCATACTTAGTCCATCCTATGGCTAAAAATCATCCCTATAAAAGTTAGGTGGGGGTTAGGTGAGAACGCCTTTAAATGAAATGCATAGGTCAACTTTAAATAAGGCCACTTAAGTGATGTAGAAGATGGGTAAAAGCACAATAAAATGTCCCACTTTTTGGTATGTTTTGTACCTTTATAAACATAAATTTTGAGTTTCATTTATTTTCTAAAGGAAATAACCACAAAACCGTACACATTCATGAAATTCCACAAACTAACGAAATGTTGTTTTTAGAGTGTAGATGACACGTAATAGTTGGCTTTTAAAATGGCAAAAATATGGTCTATTTATTAATTTTTTCATACATTGTTTCTTATGTTACAAAAGAGGAATGATTGTTCTCGGGTGGGTTTTATAAATGAAAATTATTTTTTTCACTATGCAATTTTAGATATATGTTAAAGATTTGATTTTAGAGGTGCTATCAAATTTTCATATTTTTTTGAATTATATATTTTTAAAATTAATTATTTAGTGAAAATATTTTCAAATAAATGGTGTACAAATGTTTATGCCAATAACGTTTAACATTTATATCGAAATTGAATTTTTTTCACAGGTAAGAAGAAGACATAAAAAATAGTAAGTTTATTTTTTCCATTTTTTTAATATATTTTGCGATTTTTCAAATTGGGTTAATTGTATATGATTGATTGTCCTAAAATACCATATGTTAAAAAAATATAAAAAATAAATAGTAAAACATATTTTTTCAAATAAAATTATATTTTTAGAAAGCTAATTAAATTTTGTACTTTGTGTTAAAGTTTTGTAATTTTATTCATTCGTTAACCCTAATTACGTGGCACCTAAGTGGCACATTTTGGCATAAAATTATCCTCCAAATGGATTTGACACCAAAATGTGCCACATAGGGGGTTCATGCGAAGGGGGTTCACCCAAAGGGTGTTCGCGTGAACCCCCCTTCACTTGAACCCCCTAAACCCTAAATCTTCCACCTAAAACTATATAAATATCTATATATGACTCTTTTCCGCCAAAATTATTTGAACCCAAAGGGGTGTTCACGCAGATAAAATTATTTTTTCATTTATAATGTTTAGTTAGTGACGCTTAAATAAAAGACCATGACCTTGTATCTAATTAAATCAAATTCACCCCTTAGTAGTTAGACAATATTTCTAATCGAGGATTGAATTAAATTATATTTTATTTAATGGGAGGGAATATAGAATTAGCCCTAGAATAATAAAATTATTAAATGACTTTTGAACTATGCTACTAAATTAAATAAATATGGTAACTAGGGAATTTTAAACTTGAACTAGAGGTGAAATAATATCATTTAAATAATAATTTAAATGATAGATTGCTAGCTAACATATAAACTAAAATTGGCAACTGATTTCGTTTAAAAAAACTTTTTCACTAATTTTTACAATTTAACTTTTGGGTTGTCTTGGGTTTTGTGTGGGAAATTTTTGGGCGTGACACTATTCTTCTTATTGGCCCCTCTCACAATTCTCTTGCAAAAACATATAGAAATTGCTTTGTGATTTGTTAATGCTAGCTCACAACACGATAAGTGTTTTCATCAAGTTGTTTGCGACTATTGGTTCCTACCGGAAGGCTCCAGTGTGCTAGGTTTATTAGATGTTCGTTAGTAGGGAATTTCCCTCTATGCCACGTGGATTTTTCATGTCATAGATGGAATAGATAAATGCAAAATTCTATTACGTATTTGTATTGTTGAGGGTTCACGACATGATCATAAGACCTATAAGGATTTGGGTGTCCCAATTTATTTTTTTATTAAATCCCCTATGAAATTTGGTAGCTCATTTGTTATCAATTTTTTTGGTAATCTTGGAATAAGATCAAACATTTTCTAATTTTGAAGGTAGATGAGGTAATAAAAGGTTATCTATGAATTCCCACTCGGTGTGGTAGTCTCATATCATTAAATTTTACAATGTACCTCTTACATAAATTCCCAGTGCACACCATCAATATTTTCGATAAGGTCTTTACATGTTGCGAGACATATTTAGTCATCCATGTCAACAAATTTTGACTTGGCCCAAAGGTAAGGAAACATTATTGCATGTAATTGGTGATCGTAGCTCATATCAAGCCATTATCAAAGCTATTGTTGTCAAGTTATCACACAAAATTGAGCTTTTTTACTCTATGAATTTTTTGAAGGATTAAAAATGGTTACTAAATACATCATTTCTCAATTATTCACCCATAAAGGCTATGATTTAGTCTCCTAATATTTCAATTTTGGATAAACATGACTTTTATTGGTCCCTTTGTTATTCAACTTGGTGTTAATAAGACATATTTTCCACTATTTGGTATGTTATTCGGACCCCAATAATTCTAATTTTTCTTAGTATTTTATTCATCAAGGATTACCAATTAGTTGTAGGCTCATTCACCTTGGTGTTCTCGATACCTTTTTCCCTTTTTGTAGGTGTATTAAAACCCTTATGTACCTTTTATGGTTTTTCTAAAAATTTAATATCATTTGGTCATGTATTCATGATTTATGTAAAGACACTTCTACTAGAACCCTTCCTTCGAATAATGTTTTTCTAAGTGGTCAAGATTTCCCATGACCTTCACTCCAATTCTAGCATTATTTCATAATGGAAATCCTTTTTATTTTGAAAGATAAAAATGTTTCTCTTTTTTCTCATACAATTATAGATTACAATCTTCTATATTTCAAAAAGTGATTATTATGCCTTATGTTTTCTTGTAGATTCAAATCTAAGTCTTTAGAAAATTATAATTGAGTGGAACATGATATATATATTTTTTTGATAAATTAGGGTAGCAATAAAAATGGGTCAACAAAAATTTAATGGAAAAATGGATAAGTAATGTACAAGGAAAATAGTTGATATTTTCATTCTAATAATATAATGGGATGAAATATTATCAATTGAATAATTATAGGTAGAACCTAACATTATAGTTATAATTTATTACTATTGGTGCTTAATTTGATCTCTCCCTATTTTCTCCAAACATTCTTCAATCTAAGTAGCTACGTTGTATTTTGTGTTTCCCGAATGGATGCTTGAAAGGTTTTATTAATTTGTAAGTTGTTGAAATATCCTTCTCCATGGTCATGGATCACATTTTGGCCTTATATAATTTCCAAATTCTCTGTCCTTAAAGAAAGATTCATTTTCAGGTGCAAATGGTGATTTCCCTACATTTTACGGTTTGACGGGTGTTCTTTCCCTATCAATTTATATCTCAGCATATGTGGAAATGTGGCCATTTCGACAGGATGTAGCTTGGTGGGGGAACTTTGAAACCCTAAGGCCCACTTCAAATCAAGTCTTGTCCATGTGGAGGGCCTATGCTCATCTAAAAATTCACCTCTTGGTTTGACCTTTGGAGTTGCGCCAAGAAAACACGTGGAGGTTTCCACTTCCTTACCAAGATTTAGACATTTTTTTTCATGTGGCCAGTGCAGATTTGTTAGACCATGGACACGTGGAGGGCTGACGCTCATTTAAGGGTCTCTGTCTTTGGGTCCTACATTAGCAGCTTGCACTAATGAGACACATGGTGAACCCACACTTTTTTGGGGTCTCCACTTTTGGGCACCATCTCAAAGTTGTGCTAGGGAGACATGTGGAGGCTTCTACTAGCTCCTTTTTATAATTAATTTTTTTGAGAAACTTTCTAAGGCTGGGGACATGTCAAGGGCTCCATGTGCCTATTGGGGACCCTCCCTTGAATTTTATTGTTTAAGGAGTGCCACGGGAAACGTGGATGTTTCTGCTCATTCTACCCTTACTTGGACTTTTCAACGGCCAAGGATGACTTTTTCAAACCCTAGACACATGGTGCCTTCCGATGTTCCTTAAAAGTTTTCAACAACTCGCCGGATCGAGACACGTGGTGATCCCGCACTAGTTTAGGGTCTCTGCTTTTGGGCACCATATAAAAGTGTGTCATTGACACACTGGAGGCTTCGCTAGATCCTTTTTATACTTGAGACTTTTTAAGGCCAAAAGGTGATTTTCTTAGCCCAGAGCATGTGGATGGCCCGCACTTATTTAGAAACTTGCCTTTTACTTCTCCCTTGCATTCTTGCGCTAAGAAAACACATGGATGACTCTAATCTAAAGTTGAGAAGGGGAAGAATCAATGGTTACTATGCATTACATCTAATTTTGCCACATTTTTTCTCCAAGACTCCTAGAGATGACAATACGCATTATTTTCCATCTTGTTTTTGATAAAGCCCCTTGTTTTTGTCTATAAAGTGTAATTGAATGCATTTAAAGCTTAAATTTATGAGTCTAGGGATTGTTAAGGTTGATATTTTGATGATGGAATTTCTTCGGCACTTACAAAAACATGAATTACCGAGAAGCTAGATGCAAAGAAGAGCTACGAGAGGAAATAATGGGAAAAGGGTGAAATGATGGAGGTTGCAAAAGCACAAAGGGATGGAAAAATTGTTTCCTCGAGGGAAAAAAGGATTTCCTGTCAGATCTAGCTATACAGGGCCACCAGAAAATGATTAAAATGGGGATTTCTCGCATGAAAGAATAAGAATTATTTTAAGCACTGTCAAAAATATGTGGCATGGCATCCCAATCATTATTCGAGGGTCTGAGAAACATAATCAGTTTGTAATTTTTCCACTTGGTATAAATTTGTTAAACGTCGCTTTACGAGGCAAATTGGTAACAAGTAAAGGTTCCTCGAATATTCTTCTTTTTGGAATGAAATTATTTGATGAATGAGCAAGTGAAATGTATAAATTCAATGAGATTACTCTTGCGTAAAGGGTCAGGGTTAAATTGCATAAGAGAATTTTGAGAAAGCCCATCTTCCTAAGAGACCATCTGAGAGACCTGTTAATTTCTATGTTTTATATTTGATTATGTCAAGTTTTTGCAAGTGTATAATTATTGACAAGCTCTAAGACTGTTCAAAGAAACTTTTCCCTGCTATCGAATCTAATCAACTTCAATTAATCTATGTCAATCTTGGGAAAAAAATTCTACTTTATTTCGAATGTCCAAAGTAGGTTTTCTTGTTCCTATTGAAATATTGTGTTAAAGTCCCTCCAAATCACACAGATCTTGTCCCCTGTAACAACTTAGTGGCATTTGGAATCTCATTTCATGAAAAGCCTTCATCCTATAATGAGATAAACAATTTAAAATCACTTTAATTTCATTTTATTGATAAATATTATCTGTAATCCTTTGAGTGTATCTTAGGTGTGAGGAACTAGGGGTCTTTGATAAATTAGTGGGTCTTTATTTGGAGCCTTCATGTTGAATTCTCAAAGATTGTGTGAAACTGTGTAAATATGGGCCTCCATTGATGCACACCTTCTAGTTGAAGCAATATTTTATCTTTTTAGAGCTTTCTGTCATTTATTTCTCTAATTTTTGTAAAGGTCAAAGATTTGTCAAAAATCAAGTTTATCTAGCTTAATCTCCCACCAAAATCATTCAAAACTATGCATCCTACCCGAACTACCCTTGTTTTCCTATGTATCCACAAATGAATAAATTCTACTACCAAAATATGCGAAGCAATTAGGATTCCATAATGTGTCTAGTAACCTTAACCCTATTTAGAAAATATCACCATTCTTTGGAAGTGACAACTTGTGAGAGTTAAATTGTGGTGCATTGATCATATTTTCTCGAGTCTCCTTCCAAATTTTTGCAAAGAAGGATTCCTCATTCTCCTTCACCGATATAGGCTACAAAACGGGTCCTCTCACCCTAGTCAAAAGGAGCAACCTAAAGTAGTGAGGATAGATCAAATCCTTAATGAAGATGTTATCCATTTCTCTGATGCCCAAGTGACAAAGAGTTAGATGAATCCCCTCCCTAGCTACAAAACTACTCATAATATGATCTAACTCTCTCTCAGTGTCTTGCTTAATCTTTGATGTTGCTAGTTTTCTAAGGGAGAATCAATTTGGATACCAACACTAGAGTGGTGTCATTGCAGGATTTTGAGATCCCGATTTATTTATGTGGCAACAAAACCAGATGGTGCCATTACCAGGGACCAGATTTGAGTTGGCTTGGATTATTTGATCTCTGAGATTTATTTGTGTGGTAAGAACACTAGAGTGGTGACATTGTTGGACACATGAAGGTGTGTGTAAAGTTTGACACAATCAACAATGCATGTAAACCACAGTAAATTATTCTTACAAATTTTAAAGTGGAAATATGTTGTTAAAATGTCATCTTGTGTCAGTTTGTAAGAATTGAGAAAAGTTATAAGTTTTTCTTGTAATACTTTCATTTTTGTTGGTTTTTACACTAAGTTTACATCATCATTGTTAAATATGGGTAAAGGAAGGTCAGATCTACGAAGCTTTGCATGAATTTAGTGTTGAGAAACATATGACAGATCAATTTTAGTGCATTTGCACAACTAAGGTGAAAATCCTTAGCGGTGACTTCGTGTTGAATTAAATTTTTATAAATTCCAGTGTCTTAACCTCCGTCAATTGAAATTTATCACTAATATCTACAAAGGTTGAAGGAAGAATATACTACTTCGTTAAATACCCTACTACAAGGTTGTTTCTAGATCTGGGAAAGAAACATTTTGAAGCAAGAAGAATCTAAAAGTTTTTGTAGATTAGAAATCAAGAAAGGAGTTATCAATTATGGAAATTGATCAGCCTGCCATTGAAGATTTCCATACTTCCTCAAGTTCTTTTAAATCAGGTAGTATTTTTTAGATCTAGATTCTCCATTAGGAGAGGTGCCTTCTTTTGTATTTGAAAATTTTTCTTCTCATTATGTCCCTGTGTTCTCCAAAGTTGATAGAATATTCCAAGAAATAAAGTTTTTAGAGAACATTCATTTTCAGAATTACATTCCTGTGCCCCAAAGACCCCTCACTCCCCATAATTTTGTTTCTCCTGTAAGATCACCTCCTCAAAAAATATGGCCCAGCCCCCACCCATACCTCTGTTTGTTATAAACACTTTTGGTCCTATACATTTTAGAGGTATGGCTGGAAATCCAAATAGTGCACCCAAGATGTTAGAAATAAAATGCCTACATTTCAAGGAAATAATGCCATTACTTGTGGATAAACACTTAAAAAAATTTCTCAATATGATGGAATATTTTGAGATTGAATTTGAAGATGTGCACATAAAATTGTTTATTCATACTCTAGAGGAGGATGCACGGGACTAGCATAAATCTTTTGCGGAAAAATCCATTAATTCATGGATAGAAATGAAGAATGCTTTTAGATTACAGTATGGAGATAAAATAGATCCTAGGTTTCTTTTATTAGAATTTGAAAATATAAAAAAGAATCCTAATGAGTATGTTCATGACTTCAATACAAGGTTCAGTAAGACCCTGAATAGGCTACCGGTGATCCTGAGGCCAAGTGGTGTATCCTATTTGATAAAATACTCTGAAAATTTTGATAAGAAGGCTGCCTATTACTTGATGGATAAGAACCCAACAACATTGAGGCAGGCCTTCACCATGGCTTTGTAGATTGAAAATAACATCAAGGAAATTGGTAAACCTCCTAAGAGAGAAGGAATCAAGCTAATAAATCTAAAGAAGCCTTAGTCAAGTAAATTTGTGGATCTGGAGGAGGTTTTAACAAGTTTGACAAGATTTGTTAAGGAAATATCCTATAAACTGACCGGAGAGCAGAGAAGGGGATTGGACAAGGTTTCCAAGGTCAAGAAATATTTGCAAATCATCCCAAGGGTGATAAGAGATCTGATGATAGAGGAAAATGACTCATGGGATCAAGAATTAACCAGCCCCAACCCAGGGGAAAATAAATTGGTGCCTAATCCTTTGACTTCTAGAGTTGCTGCTATGAAAGATTCCAATGAAATTGAGTGGTGTGACAGATGTTTCTTTCCACATGCCACATGTGATGAAGAAAAAGAAGTTGAGGAAGATTATGTTGACACTGATGATGATGTGTGCATGGTTCGGTGCTCTACAAGATCACAACAAGGATCAACTTCGACTAAATTAATCAGTGTCATAACTGCTACAAATTTATGGGATAACATCCACTGGGTATTACCCCTTCCTCCCTCTCATACTTTTGAAATAGATATGGTACAAGCTTTTGAGTTTCCTAGTAATTATTTTGAATACTTAAGGGCATTAATGATTAAAAAGTATGATGGAGGAATCCCTTCTGAGGAGGATAGGCAGTTGTTAATGAATGTTGTAGTTGGCCATGAAAAAGAATATAACACTAGGAGTAAAGTTTTCAAAGGGCAGTGGCCTCAAGCCAAATCAAAAACTCCATTTCTCACCAATATCTCAAAATTAAATCCTAAGAAAGATACATCTAGCAAAAGCCTTGTGTCCCCAAGTAGAACTGGTATCCCTACCCATGCTTAGATGATGAAAAATCCTTTGCTATTAGATGAGTTTCTCAGTCTTCCTTGAAATTTTACCTTGCCCAAATATGTTCCTTATGAAATTTCCCAAGCCTTGAGTCAAATAAATATTTTTGTTCCAATTGTTGCGCTTCTTAGAATTCCTGAGCACAAAAAATGGCATTTGAATATTTGGGATTGAAAGAAGAAAATATTACCCAAGGTAGAAATCTAAAGAATGTTGAGACTCCTATCATTGCAGAGTTGGAAAAACCCCAAGTGCTAGAAGAACTAGATGAACCACCTGAAGTATATTTGGGAACATCCTTTGTTGATTCTCAACTAAATGTAGATCCATTTTCACTACTCGATTATTAGGACAGGATGTTACATAATTGTATGTTCGATTACTGGAGCATCATGCAATGTTATGCCTCTTGAGATCATGAATGAATTAGATATCAAAGTGACGGTAGCTTATTGGAAGTGCACACGTCGTGGATTCTAGAGAGGTGCCAGTGGTTGGATGTGTCAAAGGTTTTAAAGTGCAACTTGTAGCTTACCCGGAAAAAAATTGAAACTAGATGTTGTTATTGTTAATTTCCCTGCCAAATGGGAATGTTGTTATCAAGAAAATGGGCTGCTAGTGTGGGTGGGAGCGTTCAAATGGATATGTATTTTTCCATATCTATTGAGGGAAGCCTTATAAAGTTGCATGTTGAAAGGAAGATGCTACATCTTATCGAGGATCCCAAAATTCTTCCTATGAAGTGTTATACACTAACATTGATGCATATAAATTTGTTGGATTTATCGATGGTAAAGAGCACAAAATTGATCAATGAAAGTCTCATAATGAAGTAGGTTCTCCTTGGACTTTGTTGTTTGATGGGGCTTTCTCTAAATTTGAAAATGGTATTGGTATTGTTCTGATATCTCCAGGACATGAAGAGTTTGTTTTCTCTTTTAAACTCAACTTTGAGTGCACTAACAATATTAATGAATATGAAGCAATGTTATTGGGTTTAATAATTGCTTGGAAATATGGTATTAGAGACATCATTGTTAAAGGAGACTCAGAGCTAGTTGTCAAGAAGGTTAAAAACTGTATGCAACAAAAAATTAGAGAATGAAGCAGTATAAGCATGCAGTTTGAGTTTTCATTGAAATGTTTGACTCCTTCAACAAAATACATCACGATAGGAAATATAATACTCTAGCACATAAATTGGTTGGATTGGGGTTCGATTTGAAAATTGTACTATATCCCCTTATTGTGAGTATAACATTGAGGTATTGACTAGGCCATCTGTTTTGACAATGTTAAATGCTTTGGCAAGTGTTCGAAGATGATGCCCAGTACAAAGGTTTTGCAGAACCAAGGAGAATTTTCTAATCAACATATAGATTGGGAGCAAAATGGTTTGTGTGGCTAATGGAAGGAGACTTTATTTCACAAATACATCATTCAGTTGAAGATTAATACTATTACCGTGAGGGTTTGGTAGCACTTGAATCAAAATTTGATAATGTTGATTGCATTTTCAATAGACACATGTCACCTCGAGGGATGTTGAAGAGCATGATCTGGGCACAAGGGATAAACCACGTAAGATCGGCTAGGTAGAAATCGAGAAAGGATGACAAGCATTCGTATGTCCAATTGTTGAATAAATACAAGGACTGCTTAGTATGTTCTTATTCGAATCGAAAGCATACAGAGAGGATCTTTTCCAAAGGCATGAAATTCCTTTGGAAACTTCGCCAAGCCATTTAGGCATAACTAGAGGCCAATCAATCCACTCCTTTCATTGAAGATGCATGAAGAATTGAAAAATTGAGGGATGGAGGAATCATACAGCCCACAAGGTACTTATCGGGGTTGCGAAACTTGGTACTGTTAGAAAGAAGAATGCAGATATAAGGCTATGTGTGGACTTTAGAATCTTGGATAGAGCATCAACGAAGGATAAATACCCTCTTCCAAATATGGATAATATGTTACAATTGGTTACTTGGTTCGAATTGTTATCCACCTTGGATGGTTTTTCGATATATAACCAAGTAGTTGTTAAGGAATCGAGTGATTCAAGACTACCTTTACCACTCCTTGGGGAACATATGTATATGTCAAAGCATGCCTTTTGGTCTAATGAATACTGGAGCCACTTTTCAAAGAGAAATGGATGTAGCTTTCTCTTGCTAGATTAATGATTTCATTTTTTTATATCAATATGATGTGACATATTTCTCTAGAAAAAGAGTGAAAACCTACAAAACTTAGAAAAAATGTTGTTAAGATCCAGGGAATATGGTATTTAAATAAATCCCTAGAAGTGCCATTTTGGATTTCATAAAGCTAAGCTTCTTGGGCACATTGTGTCAAAGGAAGGGGTCATGATTGACTCGAAAGGGTAGAATCCATCAAGTAAAGTCCCTATTCCAAGAACCAAGAAGGGAATTCAATATTTTTTTGGGTAGATTAATTTTATTAGGATATTTATCTCCAACTTTGTTGAACTAACTATCCTAATCACTAGCATGCTAAAGAAAGATCAAAGTATTAAATGGGAAAAAGTAGTGATTGAATCTTTTCTGGGATCAAAGAAGAATTAAATAATGCCCATGTTTTAGCAGCTCTAGATTATAAGAAGGCTTTCCAAATGTTTTCTTTTGATTTAGAAAGTATTATTGCATCTACGTTGTTGCAGAAGGATGATGAGGGAACTGAAAGACCAATTTACTTTTTCGGTAAGGGCATTATAAGAAGCTGAGATAAAGTATACTATTATGGAGAAGCAGAATTTGCTTTGGTAAAAGAAACAAAGGTCTTCGAGGCCATATATTATGAGTTCCAAAGTCATTGCTTATGTTCCCCACACCATGGTGAAATATATCCTATCGAAATGGATGTTTCAAGAAAAAAATATGCCGATGGGTAAACGATTTTCAAGAGTATGCTATAAATAACCAAAAAACAAAATTGGTTAGGGGTTTGGGACTGGAAAAGCTTATCACAAAGAGAAATCTACAGAAAATTGAGGTAAATGAAGTTAAAGAAGAAAGGTTGAATGTACTTGAAAAACTTATAAATTCTAATGAGTACAAGGACACCATTTTTGTATCAAACATTGACAATTCCACTGAACATTTGAGCAAGAATCAGAAAAGACCACTTAATTTAGCTTCCCAAAAATATGTCATTACTAATTTTGTGTTAGCTTGGAAGAACCTTGAGGGAATTCTCTTAAGATGTATTTATGAAAATGAAGCCCCTAAGATAATAGTTGATCTCTATGGAGGATTTTGTTGGGATAATTTTTTGGAAGAGTCACGATCATAAGATTTTAAAGCCTCGGTTATTGGTGGCCAACTCTTTTGAAAGATACAACTCTATTGGTAAGAAAATGTGCAATTTACCAATGCTTTTCTATAAGACTAAAATCTTTAGGCTCCCTCCTTTGTAGCTTGTATCAGTTGAAACCCCATTTAGGAAGTGGGGAATGGACTTCATTTGTGAGATTTCAGATCCTTCAAGTGCTAGCCATAATTGAATTTTTGTAGCCACTGATTACTTCACCAAGTGGGTGGAGGAAATCCCCATGAAGAAAGCAACTCACCAAATTGTCATGGATTTCATTATGAATCATATCATTTGCAGGTTTGGAGTGCTGTTAAAATAGTTGCTGATAATGCCATGAGATTTAGAAATAAACCTTTGGTGGCCATGTGCCATGAATATGGGATTAATTTGACATATGCTTCCAATTATAATCCCTAAGGAAATGGACAAGCAGAGTCAAGTAATAAAAATTTGTTGAAGATAATTAAAAGAACTTTAGAGTCGAACAAAAGGAATTGGGGTGAGCAGTTGAAGTTTGCTATTTGGGCTGATCGAATCACTATTAAATAAGCTACTGGAAAAATCCCATTTGAATTGGTGTATGAAAATCAATCCCTACCCCCTACATATGAAATTATCTTCATTTCAATTTCTTCAACAACTGGAAGATCAAGAGGTTAGTCCTTATGATGCTTGCATCAATCGAGATTGTTGACTTAGATGAAAAGAGAAGGGAATCCCATCAAAGGCATGTAAAATTTAGAGAGAAATTGAAGAATTTGTTTTATAAGAAGGTAGCTCCAAGATCTTTCAAATATGGGAGATATTGTGCTATTATTGGATAATGAGACATGAGGATAAGGAAATCATGGAAATTTTGATGCATTGTGGATGGGACCTTATCCAATTGAAATTTGAATTGATGAACACAAATTTTTCTTAAAAGAACTATATGGGGAGTTACTTGAATTTCCTATTAATGGCAGGAATTTGAAGCATTTCCGTAATTGATTTCTTAGAATCAAGGTACACACCAATGTACAAAGTGTATACTATTTGGTTTCTTTCTGGTTTCGTGTTTTTCTATTTTGGACATGGAGCTTAGAGATCGCTAGATCATAGTGTGTGTCATTTTGCAGTTGGGGAAGTGATCTAACTAGCCCTTTATTACTCATATTTGAAGAGAGATGGATATCACCTTTAAGAGGATTTGACATGTCCTCACTACTTTAGGTCATGCCTCTTGACCCAGGGTGAGAGGACCCTTAGTGTAACCTCTGTTTGATGAAGGAGATGGAGATATCCTTCTTTTGCATAAATTTTATGAAGAAAACCTTGGGAAAATATGGTCAATACTCCATAATTTAACTCTTAAGATTTGTCACTTCTAAAAGATGGAGATAATTTCAACACAAGGCTAAGGTTACTGAAGACATTAAGAAATCCTAATTTTTCTGCATATTTTAGTAAGTAGATTTTGTTCCTTTGTTGATACATAGGGAAAACAAGGGTAGTTCAAGGTGGATTCATGGTTTTTGAATAATTTTGGTGGGAGATGAAGCATGATAAATTTGATTATATCATATCTTTGAAGGGACTTCACAATAATGAACAACTCAACAATAGAAAGCTTCAGAATAGTTAAGAATGTTCCTTCAACCAGAAGGTGTGCTTCAATGGAGGCCAAATCAACAAATTTTCACATAATCTTTGAGACTCTAACACAAAGGATCGAATTGAAAGACTCAATTAAACACCAAAGTCTCTAATCAATCATGCCTAAGGTACACCCAAAGACTTACAGAAAATCCTTATTAACAAATGACACTCAATTGATTTTAAATTTGTTTATCTCATCAAATATGAAATCTCTTCTTGAAATGAAATTGCAAAAACACCATTAAAATGTCATAGGGATGAGATCTTATATGATTTCAAAAATATTTCAATGTAAGATTGCAATAGGAATGAAAGAAACTATTTACAGACATTCTGAAACAAAGTAGACAAATTGCTAGAGATTGGACACAAATTAATTTCAAAATTGCTTAGATTCATTAGCAGGGGAAAGCTTCCAAAGAAATCTCAGTGCTTGTCAATGGCTATACATCTATAACAAACTTGACATGATAGAAAATCTAACACAGAAGAAAATAACAGGTTATCTCGGCTTTGGTCTCTCAGGAAGATGACTTTCTCAAATTTTCTCTTAAGAATTCAACCTCGACCTTTTGCAAGAGTATTCTCATTGCATTTATACATTTTACTCACTCAATTTTCCCCCAAAAATAAATAATATTCAAGGGACCTTTGCTTGTTAACAATTTTCTTCAGAAAGCAACATTTAACAAATTCAGATCCGAAAGTTACCAGGTGGACCAATTGTGAACTGAACACATTTCTTGGGCCCTCGACTAATGGATAGGATGCCATGCCACAACTTTTTGGGATTACTTCTAATCATTCTAATTATGTCATGTGATAAATCCCTTTTTAATCATTTTTGGAGGCTCTTGCACACTGGACTGACAAGTAATAATCTTTTCACTCTCGAGGCAACACCTTTTTCATCTTTTGCACCTACACTTTCATCATTTCATCCTTTTCCCTCTCTTTCCTCTATAATTCTACCCCACATCCATCTCCTCTGGTAATTCCCATTTTTGCAAGTGCCTAAGCAATTCCAACTTCAAAATATTGACCTTAACAATCCTTGGACTCACAAATTAAGTTCTGAATCCATCAAATGGCACTTTATAGATAGAGATGACAAGGAATTTCATCAAATAACGATGAAAAATAGTGTGTATTCATGTCTCCGGGAGTCTTGGAGAAAAATGGAAAAAAAAATAGACACAATACACATTAGCCATTGATTATGCCCATTTTCCACATTATATTATAGCCATCCACATGTTTCATTAGCAAAAAAAAAAGGACAACCACGGAGGAAAGTCTCAAACAAGTGCGGGCATTCCATATGCCATAGGCCCAAGAAAAAAATGCATTTTGGCCTTTGAAAAGTCTCAGTGTAAAAAGGAGCCAATGGAAGCCTCCACGTGTCTCAATGGTGCATTTTGAGATGGTCCCAAAAGTAGAGACCCCAAACAAGCACAACTCAACACATGTGTAAGTTCAGCAAAGTTTGATAAAAAAGTTGAAGGTTCAGTGGAAGGCACCATGTGTCTAGGGTCTGAGACATTTTTCTTTAGCCATTGAAAAGTCCAAGAAAGGGAAGAGTGAGTGGAAGCCTCCAAGTGTCCTCCTGGTGCTTCTTCAAAATAAAACTTAGGGGCTAGTCCCCAAATAAGGCATGGTCCCTCCATTTATCCCAGGCCTTTCAAAATTGCTTTGAAAATTTTAAGTATAAAGCGAGAGCTAGCGGAAGCCTCCACATGTCTCCCTATCGTAATTGTTAAGGTGGGACCCTGAGGTGGATCCTCAAATGAGTGCCAACCCTCCACATGTCCATGGTTCGCCAAAACTATTCCAGGCTACATGAAAAATTTGTCTAAGTCTGGGAAAGGTAGCGGAAATCTCCACGTGTCTCCTCGACACAACTCCAAGGCCAAACCAAAAGGTGAATTTTCAAATGAGCGTCGTTCCTCCACATGGAAAGCTTTGAGTCTGAAGTAAGCCTTAGAGTTTTTAAAGTTCCCCACTAAGCTGCATCTAACCAAAAAGGGCCACGTTTCCATTGATCTTTGAGAAGTAAATTTGACAGGAAAAATACACCCGTCAAACCGTAAAATGTAGGAAAATCACCATTTGAGCCTAAAAATGAATCTTTCTTCAAGGACAGAGAATTTGGAAATGTTATAAGGCTCAAATATGATCCTCCGAGCTACATCCAATCACATTTCCACAAGTATTTGGGACAAAAATGATAGGGACAACAAAATGTGACTGTGGAAAATGGAAGGAAAGGAAAAACCTAAGTTTTACGCCCAAGTTATAGACTCTTTCACATGGACAGAGGAATGAAAAAAAAATCTAGACTTTTAAGTGATCCTCGACTAAGGAAGGGACTAATCATGGCAACCAAATGGAGGACAAAGTTTTCATGCATCAATACGGGGAGATAGAAAACATGACAGAGCCTACAAACTAGGATAATTTTAAGGACAAATGGGGCGAGACTAATTTGAGCACCAACATCAGCTCTGACTCAGGGATGGGCACTCCCTTTGAGTGCGAAAAACAACAAATAGCAGACCAAGTGCAAAAAAGATCATTGGGCCAAAGAAGTCAAAGAATAAGCTTGCAGAGTAGAGAAACCATAAACATCCTCTAAAAAATGAACTGAGAAACCAACAAAACCAGGTCACCAAGGACCAGAACGAAAAAAAAAAAAAAGTAGAATGAGAACAAATAACTATACACTATACAATGGATTATACCTTGATTAAGAAATCAATCAAGGAAATGCTTCAAATGCCTTGCCATTAATAGAGAATTCAAGTAGTTCCCCATCTAAGTCTTTTAGGAAGAAGGTATTTTCACCAATTCGAATATCAATTGAATAAGGGCCCATCCAAAATGCATCAAATTTACCATGCTTTCCCTTATCTTCATGCCTACTATCCCATAATAACACAAAATCCCCAATCCTGAAAGCTCTTGGAGTCACCTTCTTGTCAAATAACTTCTTTAAATTTTCTCTTGAACTTCACATGCCATTGATGGGATGCCCTTCTTTCTTCATCCAACTCAATAATCTGATTGATTCGAGCATCATATGGACTAAATTCTTGATCTTCAATTTGTTTAACAAACTAAATGAAGACAATTGCAAATGAAGGGGCAACAAGCTTGAGTTCCATATACCAACTCAAATGGGCTCTTACTAGTAGCTCTTTTGATAGTGATTCTATCATCCCAAACAACAAACTTTAGTTGCTCACCCCACTTCTTTTGTTCAGCTCCAAGGTTCTTCTAATGATCTTCAACAAGTTTTTATTATTGGACTCAGCTTGTCCATTTCCTTGGGGATTGTAGTTAGAAGCATATGTCAAATTGATTCCATACTCTTTGCACATTGCCACCAAAGGTTTGGCTCTGAAACTCATGGCATTATCAACAATAATTTTAGTTGGCACTCCAAATCTGCATATGATTTGATTCAACATGAAGTCCATGATAACTTGGTGTGTTTCCTTCTTGGTGGGGATTTCTTCCACCCACTTAGTGAAATAATCAATGGCTACAAGAATCCATTTATGACCAGCACTGGAAGGATCAGAAATTTCCCTAATGAAATCCATTCCCATTGTCTAAATGGGGCTTCAACTGACACAGGTTGCAAAGGAAGGGAGCACAGAATCTTTCATTCTTCTAGAAAAATGCTGGCAACTTTCACATTTCCTAACCAATAGAGTTGTATCCTTGAAGAGAGTTGGCCACCAATAACCAGCCCTCAAGATTTTATGTGTTGTAACTCTTCCAGAAAAATGTCCCCCAAAAACCTCCATGGAGATCAAGCAATTACCTTTGGGGCTTCATCCTCATCAATGCATCTTAAGAGCACTCCCTTTGGGTTCTTCCAAGATAACCCAAAATCAATAATGACATATTTTTGAGAGGCTAACTTAAGATATCTTTTCTGATTTTTACTCAAATATTTAGGGTAGCATAGATGTATGAGATAAAATATTATATCCTTGTACCATTCAGAACTTACCAAATTTTCAAGGACATCCACCCTTTCTCCTTCTACTTCATTCACCTCAATAGTTTGCAAGTTTCTCTCAGCCATAAGCTTAGCTAGGCCCAAACCTCTTACCAATTTCATGGTTTGGATATCCATGTCATACTCCTGCAACTTGTTCACCCATCTACATCTTTTTCTTGAGACCTCCATCTCTGATAAGATGTCTTTCACCATGGTGTGGGGAACATAAGAAACAACTTTAGAGCTCAAGATGTAGGGTCTAAAAACCTTTGTTTCTTTCACCAAGGAAAATGCTTGCTTCTCCATGATGGTGTACTTCAACTCAGCTCCCTACAATGCCTTACTTGAAAAAGGCAATTGGTCTCTCAGCCCCTTCATCATCCTTCTGCAATAAAATAGATGCAATGGTGTTTTCTGAAGCAAAAGAAAACACTTGAAAAGGATTCTTGTAATTTGGAGCTTCCAAAATAGGGGCATGCTTTAGTGCTTCTTTGATCCCATTGAAATCTTGAATGGAAGCTTCTTCCCATTTGATAACTTGGTCCTTTTTCAGCATACTAGTAATGGGGATGGTCAACTCAACAAAGTTAGACACAAATCTTCTGATAAAGTTTATTTTCCAAAGAAGGATTGAATTCCCTTCTTAGTTCTTGGAATTGGAACCTTGCTTGATGGCTTCCACTCTCTCAGGATCAATCATGACCCCTTCCTTTGATAGAATGTGACCAAGAAACTTTTCCTTTTGCACTCCAAAGTGGCACTTCTTGGGATTCAATGATATGCCATACTCTCTACACCTTATCAACATTCTCTCCAAGTGTTGCAAGTGATCATTTCTATTTTTGGAAAACACAGTTACATCATCTTGATAAACAACAATGAAATCATTGATATAACCAACAAATGCTACATCCATTGCTCTTTGGAAAGTTTCTCCAACATTCATTAAGCCAAAAGGCATCTTGACATAGACATAAGTTCCCCAAGGAGTAGTAAAGGAAGTCTTTATTCTTTCTGACTCCTTCACAACAACTTGATTATAGCCAGAGAAACCATCTAGAGTAGATAAAAATTCAGAACCAATTACCAATTGTAGCATATTCTCCATGTTTGGTAGAGGGTAATTATCTTTCAATGATGCTTTATTCAGGTTCCTGAAGTCTACACATAACCTTATATCACCATTCTTTTTCCTAGGCACTAGGTTTGTAACCCAAGAAGAGTACCTTGTGGGATGAATGATCCCTCCATCCCTCAACTTCTTCATTCTTCTTGCATCTTCAAAGAAAGGAGTGGATTGATGGGCCTCTTTTTTTCTAAAAGGTTTGGCATTAGATTCAAGAGGAATCTCATGTTGGAACAAATCTTCCATGTATGCCTTCAACTCAGAGTAAGACCAAGCTAGGAAGTCTTGATATTTCTTCAGCAATTGAACATAGGACTACTTCTCTTCCTTGCTTTGAGATTGCTTCCTAACCAGATTTTACATGGTTTTCCTTTGTGCCCAGGTCATGCTCTTCCACATCTCTTGAAACTGACATACTTCTTTTAATAATGCAATCAACATTATCAAAGTTTGATTCAAGTGCCACCAAACCTCTAGGAATCATGTTTGTCTTTAGTTGGATGATGTCTTTTCCAAATAAAGTTTCCTTTCCTTCAACAACACACACCATTGGTTCCCAATCTATATTTTGGTCAGAAAACTTACCTTGGTTCTACAGAAACCATTTCACCTGGGCATCATCATCAAACACTTTCCAATTTTTAACGTTATCAGGGATAGATGGCCTTGTTAGTATTTCAACATCATACTCACAAAATGGAGACATTGTATACAATTCCCAAATCTAGATCCTAGCACTGCTAACTTGTCTGCAACAACATTAAACTTTCTATCATGGTGCACAATATTAAAAGAGTCAAACATTTCAATCAAATCCCAAACTTGCATGCTTGTATTGTTTCATTCTCTGATTTTTAGTAGCATACAATTTTCTAATTTGCTTGATAATCAATTCTGAATCCCCTTTGACAATGATATCCTTTATACCATATTTCCATGCAATTCTCAAGCCTAATAACAATGCTTCATATTCAAAAATGTTGTTAGTGCATTCAAAGTTAAGTTTGAAAGAAAAGACAAACTCTTCTTGGCCTAGAGAAATCAGAACAATGCCAACACCATTTCCAAACTTGGAACAAGCTCCATCAAATAACAAGGTCCAAGGTAAACCCACTTGTTCAAGACATTTACATTGATCAATCTTGTGCTCTTTGCCATCAACAAACCCCACAAAGTTATCTGCATCTACATCAGCATATAACACTTCATAAGAAGCATTATTTGGATCTTCAATGAGGTGCAACATCTTCTTCTCTCCATACAACTTTACAAGGCTGCCTTCAATTGGAATGGTGGCAAAATACATATCCATCTGAACACTTCCACCAACACTTGTAGCCCACTTTCTTGATAACAACATGCCCCATTTGGCAGGGCAATCAATAATGACAACATCAAGTTTTAGGTTCTTACCCGGATAAGATGCAAGTTGTACCACCAAAACCTTTTACACACCCTACAACTGGACCTCTCTAGAATCCATTGCAGTACACTTTCCATAAGTTGTTGTCACTTTAATGTTCAATTCATTCATGAATTCTAGAGGCATAACATTGCATGATGCTCAGGATCAAACATACAATTGTGTAGCAGTTTGTCCTTAATAATCAGTGTTGTAAAAATGGATCAACATTTAATTGAGACTCAACTAAATATGTTCCCAAGTAAACTTTAGGTGGTTCACCTATCTCCTCTAATGCTTGGTGGTTTTCTAGGTCTGTAATGGTTGGAGGAGGAGTATTTACATTATTTATATTTCTACCTTGGGCACTCCTATCTTCCTCCAATCCCAAATACTCAAAATCCCTCTTCTTGTGCTCAGGAATCCTAAGCAGTTCACAATTGGGACAAAAATCTTGATCTGACTCAAGACTTGGGCAATGTCATAGGGAATGTATTTGGGAAAAGTAACATTTGGAGAAAGATTGAAAAACTCATCAGATGGCACAAGATTTTTAACATTTTGGGCATGGGTGGGAACACCAGTTCTACTTGAGACAACAAGGCCTTTTCCAGATGCATCTTTCTTTGGAGCCTCTTTTGGGACATTGGTGAGAACTGGGGTCTTTGGTTTGGCTTGAGGCCCTACCCCTTTGACAACTTTACTTCTTGTGTTATACTCTTTTTCTTGGGCCACAACAACATTCATTAATAGTTGTCTATCCTCTTCTGATGGGATTCCTCCATCGTACTTCTTAATCATTAGAGCTCTTAGGTACTCAAAATCATTATTAGGAAGTTCAAATGCTTGTACCATATCTATTTCTAAAGCATGAGAGGGAGGAAGAAGAGGTACCTGGTGAATGTAGTCCCAAAAACTTGCAGCAGTTCTTGCACTTATTACCTCAATTGAAGTTTCTCCTTGTTGTGAGCTTGTAGAGAAGTCCACCATGCATGCATCATCATCAGTGTTGTTATCATCATCATCAATCTTCTTCAACTTGCTGATCTATTTCACATGGTGGGTGGGGTAAGAAGCATTTGTCACACAAATCCATTTGATTTGTCTCTTCAAAAACAACAACTCTGGCATTTAGAGGATCAAACTACTCTATTTTCCCTAGCTTGGGGTTTTCTAGCTCCCATGGGTCCTTTACCTCTGTCATCAGACCTCTGATCATTTCTAGGATGATTTGTAAATCTATCTTGTCCTTGTTTCCTATGTTGACCTTGAGAACCTTGTCCAATTCCTTTCTCTACCCTAGCCAACTTGTAAGAGATTTCTTTGACATAGCCCCGACCAAAGTCTTTACAACTTCCTCAAGATCCACAACCTTACTTGATTGAGGCTTCTCAGGGTTGATCAATTTAACACCCTCCCTCTTAGGAGGTTTTCCAATTACTTTAATGTTGTTCTCAATTTGCAGAGCCATGGTAAAGGCCTACCTCAAAGTCCCAGGGTTCTTATCCCTCAAATAGTAAGCAAATTTCTTATCAAATGCATCTGAATACTTTATCAGACATGATTCATCACATGGCCTCAAATTAACAGAAGTCTTCTCAATGTTTTGTTAAATCTAGTATTGAAATCATGCATTGATTCATTAGGATTCTTTTTATATTTTCAAACTTTGATAAAAGAAACCTAGGGTCTATTTTATCACCATATTGCATTCTAAAAGCATTCTTCATCTCTGTCCAAGAGTCAATGGAATTATCTGGCAGAGATTTATACTAGTCCCTTGCATCTTCTTCTAGAGTATGGATAAATAATTTAATGTATACATCCTCAAATTCTATTTTGAAGTCCTCCATCATATTGAAAAAGAGTTTCAAGTGTTGATCACCAGTTATTGCATTATTTCCTTGAAACTTAGGCAATTTGTTTCTTACATCTTGTGGCACAACATTTGGATAGCCAGCCATACCTCTAAAACTGATGGGACCAAAAGTATTAACAAAAAATGGAGGTCTAGGTGGAGGCTGAGCCATATTATTTTAAGGAGGTGATCTTACAGGAGAGATAAAATGATGAGGAGTGAGGGTTTTGTGGTACAGGGATGTAATTTTTAGAATGAATTCCCTCTAAAGGCTCTGTCTCTTGGAAAAATCTATTAGATTTTAAAAATACAGGGGTAGATTGAGAAGAAAATGTTTCAAATACAAATGAAGGACCCTCTCCAGATGGAGAATTCAATTCAACAAAGAGACTACCTGATTCAAAATCACTTGAGGAAGTATTGCAATCTTCAATCACAGGATGATCAGTTTCACCAATGGAGATCTCTTTTCTTGATGCTTGATCTCCAACAACCTTCAAATTCTTCTTCCTTCTAATTAGACTTTCCCAGCTCTTGAAACAACCTTCTACTAGGGTCCTTGGTGAAGAAATATCTTCTTCCTTCCAGCTTTGTAGATATTAATGACAAATCTTACTTGATATATGTTAAGACACTAGTATTTATAAAGAATTTAAACAACACGGAGTCGCCACTAAGGATTTTCACCTTAGTTTGTGAAAATGCACTATGAAAGACCTATCAAATGTCTTTCAATACCAGATTCATGCAAAGCTTACAAGATCTACTCTTCTTTTACCCAAATTTATCAATGATGATACAAATCTTAGTGTAATAACTATATAAGCTAGAAATATTGCACTCAGAACTCACAAATTTGAACAATTCTTATAGATCTGAACAAATAATGATGTTTCAGCAATGTATTTGCACTTTAAAATCTATAAAAAGCATTACCAGGGTTTGTACGTGTACACCTTTGTTCAAATACTTCAAAGAGTCCCCTGGAAATGTGCCATGAGTGTTGGTATCCAAATTTGTTCTCCTTTTCAAGCCGAGCAACAACATAGATTGGACATGGAGCTTAGAGACAGATAGATCATAGTGTGTGTCATTTTGTAGCTAGGGGATGAGATCTAATTGGCCCTTTGTTACTCAAATTTGTGGAGAGATGGATAACACCTTTAAGAGGATTTGACTTTGTCCTCACTACTTTAGGTCATGCCTCTTTGACCAGGGTGAGAGGACCCTTAGTGTAACCTCTGTTTGATGAAGGAGATGGAGATATCCTTCTTTTGCACAAATTTTATGAAGAAAACCTTGGGAAAATACGGTCAATACTCCATAATTTAACTCTTAAGAGTTGTCACTTCTAAAAGATGGAGATACTTTCAACACAAGGCTAAGGTTACTGAAGACATTAAGAAATCTGATTGTTCTACATATTTTAGTAAGTAGATTTTGTTCCTTTATTGATACACAGGAAAATAGGGGTAGTTTAGGGTGGATTCATGGTTTTGAATGATTTTGGTGGGAGATGAAGCAGGATAAAGTTGATTATACCAGATCTTTGAAGGGACTTCACAACAATGAACAAATCAACAATAGAAAGCTTTAGAATAGTTAAGACGTTCCTTCAACTAGAAGGTGTGCTTCAATGGAGGCCCAGATCAACATGTTTTCACATAATATTTGAGACTCTAACATGAAGGCTTGAATTAAAAGACTCAATTAAACACCAAAGTCTCTGATCAATCATGCCTAAGGTACACTCGAAGACTTATAGACAATCTTTATCAACAAATGACAGTGAATTGATTTTAAATTTGTTTATCTCATCCAAGATGAAGGATCTTCTTGAAATGAAATTACAAATACCATTAAACTATCATAGGATGAGATCTTGTGTGATTTCACAAATATTTCAATGTAAGATTGTAATAGGAATGAAAGAAACTATTTGCAGACATTCTGAAACAAAGAAGACACAAATTGCTAGAGATTGGACACAAATTAATTTCAAAATTTCTTAGATTCATCAGCAGGGAAAGCTTCCAGAGCAATCTTAGTGCTCGTCAATGGCTATACATCTGCAACCAACTTGACATGATAGAAAATCTAACACAAAAAGAAAATAACAGTTATCTCAGCTTGGTCTCTCAGGAAGATGAATTTCTCAAATTTTCTCTTAAGAATTCAACCCCGACCATTTTGAAAGAGTATTCTCATTGCATTTATACATTTTACTCACTCAATTTTCCCCCAAAAAAATAATATTCGAGGGACCTTTTCTTGTTAACAATTTTCTTCAGAAAGTGACATTTAACAAATTCAGATCCAAAAGCTGCTAGGTGGACCAATTGTGAACTGATCACATTTCTTGGGCCCTCGACTAATGACTAGGATGCCATGCCACAAATTTTTGGGAATCCTTCTAATCATTTTGATTCTGTCATGTACGAGAAATCCCCTTTTTAATCATTTTCTGAAGGCTCTACACAGCTGGATATGACAGGTAATCCTTTTCACTCTCGAGGCAACACCTTTTTCATCTTTTACACCTACACTTTCATCATTTCATCCTTTTCCCTCTCTTTCCTCTGCAATTCTGCCCCATCCATCTCTCTGTAATTCCCATTTTTGCAAGTGCCTAAGAAATTCCAACTTCAAAATATCGACCTTAACAATCCTTGGACTCACAAATTAAGTTTCAAATCCATCAAATGGCACTTTACAGACAGAGATGACAAGGAATTTCATCAAATAATGATGAAAAATAGTGCGTATTCACATCTCCAGGAGTCTTGGAGAAAAAATGGCAAAAAAGAGATTTAATACATAGCAAACCATTGATTACCCCTTTTCCACTTTATATCATAGTCCATCCATGTGTTTCCTTGGCGCAACTACAAAGGAGAAACACAGAGAAAGTCCCAAACAAGCATGGGCCTTCCACATGCCTTAGGCCCAAGAAAAATTCATTTTGGCCTTTGAAAAGTCTCAGTGTAAAAAGGAGCTAGCGTAAGCCTCCACATGTCTCAATGGAAAATTTTTAGATGGTCCCTAAAAGCAGAGACCCAAAACAAGCATGAGCTCAACACATGTCTCAGTTTGGTAGAGATTGTTAAAAACATTTAAGGTTTAGCGGAAGGCACCATGTGTCTAGGGTCTCGAGATATTTTCTTTGGCCGTTGAAAATTCCAAGCAAAGGGAAGAGTGAGTGGAAGCCTCCAAGTGTCCTCATGGTGCTTCTTCAAAATAAAACTTAGGGGCTCGGTCCCCAAACAGTGCGGTCCCTCCACATGTCCCAAGGCCTTTTAAAATTGCTTTGAAAAGTTTAAGTATAAAGCGGATCCGACGGCGGAAGCCTCCACATGTCTCCTTGTCACAATTGTTAAGGTGGGACCAAGGAGAATCCTTAAATGAGCACGATCCCTCCACGTGTCCATGGTCACCAAAACTATACCGCCTGCATGAAAAAATTGTCTAAATCTGGGCAAGGTAGTGGAAATCTCCACGTGTCTCCCCAGCGCAACTCCAAGGCCAAACCAAAAGGTGAATTTTCAAATGAGCATCATTCCTCCACGTGGACAAGATTTGTGTTAAAGTGAGCCTTAGAGTTTTAAAGTGCCCCACCAAACCGCATCCAACCCAAAAGGGCCACATTTCCATTGATGCTGAGAAGTAAATTTTACCGGGAAAAATACACCCGTCAAACCGTAAAATGTAGGAAAATCACCATTTGAGGCCGGTAATGAATCTTTCTTCAAGGACAGAGAATTTTGAAATGTTATAAGGATCAAATATGATCCTCTAAGCTACATCCAATCACATTTCCATAGGTATTTGGGACAAAAATGATAGGGAAAATAAAACATGACTGTGGAAAATGGAAGGAAAGGAAAAACCCAAGTTTTACACCCAAGTTACAGACTCTTTCACATGGACAGAGGAACAAAAAAAAAATTCTAGATTTTTAAGTGATCCTCGACCAAGGAAGGTACTAATCATGGAATCAAAATGGAGGGCATAGTTTTTATGCATCAATATGGGTGAGACTAATTTGAGCACTAATAGGTTCATCCTAGTCCTTGGCGGCCATTTTTGTTGGTTTATCAGTTTGTTTCTGGAAGGTTGGCTCATGAATCTATTGCCCAATGGTTTATTTTTAGCACTTGGTTTGCTTATTTTTCTTATGATACTCACTGTGAGTGCCCATACCCAATTCAGAGCCAATTTTGGTGCTCAATTTGATCTCGCCCAATTTTCTCTAAAAAGTATTCAATCTACGAGCTCTATCGTATTTTCTATTTCCCCGATTGGATGCGCAAAAAAATTTCTTCATTTGTATGTTGTTGAAAGATCCTTCTCTATGGTCGTGGATCAAATTTTGGGCCTTATATAATTTCCAAATTCTCTTTCCTTAAAGAAAGATTCATTTCCGCTGCAAATGGTGATTTTCATGCATTTAACGGTTTGACGGTGTGCGTTCCCCGTCAATTTACATCTTAGCATTTATGGAAAGGTGTCCCTTTCTAATTGGATATGGCTCGGTGGGGAAATTTAACACTTTAAGGCTCACTTCAAATAAATTCTTGTCCATGTGGAATCCCTACGTTCATCCGAAAATTCTCCTCTAACCTTTGGAGTTGCGCTAGAGAGACACGTGGAGGTTTCCCTTTGCCTTTTCCAGACTTAGATATTTTTTCATGTGTCCTGGTGTAACTTTGTCGACCATGGACACATGGAGGGTCGACACTCATTTGAGGATCTGCCTCTGGGTCCTACCTTAGTAGTTGCACCAAGGTACACGTGATGAGCCCGTGATTTTTTCGAGTCTCTGCTTTTGGGCACCATCTCAAAGTTACGCTAGGGAGACACGTGGAGGCTTCTGCTGGCTCCTCTTTATACTTAAAATTTTCAAGAAAATTTCTAAGGCCTAGGACATGTGGAGTGCCCGCGCTTGTTTGGGACCCACCCCTAAATTATATTTTTGAAATAGCGTCGTGGGGACACATGGAAGTTTCCGCTCACTCGCCTTTTTTCTTGGACTTTTCAACAACTAAGGAAGAAGTGTCGGACCCTAGACACATGGTGCCTTCTCTGGTCCTTAAAAAATTTCAAAAAAATTCCAGATAGAGACACATGGTGAGCTTGTGGTTTTGTGGGGTCTCCGATTTTGGGCACCATATCAAAATTGCACCATTGAGACATGTGGAGGCTTCCAATGTCTCATTTTTATACTGAGACTTTTCAAAGGCCAAAAGATGATTTTCTTGGGCCCATGGTACGTGGAAGGCCCTTGCTTGTTTGGAAACTTTCCTCTATACTTCTCTATTGTAGTTGCACCAAGGAAACACATGGACGACTTTAATCTAAAGCTGAGAAGGGGAAGAATCAATGGTTTCTTTGCATTACATCAGATTTTGGCACCATTTTTTCTCCAAGACTCCTGGAGATGCCAATACGCATTATTTTCCATCATTTTTTGATAAATCCCCTTGTCGTTTTTGTTTGCAAAGTGTAATTGAGTAGATTTAAAGCATAAATTTGTCATTTTTTTGATAAGATGGAATTGCTCGTGCACTTGCAAAAACTTGAATTACCAAAGTGAATCTAGGCACGAAGAGAAGAGTTACGGAGGAAAGAATGGAAAAGGGTGAAATGATGGAGGTTATATGAGCAAAGGAATGAAAAAGGTGTTTCCTCAAGCGTGAAAAGGATTTCCTAGCATATCCAAATATCTGAGGCCCACCGAAAAATGATTAAAATGGGGATTTCTCACAAGAAAGAATAAGAATGATTAGAGAGACTTTCAAAACATTGTTGCATGGCATCCTAGTAATTAGTCGAGGGTCTCGAAATGTGATCAGTTACTAATTTTTCCACTTGGTAACTTTCAGGTATGAATTTGTTAAATGTCGCTTTCTAAGGTAAATTGGTAATAAGAAAAGGTTCCTCGAATATTCTTATTTTTGGGGGGGAAATTTGGGATGAGTGAGCAAGTGAAATGTATAAATGCAATGAGAATACTCTTGTAAAGGGTCAGAGGTTAAATTCATACAAGAGAATTTTGAGAAATCCCATCCGAGAGACCTGTTAATTTCAATGTTTTAGATTTTATTGTGTCAAGTTTGTTGCAAGTGTACATTTATTGACAAGCTCTAAGATCGCTTCAAAGAAATTTTCCCTTTCTTTGATGAATGTAATCAACTTCAAATTAATCTATGTCAATCTTGGGAAAATTTATGTCTTCTTTATTTCAAAATGTCTCGCAGTAGATTTTCCTATTCCTATTACAATCTTGTGTTAAAGTCCCTCCTAATCACACAAGATCATGTCCCTATGATAGGTTATTGGCATTTGTAATCTCATTTCAAGAAGATCCTTCATCCCGTAATGAGATAAAAAATTTAAAATCACTTTCTTGTCATTTTGTTGATAAAGATTGTTTGTAATTCTTTGAGTGTATATTAGGCGTAAAGAACTAGGGTTCTTTGATGTTTACTTGAGTATTTAACTTGAGACTTTGTGTTGAATTCTCAAATATTGTCTGAAACCGTGTAAATCTGGGCCTCCATTAATGCACACCTTATGGTTGAAGGGATATTTTATATATTCTGGAGCTTTCTGTCATTTACTTCTCCAATTGTTGTGAAGGTCCTCAAAGATTTGGCAAAAAATAAGTTTATCTTGTTTAATCTCCCACCAAAACAACATTCAAAATAATGAATCCTACTTGAACTACCCATGTTTTCCCTGTGTATCCACAAATGAATAAATTCTAATGCCAAAATATGCAAAAGCAATCTGGATTCCATAATATCGCTAGTAACTTTCAAATTTTTTTGCACATGTGCAAAAAATGGAAACTCAAAACTTCATCGTTACGATGAAATTCATGGGTGAAGTATACCTACACTAAGGAAGTTCTGATTTTATTAGTTATTACTGAATTAATTAATTATTAAATGAAATATGCAGCTATGTGTGATGTTAGAAAACTTAACAGATCACACAGTCTACAATTTCAAGATACCTTCAAAAAAAGAACTCAAAGGCCCTAAAGGACAGGTTGTGTTGTCTTGATGAAGACACGAAATATAGAGTAGGTGAAGTGTTGAGTTTTGGGACATCAATTATAAGTGCAGATTATATAAATCAGAGTTCATTACTGAATGTTACATGTTCTAATTAATTTATTTCCTTCATGTTTAAGACTTTCAATTATATGACTAAGTTGTTTAGTTCACCATACACTCCATTCAAATCTTGAAATATAGAAGGAAATACACAAGTCAATTTTAGAATTCAATGTTTTATTCACAAGGAAGGTTAAATGTTTCCCACACAAGCTTTGGGATGTGAATAAATAATGAGAGTACATCTACTGAAGAAAGAGGTACACATGCATGAAATAGAAAGAAAAGGAATATGAGTGAACCCATCATTGCCTTTGTATATTCTTCATTGTGCAGATTGTCCCCCTTCCAGCTTGTTCCATATTTGTCTTCACAATTCAAAGCATGGTACCTGAAAAGTAAAAGAAATGAATCATCAATAAAGAGCTCAGGGTTAATCCATATTCCTACATTGTCCTAATTTGTGCATATGAATCTCTAAACAACAAGAGATATAGAGTACTTGAAGATCAAACTACATATCTCACTCAGAAAGAAGAGAAAGAAAAGAGGAAGAAGAAACATGGACATAAAAGAGGTCAAGAACCTAATTATTCTAACTATTTCATTAAGTGTGTAGGTACAGGTTATAGACAAGAAAAAAGGACCATGTACATGCTAGAAAGAAGGGTTAATGTAACTCAAAACTTAGATATCTTCTATAAAAGGAAAATGTTATAGTACAAAACAAAGAAGATGCATGCAAACAATGTACACTTTCTAGATTTCAGTCAAGGAAGAGAGAATTCTGGGAAAAATTTGACAGGGCTTCGCCATGTAAAATGGACATTTACGACTTTTCCAGTATCCATATCAAGCTGAAATAAAGGGAAATGTAGTAAAAGTAACAGATTACAATATTTCAATGAATTATCTGAATCAAGGCTTATGCTTGAGAATGGTATCAAAAATAGAAGAAGAATTGCTTGTAATTTCAAGAAAACCACTTGCAGGGTACAAAGGCATCTTTATTACAAAATATCAAAAATGGATTTATATTTGCAGCTTGTCAATTTCAGTTCAACATTCAATCATAGTAATCTTATCATCTTAAGGTCAAAGATTTTAAATAAAACTACAGTTACAAGTAAGCATTTCAAAAGGTGAACTGAAGAAAGGGAGATAAAATAGAGTTTTCAAGAAATCCATTTCAATTACAAGTTTTATCAACATCATGCAACTTTACAATGCTTAGACCGATCAATATATAATCAATAAAAATAGAGAGATTAATTTTAAGAGAAACCCACATGAGAAAATAAGCATATCTAAGTAAGACAAAGTAGATTATTGAGAACTCAGCGATGGATCAAGCCGGAGATATCAATTCCAGATTTGAAAGCCTCAACAAAATCCATAAAAAGATGCAATATTGAAGTCTTCGAAGATTATTGGATTAAAAGCATTTACGAAAACATATAACTCAGAAGCAATGATAAATATGGATTATTCATATGTTTTCCTCTTTCCAAAAATGAGTGAGTTATAATCAAAATGAGGGTAAAATTAGAGATCCCAAAACCCAAAAATAAACTTCAAACTTGAAATGGTTGAGGTCGAGCTAAGGGATTATATGTAATGCGGGAGGAGATGAATAAAAATACCCCAAAACAGAGGTGAGAATGGAAGTCAATTACCATGCTCAAAGATTAAAAACCTTACTGGACTTCAACCCCATTTGCGTAGCCAATGTGAAAACAAAATGGATTTGATCATAAAGATGGCACATAAAAGTTGTTCAAATTTCAATGAACTTTGAACAATGATGGCCGTGGATAGAATAAAATCCTGAAAAAAAAACCGAAGCTCACATAGTTTTCAAGAAGGTAGGGTGCTATAGACTCAAGCTCAAAACTTGCTCAAAATGAAAAATGAATCCTATCAATGTACAAACAATAGGAGCACATGCATAATATTTTGTAGAGTTGAAATGTGAGCTTAGGAAAAAATTTCAAACAATGGCGAGAATCTCTCAAAAATGGACTGAATTGAGTTTTCAAAGATTCAATGAAGGCATCGAGGAAAATTTTTGCCGTGGCTTCACCTGTGAGTTCAAAACCCAAGTGAAATATTAGGGTCGGATTAACCTTTACCAGAAAACCTTAGGGGTGAGTTAACAGAACTCAACCATGGTTAGTGCATCGACGATCAAGATTCAACAAGTACAAGGATCAAAGGTCAAGGATTAATCTCTACAAACAATGCAAACCATGGTTCGAGCCTTAAAAATGCATTTAAGACATGTCAAAAACCCTAAAATCATGCCTTGGAGATCAATGATAAAAAATTAACAAGTACAAAGATCGATGTTCAAAAATGGTTCATCAAAATTAATGCAATACATTCCAAGTGGAATGGCGGTCATTGACCGACTTAATCAAATTTCAAAATTTCAAATTGTCAAAAATTCATTCGCATGCCCACATGTCCGAAGAGGACATGTGTCACCTTTATAGAAGAAGCGAGAGAAATGGAGGTCGGAAATTATTAGTGTTTGAAAATATCAAATGGCTCCGCAACCCCAAGTGATAGAAAGTGAAGCCAAGGAAAGGTAAAACATTGGTTTTATAAAGCATTTTGCGGAGGAGTGGGTCTTTTTGAAGTTTTGAGACTTTTCGTAAAGTGGATTAATGTTTCAAGTTATCCCATAAGCCCGCAATCCCTCTAAGCGGGGGCGAAGGACTTTTGTTTTTGAAGATATTTCGCAAAAGAGTTAAAATTTCAAACTCTCCTGAAGGCCTGAAACCCACAAAAGAGTTAAAGCTTCACGTAGGCCCCACTACGTCACCAAAGGACAAATCAGAGAAGCGGACTGTCATGAATTTTTTCAGTTTTGAGCCCTTTACGAAAAAAGGGAAAAATGCATATTTTTGGGCCGCATTTTTGCCGAAGTAAAATTTGAACACGTGCAGAGCTCAAACAGAAAACAAATAGCAAAAAAAATACTTCAAATATGTAAGTTTCATGAGAAAATGTTAGGGGTGTTTTTACAAGGTTGTTTTGGATCGATTTTTCGAGCATGGTTATCTTTCAAGGTAGTAAAATATAGAGATCTATAAGAGGACTTCACCTAGTTTTAGATATTGCATCGATGATCAGTTTTTAGTAAAATATCGAGCTTCCTGAGTGGCAACCAGGGAAATTAATTACAAGAAATATCTCATTTATTTTTGTGAAATATTGCAAGTATTACATCACAAATAGGGAGTTTATTCTGCATGCTTCACAAGAGGACAAAACACACAAGATGACAAATTTACATGCACAGGACAAAAACTTACTGAGCAAGCAAAGCTTATTTTTAGAAAATCATCCACTCCTACTTTTGTTAAAAATAGATATGATTTTCTTTGAAATAGATAAGTTAACTTCAGTTTGATTGCATTGTAATCATGGCTATTAATGCCTATTTGTAATTGCATGTTCTATTTTTATCATTTTATGTATTATTAAATAAAGGATAAAAATAACATACATGGGTGAGTACAAGCCTTGGGCTATTTTTTGGAAGGGGGTGAACTTTATTTGGCTATATATTGTGTGTCTTTGCAAAGCACAAGGAGAACTTCGGGAGGAATTTTGGATATAGGAGTACTAAAGCGAATTTTTGTCGGTTTTCCTTCCGAGTGTGAAGTATTTTCTACCTTCCCAATTATTAGTAGTCTTGTGTATGATTCTATTAGTCTTGCGAATGCAAATTCCCGATTAATCATCTTACCCCGTTGCAAAATTTAGTAGTTTTTACATTGTATTAATGTCCATGTATAGCTTAGTAGTATTCTTTATGATAATCTCCCTCAATACCTCCAAGTATTTTTCCCTTAATATTCTACGAGGAACTTTTGGTTTGTGCACCAAAATCCTTGACATATCAATTGCACATATACTCACAAAGCCCTCATACACATTTGGTGTATCACCTTAGTTTTAATTATTTTGCAGTCATCTTTTACTCTCAAATTCCAAGAAATCAGTTTAGGATACACTAATAAGGAACCGACCTTTAATCTGGTAGACTCACCTCAAAATCGGTATACCCACAGACCTTAGGTGTTTCCATTATATCTATGAAAGAGAGAGATCAATTGTGCAAGCTTAGAAAACCTGTAGCCATATCTCTATAGGGTGGACTTTCGAGAGATAATTTTTTTGCCACGCTTGGTGGGACCACGAATCATATCTTCATGCAAGTTACAAATTCTACATAAGATATACAACAGATTAATAGTAGTTACAAAGTCACTTTCAGGAGAAAGTTGCGAGTAAATTATTTTAAATATTTTAAAATCTTTTGTTGACTCTGTTAAGCTCATATCAAACTAGTATTGCAGCATATTCCATGCCTAAAGTGACCAAAAGATCATCGATAAGAGGAATTCCTCCCGAGTTTGTTTCTTTACCCTTGAATTCTACTAGAAGGAGAAGATTTGGTAATAATTTACCTTATAATAGACCTAGCTTTGATAACCCTCCTCCTAATATTCCTTCACGATGTATCAATTTCTCTATTAACATCCCAATTTTTCAAATGGCTATTCAACCACCAAGGAATTTTGTGACCTTTACTAATGACAGCTTATTAGTAATCCCAGTCTACCATGACATTCCTAATACAAACCATGAAAGTTTTCCATCATTCTTGGTTGAAAATCAGGTTACACTCGCTAAACATATCAAAGATGTTGCATCCCTATGCGTAGTACATAATATCACTCATGAATACATAGCTTTAATACTTTTAGCTGCATCTTTTAAAGGGAAGGCCTTACAATGGTATAAAAACCTAGAAATTGGAAGCATAAGAACTTGGGATAAATTAAGTGAAAAATTGTTGAAACAGTTCCACAATCATTCGTATCATTTGTCTCTCATTGAATAGTTGTCTACTATTAAAAGAGCTCCTAATGAGTTTATGTCCAGCCAATATCCATTTTTCCGTAACTTGGGAGAGAATTCTAGTAAGTGTCAAGCCTCAAGATGATCATGCTTTGCTTTATTATCTTAGAGCATTAAACAAATGATATCTTAACTATGATTCATCAATGTGGGAGAGACACTCCCAATAACCTATGATATTGCTATCTAAGATGAAAATAGTCTTATTCAAGATAGAAAATTGGCACCAAGGCCTTCAATGCCATTTTTGGCGGATCTATTACCAATTTATTAGCCCATTACAATCATACAACCTAATGTTGTAGCTCCATCGAGATGATTTATTTAAAGCTTTTCAGACTATGGGAAATAAATTAACTTTGATTAAAAATAGAATTACATTACCGAGCAAACCCTATCGGTCTCCTTATCAAGAAAAATCATAAGAATCAACAAAACAGCAACCTTATCAATAGAATCAAAATTATAGGTAGCCTTACTAGTAAAGGAATTTTGACCCAAAGGCTCCTAGTTCATCTTACGCTTTAGTCCCAGTTAATATGGCTATGGAAGAGTGGTGTCAACCTTGTAATTAACCTCATGCAGCTGCAAGTTGCCCAAATACTTTTATGAATCTAAATCTTGTTGCACAACCTCAATCTAAAACATTGTTCATGCCTCAAATGGAGGGTGGGCAGAAAGAAACTCATGTTCAAAAAGCACCTGAACAAAATTTAGTCAGTTTTAATGAGGAGGATTTCATTGCAGTCACTACTAGGACTCAAGGGAAAGCTACTAAAGTCAAAAACAACAAAATAGGCCTATCTTGTCTACTCTCACTAATAAGACAACATGTACAATTCTAAAGTCAACCAACAACCCTATTATTCCTCAAAATACAACAAGCATTCTAGTTGATACAGCCACAAAAACCAACTATAGCTTGATCCAAGAAGACTGTTTATACCTTAGATATCCAAGGCAGCTGAAGTAGAATCAATTTTCACTAAGGCCTACTCTAAGACACTTGAATCTGTATCTAAAATATATACTTCTTTCAACATTGTTGACATAATGAAAAATCATAATATTAACATCTCAATGTGGGATGCTCTAAGTATTCCTGGACAACAAGATTTACTTTCTCATGAACTAGCTAAGCTACAGATTTCTTCAAATACAACAGAAAAGGAAGTTTAGAATACATACATGGTCCTTGGAATGTTTGAACAAGATAGCATTAAAGAAGTTAAGTGGATGGTTTAGGAAGTTCTCAATGCTCAAATCAAGAAACCACCACCATTATATTTATCACTGATTATTGGGAACTTCTAGTCCATAATTACATGGTGGACAATGGTGCAAGTAGCACAGATTATGCCAAAAGTGATTGCGTTAAAAATTGGGTTTGCGAGTATGAGCCTATGAAAGGAGTGTCTTATAGCTTGATGGAGCTACAACTAATACATTTGGTATAATAAATAATTTAGAAGTGACGTTACATGCTTGCCAAAATGTTTCTATTCTGCAAGATGTTACTCATGCGCATTTACCTCCAAACTTTGTCTTATGCTTATCTAGAGATTTCACGGAAAAAATAGGAGGCTATCTCTCTTAAGATTGGTCTTTATTTTTCACTACTCATTATGGTACCAAAGTTAATATTAATTCAGAGCCATTGGCCATATGTCACATTGAGCCTCACTCTCCAAATGCGGTGGCTAATTATTCAGCTTGTAGATCGGTATGATTTTGATGAGATAGATCAAGTTTCAGCATTATATGGTGTTTCTAACATATTTATGGATGAAAAGACGGTGGAGAACATCTGTTTGGTTTGTATTGTATGTATAAAGAAAACACACCACTTCCCTTGTTGTCCAAAACAAGATTCATTTGAAGGGATTTGGAAGCTTCATTTTGATGGAGCTAAGAACAGAAAGGAAAGGGAGCAGTCGATACTCACTTCCCAATGAACGAAATGTTTTTCTCTCGTAATGATTTGTTCTACGTTACACCTGTTCATCCTTCGGTGATCGATTGCTAAGCATGGAACGCTTCTGCTTTATTTGTGCTCATATGTGGTGTGGTGTGGTGTAACATCACGTGCCATTTATTCTCTTGTTTGCAAAGCTAAGCATGAATGTCCTCCTTGCTTTATATTTTTCCATCATTGTGTTCCAATTGCTAAATGAGGAGAGTGTAGTTTAAAATTTTTAATCATCAAGGAGGAGAATATTAAACTAAACAAGGAGAGCTTAGTTTAAGTAATCAAGGAGAAGATTAATGATTATTATTTTATATAGACTGTATTTTTTTATTCTTTTTGGTAGTGGTTGAAGCGCATTTTTCTCCCTGGTTAGCTGGCGGATGGGTGACATTTCTTGTCACTTCTTAAATGAACTTGTATTTCCTGTTTGGCGTGAGACAGTGGGAGTCGGTGGAGTCTTGACTTCCTTCACCAGATCTTATTTTGATTTCCTTCTTTAATGTGTATGGGTATCTACCTGGCTGTAGACGGTTTTCTGTTGCGTGGTTTTTCCTCTCTCTTCCCTTGCTTCTTCTTTCTTTTCCTTCTCCGTACGCGTGGGTGTAGATGAAGCTTCAGCTCGGGGCAGCGCGTGTTACCTCCACTTGCATTGGGTGTTGTGGGGTGTGTTGCAGTGGGGATCCTCAACATGGCTGCACATTAAATAGCCGGAAGCGTGCATGTTGCAGGCAAAGTATAGTAGAAGCCTTTGTGAGTTCCTCCAACAAGCAAGTCGTCCAACTATGTTGCTTTACATTCAGTAGGTATAGAATGCATCCTCATATTCGGGTCTCTCCTTCATGATATTTTTATCAAAATCGACTATGTGACAGTGAAGAGTGTTACCAGGAGACCTGATGAAAATTATTGCAAAGATTCTCTATTGAGACCTTGTTGTCTCGAATCGCACACCCTCGGATGTTGATCGATTTCTAGTTTGATCACTCTAAGCATCCAAAGTGTGATTGGATAACATGGGTACTATCCCAAGTTGTCAGGACTTGATACTTGAGATAGACCTCCGAGAAAGTTAATTCTTGCTCTAAACTACACCGCCACAATCTACTCTAATGCAGGAAAAACTAGCTATTCTAACCTAAAATTCCAAGGGACTAGAGAGAGAGAATGCATAAAATGAAAGCCTACACTAAAGCAATATACACCAAAAAAGAGGGTGTGAGAGTAATCTCCAAATGTGTGAAATACGGAGAGGCAAAGTGCACACTAGAAGAGGTGATGATAAATCACCATAATCTAGCAAAATGCATTCACAAAGAATATTCCAAGCACACACAATGATAATGAATTCTTTGCTCTCAAGAACATAATAGATAGACACAATATTCTCATAGAAGGATCAAAAGGGCAAGAAGAATGCAAGAAAGCACACATTATCGGGAAGATATATCCACAACCGGTATTTTATTGCTTCATGACATGCTTTCTCAGCACTTCAATCTATTACAAGATAAGGGCCTGGATCACCATGCAAGGAGTCCACTACAAGGGTCTCGCAACACACCCGGCTTCACAAAGCAATTTTGATAGAGCTTTGTTACCCAAAAACTCTCACCCTTTTTACAATGAGCCCAAAGACACTCCAATTTATAGAAAAATGAAAATCCCAAAATCTTTCCTTCAACCACCTATAAGAGGCATTAAATTGAGTGGAATGGTTATAAATTACTTGCAAAAGGCTCCCCATACTGTCCCATGTGCTGCAGCAGAGAAAGAATGATGACCATGCCTCTTAATTGCACTCCCAGCTACCAAATAAAAGTGGCTGTTCTTAACCCGGCCACGTTTCCCTAAAAATATCAATCAATTTCTGATCAAAAATGGAATTTCTTGATTTCTTTACATCGGTCTTAGAACCATGATTCCAACGGTACCAATTTTGTGCAATTTCGTTGAGAAATGCAAAAGTTATGGCCTTCTGAGTGCGGGCAGCTCTTTTGGGCCTGGCAGGCGTTTTCTGTCATTTGACGGGAATGAGCATTAACTGACTGGAGCCGAACACGTTTCCCTTATTTAGATATATCTACCCTCATTAAAAATAAGAAATATCTTTGATTTGCTTCGTGCTCATTTCGGCCGGTTCGGCCGGTTCGCGCATTTTTGTTCCACTTGGCCCGCTTTGTTTTTGACTGCCTTGACTGATTTCGGCCGGTTCGGGCGGTTCGCGTCCATCTGTCCCGCTTGTCCCATTTGCCTTCGGACTGACTCGACCTTTTTCACCCGGTTCGGCCGGTTCGCGCCTTTTCGGCCCAGATGTCCCAATCGTTTTTTGACTGCCTGTGCTCATTTCGGCGGTTCATGTGGTTCGGGTCTTTTTGTCCCAAACGTCCCGAGCAACACTTAGCCAATTTTTCTTCCTCTTTCATTCATCAGCTTTTCTATCTTGCCCGCCACGTACTTTTGTCCCATTTGTCCCTGTTGCGTTTTGGACTGTTTGTGCTGATTTCGGCCGAACCGGCCGGTTCGCGCCTTTCTGTCCCACACGTCCCGGAGGCGACCTTGAGCAGGACTTAGCCAATTTTCACGATTTTTCCTGGATCGACCTATTTGCCTTCTTGAACCTTTTTTTTTTTTTTTGCATTTTCTCAGAACTTACTCTCTTCCTCTTGGACAAGGGAGTTAGACAAATATGAGGGGACCCTAGAACATGACTTTTTGCCCTGAATCAATATAATTGCTTGGGACTTGAGAATTTAATGCATGTTATCAAAATTACCTTGAGGGGTGAATTTTGGATAACAGACCTTGCTTGTTCTACGATGTAACTCATGGAAGAGGATATCATAGGGGTGGATCTGTTTCATATCAGAATATTCATGAAGCACTATTTGCTTTGCAATTTTATGAGCTTCTTCAGCGAGTCACTAAGTTGGCAGGCATAAGGGTTTCTGTTGGAATTATCACACCTTACAAGCTACAGCTGAAATGTTTGCACCGAGAGTTTGATGTTGTCCCCAATCTGATGAAGGAAAAGGTTTATATATATATCATTACGGTAGATGCCTTTCAGAGCCAGGAGCGATGTAATCATTATGGTCTTCCTCCCTCGCCTTTTCCCGGGGAAGCTTTGTTGTGTTTGAAACACCAGGGTTCGAGTCACTGCGCCGTTTCATGTCACAGGCTGCTCATATATTTGGGGGATCTGCCCGATACAAGGATCTCTTTGCAGTGCAAAATGCAAGTAATCGTGTTTGGACTGTTACTGCTAATTATTCCATGCAATGCTGCAGCTCTTGTCCCTCCTCCGGCAATGCTCATAACCAGTTGGCAGTGTTGGCAGCATACACTGGGGATGCACTAGGTGCAATTTATCATTACTGCCGTAGTCTTGCAGTTTCTACTGGTGTTGTATGTAATTTAATTCTGTGTAATATCTCATGACCAAGCCCCATCGGATGAGATATACAGGACTTAAAGATTGAGTCAGCATGTTTGCACTTGTTAGAAACATTTCAATTGCACGGTGAATGAATCTTGCAACCATCTTTTTGAAGCGGTCCTCAGTATTGTTATAGTTTCTGACATTATCTCTAGCCATGTCAAAACTGGCACAAAGTATCTGCAGTGTGCAGCAACAACACAAGTGGAGTAATAGTTTATTGATCTATTGGAATTCTGCAGCCACTTCTGATTTGATTGATTATCTATTGTCTGTGAATTGCATGTAATAATGATGCTAGGGGTTAATTGTCTTGGAGTGGTTTTGAGACGTTGAACGTTGTAAAAAGGTGCATTATCGTAATTTGCATTCAACTTCGTATTTATGCTACAAAATCGACTTGGAGACTTCTCATTAAGAAGTGTTTAAGGTTGACTGAAGATGGAAGGAAATCACCGAGCTTTCAAGCAGAGGCAATGTGAAGAAGACATATGTGCTTGGGAGATTCGACCTGAGGATGGTTGTTGCTGGTCCAGGCGGTGTCCTTGAAACCTTCTGAATCTGGAGAAAAAGGCAAGATATTTCTACACTTTTCTACTATTATTTTATTTAAAATTATTGTGAAATCGAACCACTTTTCCTTGCATTGATTTGTCAGTTGGATGTCATGATGGGAGATTTCCCCTTTCTGCTTGTTTCTTCTTGTTTTAGCTTTTATCATTGACAATATGTTGGTCGAAAGGATGCGTGTGCCCTCTCCTCTGAATGTTATGTTTCTCTTACTCGAATGATAGACCTTCGTCTGTTTGTTTATGTATTAATTCTTCTCTGCGATTGAGTTGCAAGTTATTATGTTGATCAACTAGTATTTTCGATATTATGGAAGTAAGTTACGATAACTATGAAGCTCCTCCCTAGCACCCAAGTTGTCTTTTGATGTTTTTTGTTAGCCCCTTCGTAAGTCCCTTTGATAACCTTTTGGCATCGAGAAAGAAAGGTTGTAGGATTGTGTGAGCAATGCGTGGGCTAGCCAGCTTAGAGTTTTGGTATTAAAACTGGTAGAATGAAAAGGTTTGTGTGCAATGTGTTTTCCGTCTCGCGTGTTTAGACTCTTATACTATCTTTCATCTTGTTTCTAGGCTTTTAAGGCCATCCTCAAGAAGTACCTTGACCATCCCTATCAACTTGAACCATAACTAGCTTTTTGGATCAACTAAGCTCGAGGTTTCATTGTGCGAATCTAGTACCTCGTTGACACTAGAATAGTTTGGTCTAATCCCCTCTCAAAATTATTGTTGATGGCGCTCTTCTATTTTTCCTAACTTGCATTATTTTCTCCCTTGTAATGTTAACGCTATTAATTAATATTGGTCGGTTTTTATGCACGTAATTACCGTAATAGTTTGTGATGGAAATTTCCTTAAATGTGATTAATCTTCGGAAAAACTCATCTTTCATTTGATAATCTTATGGATTCATAGCGGAAGGTTTTGTTTTGATAATGTCACTTAGAAATTATGTTTGTATCTATTTGTGCGATGGTTGATTGATCGTGTTACCAAGGGTTGCCTTAAAATATGGTTGTTTTGGGATATGGGTAATTTATTTAAATTAACCAAACATTAGTATTGTAGTGGAGGTTTGCAAATCTTTAGTGTTATAAAAATTTGTTGATGACATTATTGTATACTCTTGTTGGATCGGAACCCCCCCTTCTCTCGCGTGTTTTACTAGCTTTGTAAGACTTTGACCCTTCTTGGATGATTGGAAAATCTTTGTAGTTAATGGTCAAAACTAATATACTTTGCTTTCACCTCAAACTTATGTTGTGTGTATACTTTATTTGATTTCCGTTTGAAACTCATTATACATGGCTTTTTGTGTTAATTTTTGAAACCCGTGGTTCCCCTTTCTTGGGCCGATCAACTCTTGTTCTTTTAGAAATATATTAATTTAGTCTATGCATTTGGCACCTTTGATAAATTTCTAGATGGTTGGTGTATATATCAAATCTTAATCTTGTAATTATGGTTTAATTACTTACTTGATGGGAATTCTTTTTTTTGCTAGATTATTTGTTTTCTCCTTATAGGGCCAGGGGCCATTCTCTTACGATTGCTTATACTTTCGTTGCTTTTACTCCTAACTGAAGTACAAGGTCTTCTCCTTCTTTGATTGGCATGATGAAGACTTTATTATAACTTGAAGTGTTGATAGTGTTTAGAGGTTTGACCCAAATTCTTGTAATAAAGTGCTTCTTTTCATGATATTGATAGATAACAGTTATGGTGGGTTTGTGTAGCCTTATCTTGCTCAGTTCTCGTGAACTGACTCTTGTAGAAAATTTTCTGCAGATGGATTTTGCGTGTAGATGAGGGATAGATTTGTAGACTTTTGTCATCAACCTCAGTTGAGAAGTTCCTTTGCTCGAAACCTTTTTATGTTGTTCAACTATTGTTAACGTCCAGTGGAAAGTTTAAAAGAGGATTAATGTCTTAGTATAATGTATTGTGGACTTTGTCATCTGAACTTTGGAAACCTTGTATTGTTTGACCATCATTGAAATTATAAGAAAATTTGGTTATTGTTGTTGAGTGACTTTGTTGGAGTATCAGTATTTTAAGAATTGATGTAATCTTGTTTTGTTCTTGTAAATGAGTGTTGCTACAACCTTGCCTTGAGAATAAATTTTGAGTTAAACCTTGACATGACTTAGTAATAAAGTGTCATAAGTAAACTAACATGGGATTGTTTAATACTTCTGGAAGTTAAATTAAAAGTTGTATTCAAATAAAGTAACGTAGGGGTCACCAACTTGAGAGCAAGAAATTCTTTAAGTAATCAAGGGCAAGACTATCATTGCAAGTAAACTTTATATCATGATAACCCTAGCTCCTCTAGTGAACATTATTCCTTTTATGGTGAAATTTGTAAAATGACCCTAAGGTGAAATGAACTGTTAGTTGTTTGAAGATGATAAGATTTAATAAGCCAGAGAAAACAAATTGGAGACCTCACCATCTTTCTCACCACCATTTGGAAAGTAAATTTTTACTCCTTGTTAATACTTTTAGCGAAGCCTAAGTAAAGTTGTTGATAATTCTGGTTAAGAGCCCTAGCTTCAATTAAATACTGGCAATAACTAATGAGGTCCTAAAGATGTTTCATCTCGACCTTCTCCCTCTAACCCTTTTCAAGGCACCTTGTATCTCTTCTCTTAAGTGTGTTGAACTTAAAACCATGTTGTCTTGTGGGCAAGAACAAATCTTAGTAGCGTTAGTGGTGAGCAGATGGCCTTGTGGAATTTAAATACTCCTTTTTCTTGATAAACGAATTAAGCAAATAAATGTCATAATAGAGAAGATTTAAAGATAATTACTCAGTGTCAAAGGAATAAACTTGACTTGACAAGTTGAATTATACGAATCATATCTTGAGCCTCCTTGAAAACGTAAGCTAAGAATTGCAAGATGTCCTTTTAAAATAAATAACCCTCAAGAATATCTCATTGTGGTTGGCCCTAACTGTAAGTGTGTTATGTGATTGGACTTCTATGTTGTCTTGTCAAAAAAAAAAAATGTAAATTGTCCTTGATAGGTGTGAACGTTTCCGTGCTGCCTTTATGGCCATCCTTGTATCAAGTTGTTCATAGTGTTAGTTGTATCCTTGGTGATGACATGTTGCATCATGTTATGTGTCAAGCAAGTCAAAAAAAATGTTTTGTTATCCTGTATTTTCCTGTGTTGTTCGTGTGTGGATTTTTTGGGTCGTTACACTTGGTATCAGAGCATAGGTTCATGCTCTCAAACCTATGGGCCGGATTGGTGTTATATGATGATGTTACATGATGGTGATGGTGTTAATGATGATCATTTGCAATTGGATGATGGTATTGGATGATGGATTTATATTGGAAGAGTAATGTGCTTTAAACGTGATGTGATCCATGTTGTAATTGTGATATTGTGAATGAACATGATGTGTATGTCACTTTGTGCGTGTTTGTCATCATGTTGATATGTTGGGGATGGGAGTATTCTCCTTCTTGTGGATTCTATGAAGAGTTCATGTGTGAATTGTTGTTTGTGATGTGTGAAAAGAATTTTAATGTGGATGACATAGTGTTGGAACATTGTGACATATTGTGACATGTGGAGTGTATCAATGTGTTGTATGACAATTGATGTTAAAAGAAATGAGATGTTAAAGGAGAAATTCACCCATGAAATTTTGATAACATGTTTTGAAGAAATGTGTGTAAACCTTGTTATGTAGCCAAAATGGCTTAGTCCCATGTCTACATAGTTCACCCGTTGGAATGATTTGTGCCATAACTTTAAAGGCTGCCGAGCTCCGTGATTTGACATCATATGGTGAGTGTGAGAACCGAAATCGTACGGACGATTCGGGTTTTTATTTCGTGAGGTTTCGGTACAGTGAATAAAAGGGCAAACATTTCGGCTCTAATGTATGCTCATTCCCGTTAAAAGGTGACAAAAACGACGGGACAGCTTTCAGCCGACACCCCGGCAATACTTGCCCTCACGAAGGCCATAACTTTTGATTGGAACTTTCACAAAATGGTAGCGTTGGAATCATGGGACCGAAGGTACGATGTGGGAATCAATAAATTCTAGATTTGACCTCAGAAATTGATTGAGATTTTTACAAACGTGGCTCGGGTTCGAAAGGAGTTCTACATTTGGATAGCTCTAATGCGGAATAAGCTAGGCATGGTCATCATTCTTTCTTTTCGAGGAACAAGGACCCAGTTGGGGATTGGGAAAATGTCCCATTCTAAACTCAATTTAATGACACCGAGAAAAGAAGGACAGATGAGAGTTCCAGTTTCCCTTCTCTTTTCCTTCTCATATTTTTATATCAATTGAGTGCAAAGTTGGGCTCATTGTAAGAAAATGATGAAAATGTTTAATCACAAAAGCTTTCACAAAATATTCCTACATGCACACAATGATAAGAATCCCTTGTAGTGGACTCCTTGCATAAATGATCCAGTATCTTGTAAAGATTGAAGGGGCAAAATGATTATCATGAAGAATGCAAAAAATATCAAGTGGATATATCTTCCCCGTCCGTGTGTTTTATTGCTTCTTCTTGCCCCTCTAATCTTATCTACAAGGGTAAGTGCATATTTATTATGTTCACCAAGTAAACATGTATCATTGTTTGTGCAACACACTAGAATATTCTGTGAATGCATTTCTTCGGATTATGGTGAAAATCACCTCTCCCACTTAAAATGCCCAACACTTTCACACATTTATATTACTCATAAATGCTTTTCAAAGAGAAGGGAAAATTAGGCTTTCATTTCATGCTTCCCTCTCTCCTTGAATCACCTTAAGAGGCATTTTAGGTTAGAAAGGTATTTTACTTTAAAAAGGATCCCCATACTGTCCCATTTGGTGGTTGGAGCAAGAAAGATGACCTCATTCTTTCCTCTCTAGTTGCACTCCCATAACTATGGAGATAGTTTACTCCATGTTATCCAATCCTCTTGTGGTTTCTTAAAAATGATCAATAGAAATTCATCTGATAAACATCTATAATTTATTAATTTGGTGATAACAATTCCTCGGAGTTAGTCGTAACTTTGATGACAACATGTACCAATTTTGTGTGTTTGTTGAAGCAAGTCAAAAAAAATGGCCTATCTCAGTCTTTTGCTGTAGGCCCTTGTGTGGTGTTGCATGTGTGATTTTCTTTTAATAGATTGTTATGCATACACTTGGTATCGGCGTGGTTATGCTTCCCCCTATGGGCATTGATTGGTGTTGTATGGTGATCTTTCTACATGAATGATTGTGTTACATGATTTGTTCTTGATGATGATGATCATTGCATGATGTTGGAGATATTGGAAGAGTAATGTGCTTTAAGCAGATGTGATCCATGTCGTAACTTTGCCTCTGTGATATCAACGCACATGATGTGTACTCTCACACCCTCCTTTGTGTGTTTGTGATCATGTTTATGTTGGGGATGGGAGTATTCTCTCTCCTTCTTTGGATTCTATTAGAAGAGTTCACGTTTACCTTGAATTATTGTTTGTGATGTGTGAAAAGAAATCTAATGAAAGCAAGATGACAAGTGTTAGAGCATTTGGCATATTCACCATATGTAGGTGTATCAATGTGTTGTATGACTAGATTGATGTTAAAAGAAATGAGTTTATCATGATGTTTTTACCATGTTTTGAAGAAATGTGTGTACCACCTTGTTATGTAGCAATGGATGTTATGTTGTGATGTACTATGTTCATCGTATGTATGATTTGTGAAAATATGTAATGCTTTTTTTGTGATTTTGGGTCATACGGTGAGTGTATGAACCCTATCGTATGGTGATTGCACTTTGGGTGCAGAATGTGGTAAAGTGATGTGTTACACTCGGTGAATGTATGACTGTGATCTACTTGTATATGTACCATATGTAAGACATTATGGTAGTTATGTGTGTGCCACCATTATGTTAGTGATGTTGTTGTATGTTATGTTGTGAACCTTACGCTAACCGACCCTGAGGGTAATCGGTAGAAGTGTATGTTGAGAGTGAGGAATGGTGTACCATGGGTCAATAACTCGAGCCAAAACTTTAGGCTTAGTAGATTAGGTGGACATGTGATTCTTTCCTCTCTCTCCGTATGTGGTTGTTTTATGGGTACAACCTAAGTGCAACTATGACTATGTTTAGCCTTGTAGAAGTGGTGGCGGGATGATTCAGATGGAGGTGATGAAATTGTATTATTGATATGTATTTTGCGAGCTGAGGCTCGATGTTCCGAGTGCTAGCAACTCGTTGAGTACCCCTTTGGTGGCTAGATAAGGCCACACAGTTATCGTAATGTGACATTATTATAAGTTGATTTTATTCGTAAATTGAGCTTTTTACTTTATTTTGTAAGGACCAACAACTTTTCTTGATTGCCATGCTTTACAATTTTGGGCATTTCCTTGGTTTGTGGCACTAACATGGGGATTTTGATACTAACTATGGCTATTTGGCCATTTATTTTGCTTGATTTTGGGTCTTCTTTTAAATTTGGAATTTTACCGCCTTGCCCAAGGCTTGTACTTTGCCACTTGGCACTTTGATTGGATTGTTGTGCTGGTTCTATTGTCGTGATGTGTGGAATAGGGTCATGGGATGCACCATGGAATGGTTGGACCTATGGACCCGCTTTGTTGTATAGGGGTACGCCCCAAGGAGTTACAGATAACTAGCGGGTTGTTGAACCACGCGTTATTATGTCACTTGGGTTAGGAGTGTTCAAACTCTATGTGTCTTGGACCATAGGGTCAACCGGCCTCCTTGAGGGAGGCATAAGAGTTTGAGGGAGGCATAAGAGACTTGAGGGAGGCATAAGAGTTTGAGGGAGGCATATGATATTTGTGTGTATGGTTGATGTTTTGGGATATATGTTGAGTTATTGTGATGTTTGGTAGTGGTCTTTTGATGTATGTGTTACTCATGTCAGATGGATATGTGTTGTGATGTTGTGGATATGTCATTGATGCCCTTGTGGACCCTATGTACATGTAGTTTTTATGAGTCATGGAAAATCCTCATACGTGGAATTGAGGAAATGTCTGGTGGATTGTAGTACTCTTTTGTTTGAGTATTTTGTATGTCAGTCATTGATGTGTGACGAGTACTATGTTATGTGGACTGTGCCTATTCCATTCCGTATTTGAGTAACCTTTTGTGGTGTAATACAATCTTGAAGTATTTACTTGCGTGCTTGTGAATCTGTAGTGTCTTGTGAACCTGATAGGGTGTTGTGTTAGCAGTTCATGTTGGGCACCCACAATAAGGAATAAACCAAAACTCTTCAATGATGAAATTTTAAAAGAAATTAAACTAAGAATAATGCTAATGGAAAGAGACTAATGAAAATAATAAATAAGAAGGAACTGCCAATCTTCACAGAACATTGAAAGTTAAAATTTCTACCAAATGTTCCTAAGGCTACTTGTGGCCGTGCTTTAATCGACTAAATTTTAAACCATAGGGTGTACTTTCTCCTTTACCTGTCTTGGTTGCGAACCATTTCTTTTCCATTGTGTTATGTCGCATCGAGGACGATGCTTTTCTTAAGGGGAGGAGAATGTAATGCCCTCGTTCTATGCTACAATTTCGATCCTTCGGTGATCTTATTGTTGCTTTCTACTTTTTTGTTGCTCATATGTCGTTGGTTTATGTGTGTGACATCACATGCCATTTACATGAGGAGAAAACATGAATGTCCTACTTTTTATTCTTTATCATTGTGTTCCCTTGCTAAAAATCTGCGGACTTTAGTTTTCAACCTAGTTGTAATCATCAAGGAGGAGGGTGAAATTTCAAGGAATCTTAAATTAAGTAATCTCCTCAAGGAGAGAAGAGTAATGATTCTTGATTTTAGTTTGATCTCTTTCTTTATTCTTTTGAATGGTATAAAGCATTATTTATCATTACGTTTTTTCTTGCCTTTGGCACGATGGGTGACATTTCTTGTGTCACTTCTTGAATCATGGGTTTGATTTGGTGGTTATAGATGAAGCTACTTGAATGCTAGTATGCCTTCACTAGGATCTTAGTTTGATTTCCTTCTTTAATGCGTATGGGTATCTTCTCTGGTTGAAGGAAAACTTATTCATTGCGCGTGTTTTCTGCTACCAGCATGGCTACGTTTTTTTTTTCTTCCCATGCGCGTGGGTCTAGATGGATCTTCAGTTTTTTTAAGCGGCGTGTTCTCCTTGCATTTTGGATTGCTTCGGTGCAAGTCTAATTAAATCATTTTTCTCACCGGGATCTCAAGATCATTTATAGTAATGCGTAAGCATGTAAGGCAAATGCTTTTTTGGCATTTAGTTCAGAAGAAACTGTTTGAGTCTTCTCAAAGCAATAAATCTCCTGTCCTATGTTTTTCAAACTCGCGTAGATGTGAGAATGCATCCTTAAAGCGAGGTCTCTCTTCATATCTTTTTTTCAAAATCGACTATGTGCATGTGAAGAGTATCACATCCCTAGAGAGATGGATTTTATTTGCAAATATTCTCTATTAAGACCTTGCTTGTTCTACGATGTAACTTTTGGAAGAGGATATCATAGGGGTGTGATTGTTCCATATGTGGATCTGCTTCATATGGAAGAATATTCATGAAGCACTATTTTTTTGCTATTTCTTTGAAAAGCTTCTTGTGTTTTTCACTAAGAATGTCCATAAGGGTTTGAAGAGGAATTATCACACCTTATTCATTGGCTACAGTTCTTCATGTTGCCATTTGATGTTGTCCCTAGTAAATGATGAAGAAAAGGTTTATGCCATATCATTATGGTAGATGCCTTTCAAAGCGTATGTAAATATATGGTCTTCTCTCCCTCACCTTTAGACATGAAAGCTTAAGTTGTGTTTGAAGACCATGGTTCTCATTTAAAACTTTCATGTCATAAATCTAGTATATTTGGGGGATCTACCCATATAGGATCTCTTTGTGGAAAATGCAGGTTTTCGTGTCCAACTATTACAGTAATTTTATAAATCCATGCACTTTTGCTGTGTTATGTCCCTTCTCTGTTATCGCTCATCCTCAAATTGTTCTCCTTGGGTGACATGACACACTACGGGCAATTTATCATTCTTGCCTATGCAATGCAGTTGAGAAAATGTCTTGGGAGATGAAGGTAGTAGGTACTTTTGATTTCTAACCTGTAATATCTCATGACCGAGCCCCATTTTGATGAGATTATTTAAAGATTGAGTCAAGCATGTTTCACTTTAGAAAAAAATTACACGGAAATGTTCTTGTAACCATCTTTTCAATGCGGTCCTCGGTATTGCATAGTTTCGACATATATCTCTAGCACTGTCAAAATTGGTACAAAGTATCGAGAAATGTGCACTAGCAATAAATAAGTGAGACTTTAGTTTTATTTCCAACTCTATTTAAATGGGCTGAGTCCAAACCCAAACAGTTGATTGATTTTCCATTGTGTTGTATGGCTTTGCATGTAATAATGATGTAGGGTTAATTTTCTTAGAGTGGTTTTGAAGATGAACCTTGTAAAAGGTATTTCGTAATTTGCATTCAACCATTTATGCTACAAAATCGACTTGGAGACTTCCATTAAGAAGTTTTAAGGTTCATCAAAGATGGTCGATCATTTGGGCTTTCCCAACGAGCTGTGAAGAAAATGGAATTCAGGCTTGAGGATGGTTGTTGCTGGTCCGGGTGGTGTCCATGAAACCTTCTAAATCTGGAGAAAAAGGCAAGATATTTCTACACTTTTCTACTGCTATTATATTTACAATTATTGTGAAATCGAACCACTTTTCCTTGCATTGATTTATCGGTTGGATGTCATGATGGGAGATTTCCTTTCTCTAAGTTTCTTCTTGTTTTAGCTTTTATCGTTGACATTATGTGGGTCAAAAGGATGTGTGTGCCTTCTCCTCTGAATGTTATGTTTCTCTTGCTCAAATGATAGACCTTCATCTGTTTGTTTATGTATTAATTCTTCTCTGATTGAGTTGCAAGTTATTATGTTGATCAACTAGTATTTTCGATATTATGGAAGTAAGTTATGATAACTATGAAGCTCCTCCCTAGCACCCAAGTTGTCTTTTGATGTTTTTTTGTTATCCCCCTTCAAAGTCCCTTTGATAACCTTTTGCATCGAGAAATAAAGGTTGTAGGATTGTGTGAGCAATGCGTGGGCTAGCCAACTTAGAGTTTGGTATTAAAACTAGTAGAATGAAAAGGTTTGTGTGCAATGTGTTTTGCCGTCTCGCGTGTTTAGAATCTTATACTATCTTTCATCTTGTTTCTAGGCTTTTAAGGCCATCCTCAAGAAGTACCTTGACCATCCCTATCAACTTGAACCATAACTAGCTTTTCGGATCAACTAAGCTAGAGGTTTCATTGTGCGAATCCAGTACCTCGTTGACACTAGAATAGTTTGGTCTAATCCCCCTCTCTGAATTATTTTTGATGGCGCTCTTCTATTTTTCCTAACTGGCATTATTTTCTCCCTTGTAATGTTAACACTATTAATTAATATTGGTTGGTTTTTATGCACGTAATTACCGTAATAGTTTGTGATGGAAATTTCCTTAAATGTGATTAATCTTCGGAAAAACTCAGCTTTCATTTGATAATCTTATGGATTCATAGCGGAAGGTTTTGTTTTGATAATGTCACTTAGAAATTATGTTTGTATCTATTTGTGCGATGGTTGATTGTGTTACCAAGGGTTGCCGTAAAATATGGTTGTTTTGGGATATGGGTAATTTATTTTAAGTTAACCAAACATTAGTATTGTAGTGGAGGTTTGCAAATCTTTAGTGTTATAAAAATTTGTTGATGACATTATTGTATACTCTTGTTGGACGGAACCCCCTTCTTCTCTCGTGTGTTTCTTCACTAGCTTGTAAGACTTTGACCCTTCTTGGATGATTGGAAAATCTTTGTAGTTAATGGTCAAAACTAATATACTTTTAGGTTGCCTCGAAACTTATGTTGTGTGTATACTTTATTTGATTTCCGGTTTGAAACTCGATTATACATGGCTTTTTGTGTTAATTTTTGAAACCCGTGGTTCCCCTTTCTTGGGCCTGATCAACTCTTGTTCTTTTAGAAATATATTAATTTAGTCTATGCGTTTGGTACCTTTGATAAATTTCTAGATGGTTGGTGTATATATCAAATCTTAATCTTGTAATTATGGTTTAATTACTTACTTGATGGGAATTATGTTTTTTGCTAGATTATTTGTTTTCTCCTTATAGGGCCAAGGGCCATTCTCTTACGATTGCTATACTTTCGTTGCTTTTACTCCTAACTGAAGTACAAGGTCTTCTCCTTCTTTGATTGGCATGATGAAGACTTTATTATAACTTGAAGTGTTGATAGTGTTTAGAGGTTTGACCCAAATTCTTGTAATAAAGTGCTTCTTTTCATGATATTGATAGATAATAGCTTATGGTGGGTTTGTGTAGCCTTATCTTGCTCGGTTCTCGTGAAGGGAATGACTCTTGCCAAAATTTGCTGCTGCAGATGGATTTTGTGTAGATGAGGGATAGATTTGTAGACTTTTGTCATCAACCTCATTGAGAAGTTCCTTTCCTCGAAACCTTTTTATTTTTTCAACTATTGTTAACGTCCGGTGGAAAGTTTAAAGAGGATTAATGTCTTAGTATAATGTATTGTGGACTTTGTCATCTAAACTTTGGAAACCTTGTATTGTTTGACCATCATTGAAATTATAAGAAAATTTGGTTATTGTTGTTGAGTGACTTTGTTGGAGTATCAGTATTTTAAGAATTGATGTAATCTTGTTTTGTTCTTGTAAATGAGTGTTGCTATAACCTTGCCTTGAGAATAAATTTTGAGTTAAACCTTGACATGACTTAGTAATAAAGTGTCATAAGTAAACTAACATGGGATTGTTTAATACTTCTGGAAGTTAAATTAAAAGTTGTATTCAAATAAAGTAACGTAGGGGTCACCAACTTGAGAGCAAGAAATTCTTTAAGTAAACAAGGGCAAGACTATCATTGCAAGTAAACTTTATATCATGATAACCCTAGCTCCTCTAGTGAACATTATTCCTTTTATGGTGAAATTTGTAAAATGACCCTAAGGTGAAATGAACTGTTAGTTGTTTGAAGATGATAAGATTTAATAAGCCAGAGAAAAAAATTGGAGACCTCACCATCTTTCTCACCGCCATTTGGAAAGTAAATTTTTACTCCTTGTTAATACTTTTAGCGAAGCCTAAGTAAAGTTGTTGATAATTCTGTTAAGAGCCCTAGCTTCAATTAAATACTGGCAATAACTAATGAGGTCCTAAAGATGTTTCATCTCGACCTTCTCCCTCTAACCCTTTTTCAAGGCACCTTGTATCTCTTCTCTTAAGTGTGTTGAACTTAAAACCATGTTGTCTTGTGGGCAAGAACGAATCTTAGTAGCGTTAGTGGTGAGCAAGATGGCCTTGTGGAATTTAAATACTCCTTTTTCTTGATAAACGAATTAAGCAAATAAATGTCATAATAGAGAAGATTTAAAGATAATTACTCAGTGTCAAAGGAATAAACTTGACTTGACAAGTTGAATTATACAAATCATATCTTGAGCCTCCTTGAAAACGTAAGCTAAGAATTGCAAGATGTCCTTTTAAAATAAATAACCCTCAAGAATATCTCATTGTGGTTGGCCCTAACGTAAGTGTGTTACGTGATTGGACTTCTATGTGGTCTTGTCAAAAAAAAAATGTATTATCCTTTTTTGGGTGTGAACGCTTCCATGCTTGACCTTTGTAGTCATCCCATGTAACAAGTGGTTCTCGAAATTAGTTGTAACTTTGTGACGACATGTTGTGTCGTGTTATGTGTGGAAGCAAGTCAAAAAAATATCCTGTCTTTTACTATGTTGTTCGTGCATTAATGAAGTCTTACAGGACATAGAGTTTCATACTTAATGGAATATTTCGATGCTATTAATATTTAGTCTATTCCTAGACCTGAAAACAAGCATGTAGACAGACTTGCAGCAGTTGGCGCTAGTTTGAAGTGCTGAAATAGATTGAAAGTAGTGAAATCTAGCCTCATATAAATTTAATTGTCACGCTCATAATACCCGATAAAGATTCAAATTGGAATTTTTTTGAAAGTGATGGTCAAATCTACGAGTTTTTCCAGCAAGAAGCATAATTTTTGTAGTTAATCAGGATAAATTACAACATTTATATTGTGATCAGATTGTTCAGCTAAATACAAGTAAATTACCTCAAGGTCTTGTCACATTGGAAGACAACTTCAGCATCGATGATCAGTTAAGAAAGGTCAAGACTAAAATGTCAACCCATGATGATAATTATGAAAAGATCTCGGTTGATGAAGGGAAAAAACTATTTCGTGAAAGGTATGTTCCTTAACTAAACGAGTCATTTATTAATCTTTACAAGGAGGTTACAAATGTTTTTGCTCGTAAATACCAAGATCTGAAAGGATTTGATCCTTGTTTAGCACAACATACAATTGAGTTGCAACCAAATTCTAAACTCATGTTGACAAGTAAAAGAGGCCTATAAATCCCAAAATAGAGCCTCTTATGAGGAAAGAATTATCTAATTTGATTGAATCGGGTATCATTTTTCCAGCTTAAAAATTCAAGTTTGGTTGCAAATCTTGTTCCTATTAGGAAGAAGAACGGAGAAATCATATTATGTGTAGATTTCAGAGATCTTAATAAGGCTTCTTTAAAAGATCATTACCCACTCCAAAATATGGATCAGATTTTTAGAACAGTCTTAGTTTCAGATAGAATATCTCTTCTAGATGGTTACAATGGATATAATTAGATTTTAGTTTAGGAAGAAGATAGATATAAAACAACCTTTACCACTAAGTGGGGTACTTATGCTTACAAAAGGATGCCTTTTGGTATTTCAAATGCAAACACAATGTTTCAACATGCGATGGACATGGATTTTCACACTTGTTAAGTAAATGCATCCTTATTTATTTAGATGATGTTACCGTATTTTCAAAATATTCTAATGAACATCTAATGCATTTAAGGAATACTTTTCAGTTGTGTATACGTTTGCAATATATTTGAATCATTGAAGTCTATCTTTTCGACATCAAGGAAAGCTAATTGGCCATATTGTTTCTAAGTAGGGTTTACCAATTGATCCTTTCAGGATCAAAGCCATATCACAGCTATCATTACCCCATCATAAGAAGGCATTATAGATTTTTCTTGGAAAAATCAACTTTGTTAGAAGATTTGTTTTAAATTTTGTAGCATTGGTTAAACCAACGACATCTATGATAAAGAAAGAAAAAACTTTCTCTTGGACCAGCGAAGGGAGAGAATGATTTTATTTAATAAAAGTATCTATCTCTCAAGCTCTTACTCTTGCAAATCCAAATTTTGAAAAAAATTTACAATGTATGCACTCACAGGAGATGAAACAATCTCAGCTATCTTGACTCAATTCAATGATGAAAATATTGAACATCCTATTGCTTTCTTTGGACAAAGCTTGCATGATTATGAAACAAGGTACACATTCCTTGAAAAGAAAGTACTTTCAGTAGCTAGAGGACTAAATAATTTCAAGTATATGCTTTCGAACAATAAAATTCATGTTCTTGTTTCTCATCCAAGTGTGAAAGCATTCTTACTAAATAAGGAGTTGAATGAGAAAAGAGTAAATTGGATAACGAAGGTCACTAAGTATTATGTTGATAGTCAAGTTCCTAAGAAGGTTCGAGGGAAAGGTCCGTGTGAGCATCTAGTTGCTGATATGGGAAAACAACATGCTGCAGAACCAAGTGATTCAAAATAGCATTCTGAAATTGTGTATCAGCAATCAGAAATTATGGTTCAACCAAAATCAGCAACCTGAGTCAGTTTAAGAGTTTCAGGAATCAAGATGGATGGCTGATTTGATTAACTACTTGTAGCATGGGACCTATCCGGAAGGTATGGACAAAAATAAATGAAGATATTTCAGGTTACAAGTTGTACATTATATCTTTATTGATGGTGTGTTGTTCAAAAGAGATATAAATGGGATTTTTCTACGATGTGTTGATTATGATAAAGTTTAGAAAATATTATTAGAATTCCATGAAGGACCCACATGAGGTCACTTTTTAGCATGTACCATAGCCTTAAAAATTATGAAAGCTTGTTACTATTAGCCTAGCATATTGAAAGACTATTTTGAAATGATTAGAAAGTGTAAAAAATGTGCTTTCTTTGTCGGTAAAGAATGTCTAGCTTCGCTACCTTTACAACCTATTTCAGTTGATTAGCCATTTATGCAGTGGGGTCTTGATTTTATCGGCATGCTAAACCCACATTCTTAAGAAGGACATAAGTGGATCTTAACTACTACAGATTACTTTACACAATGGATGTAAGCAAGAGTTTTACAAGATGCTAATGAAGCTTTAATACTATCCTTTTATGAAGGTATAGTTTACAGATTTGGTGTTCCAGCAACTATCATATTAGATAATGATTTATCTTTTCTGGTTCTAATATAATAGATTGGGATGTCAAACATGGAATTAATTTGAGTGCTTCATCTAATTATTACCCACGGGGTAAGGGATTAGCTAAGAGTACTAACAAGAATCATTTAAGGATCATCAAAAGAACACTCAAGGATAAAAAAGAGCTTGGCATCTGATGTTGAATTCAACAGTTTGCGCTGATAGAGTAACCCCTAAAATATTAGTTGGCAATTCACCATATAAGCTTGTTTACGGAAAAGAAGCGGGAATGCCTATTTTGGCTGAGTTACTAACATTGGATTTGTTACATCAAATGGAGCTTCTTGAAAATGAACCATTACCAATTCGTTATGAAGAGTTAATGGAATTAGAAGAGCTAAGAGATCGAGCTCATTTGAATATGGAAAATAATTAGAAACACATGAAGAAGACTTTTTAAAAACAGTTCAAATTTAGAGTTTTCAATGAAGGAGATATTGTGTTAAAGTGGGATGTTGATCGTGCAAAAGCCACGAAGACACATGAAGTTTGATATAATGCTGGAGTGGCCCTTACATGACTTTAGATAGCAAGGAACATAATGCTTTTCATCTTTGAAGCTGAATAGAGAGGAACAACCCATTCTGTGAATGGTATGTTTCTCAAACACATGTATTGAGTATCTTACAATGATTGTTAGAGTAGGATTTCACTTTAATAAGTGCGGTTCCTACACAATGCATCATTTTTCAATTCAATAAGTGCATTTATACACGTGATCTGGTTTACCAAATCCTTTCCCAGCTTTAGTTCCATTTTGGAAGGGTTGGAATTTTTGGAAAAGGCAAATTTTCATTGCATGTTTGAACTCCATGCCCAATGGACAAGAAACGAGGCTTTAGTCTTTAAGCTAACAGGCAGCTTTTCCCACAGGATCGCTAGAAATGTTGACATTTTTTACACTTGTGCAAAAATGGGAAACTCGAAACTTTGTCATTACGATGAAATTCATGGGTGAAGTATACCTAAGCTAAGGAAGTTTTGATGTTATTAGTTACTGCTGAATTAATTAATGATTAAGTGAAATCTGTAGCTATGTGTGCTATTACAAAATGTAACAGATCACATAGTCTACAATTTCATGATACCTTCAAAAAAAGAACAAAAAGGTCCCGAAGGATAGCTATGTTGTCTTGATGAAGACACCGAATTACAGATTAGGTGAAGTGTTGAGTTTTGGGACAACAAACATAAGTGTAGATTACAGAAATTAGAGTTCATTACTGAATGTTATAGGTTCTCATTAATTTATTTCCTTCATGTTTAAGACATTCAATTATATGAATAAGTTGTTTAGTTCATCATACACTCCATTCAGAAGCTTGAAATGCAGAAGGAAATACACAACTCAATTTTAGAATTCAATGTTTTATTCACAAGGAAGGTCAAATGTTTCCCACACAAGCCGTGGGATGTGACTAAAATGTAAAGTACATCTACTGAAGAAAGAGGTAAACATGTATGAAATAGAAAGAAAAGGAATATGAGTGAACCCATCATTTCCTTTGTATATTCTTCATTGTTCAGATTGTCCCCCTTCCAGCTTCTTCCATCTTTGTCTTCACAACTCAAAGCATGGTACTTGAAAAGTAAAAAAAAGTAATCATCAATAAAGATCTCGGGTTAATCCATATTCCTACATTGTCTAAATTTGTGCATATGAATCTCTAAACAGTAGGAGATATAGATTACTTGAAGATCAAACTACATATATCACTTAGAAAGAAGAGAAAGAAAAGAGGAAGGAAGAAGAAACATGAACACAAGAGAGGTCAAGAACCTAATTATTTCCTAACTATTTTCTTAAGCTGTGTAGGTAAAGGTTGAAGACAAGCGAAAAGGACCATGTACATGCTTTGGAAAGAAGGGTTAATGTAACTCAAAAGTTAGATATCTTTTGTAAAAGGAAAATGTTATAAATGTACGAAACAAAGAAGATGCATGCGAGACAATGTACACTTTCAAGATTTCGTTCAAGAAAGAGAGGATTCAGTAAAATGGACATTTACGACTTTTTAGTATCCATATCAAGCTGAAATAAAGGGAAATGCAGTAAAAGTAACAGATTACAGTATTTCAATGAAGTATCTAAATCAAGGCTTATGCCCGAGAATGGTATCAAAATAGAAGTAGAATTGCTTGTAATTTCCGAGAAAACTATTTGGCAGTCAAAGGCATCTTGATTACAAAATATCATAAATGGATTTCTATATTTAGTTGGCATTTTCAGTTCAACATTCAATCATAGTAATCTTATCATCTTTAGGTCAAAGAGTATAAATACAACTACAGGTTACAAGTAAGCATTTCAAAAGGTGAACTGAAGAAAGGAGATAAAATGAAGAGTTTTCAAGCAATCCATTTTAGTTACAAGTTTTATCAACATCATGCAACTTTACAAGGCTTAGACTGATCAATATACAATCAAGAAAAATAGAGAAACTCATTTTAAGAGAAACCCACATGAGAAATTAAGCAGATCTAAGCAAGATAAAGCAGATTATTGAGAACTCAACCATGGATCAAGCCAGAGATATCAATTCCAGATTCGAAATCCTCAACAAAATCCATAAATGGATGCAATATGGAAGTCTTCAAAAATGATTGGATTAAAATCATTTATGAAAACAGATAACTCGAGAATCGATGATAAATAAGGATTATTCATATGCCCTCTTACCAAAAACGAGCGAGTTACATCCACAATCGGGGTAAAATAAGAGATCCAAAACCCAAAATAAGTTTCAAACTTGAAATGGCTGAGGTCGAGATAAGGAATTACATGCAATGAAATGAGGAGAGGAATAACAAATACCCCAAAAAGAGGTGAGAACGGAATTCGATTACCATGCTCAAAGATTAAAAAACATACTGACTTCAATTCCATTTACACAACCAATGTGAAAACAAAATGGGTTCGATCGAAATATGGCACATAAAAGTTTTGAAAGTTCAATGAGCTTCAAACAATGGTGGTGAGGATAGGATAAAATCTCTAGAAATAACCTAGAAGGTGACATAGGTTTAAAGAAGGCGGGGAGCTGTAGACTCGAGCTCAAAACTTGCTCAAAATGAAATTGAATCCTCTCAAAGTACAAACCACAAGAGCACATGCATGATATTTTGTAGAGCCGAAGTAATAGAGCTCAGAAATTTTTTTAAACAATGTCGAATCTCTCAAAAAATTCTCGGGAAACTCCAACAAATCAAAGACAATAGATACAAATGCTCGAATGCCAGAAAATGGACTGAATCGAGTTTTCAAAGCTTCAACAAAGGCATCGAAATTTTTTCCGGGGCTTCACTGCGAGTTGAAAACCAAATGAAATGATTATTACGGTTAGATTGACCTTTACCAAGCGAACTCGAGGGGTGAGTTAACAAAATTCAACCACGGTTAGTGCATCAACAATAAAGATTCAACAAGTACAAGGATCGAAAATCGAGGTTTAAACCATGGTTTGAGACTTAGAAACACATTTAACACATGTCGAAATACTAAAATCATGCCTTAGAGATCAACGATTGAAAATTAGCATGTACAAAGTTTGACATTTAAAAATGGTTCATCAAAATCGATGCAAAACAGTCAATTGGAATGGAAGTTGTTGATCGACTTAATCAAATTTCAAAAGTTCATCAATAGGCCCACAGGTTTGAAGAGGACACGTGTCACCTTTACAGCAGAAGCAGAGAAATGGAGGTCGGAAGTTATTTGTGTTTTAAAATCTCAAATGGCCCCACAATCTCGGTGGTAGAAAGTTAAGCCGGAAAAGGTCAAGCATCGGTTCCATAAAGCATTGGCAGAGCAGCGGGTCTTCTTGAAGTTTTGAGACTTTTTTGAGACTTTTCCCAAAGTGTAGTAAAGTTTCAAGTTACCCCATAAGCCCGCAATCCCTCTAGCGGGGGGTGGAAGGACTTTTGTTTTTTAAGATCTTTGACAAAAGAATTAAAATTTCAAACTCACTGAAGGCCCAAAACCCACAAAATACTTAAAGCTTCACGCAGGGCTCATACATGTCGCTAAAAGACAAATCGAAGAAGCGAATTGCTATATTTTCGGGCCGCATTTCGATGAAGTAAAATTTGAACATGTGTAGACCTCGGATGAAAAACAAATGGAAAACCGAATACTTCAAATATGTAAGTTTTATCAGAAAATGTTAGGGGTGTTTTTACAAGGTCATTTTGGATCAATTTTTCGAGCATGGTTATCTTTCAAGGTAGTAAAATGCAAAGATCTACAAGAGGACTTCAACCAATTTCAGATATTACATTGATGACCAGGTTTTAAGTAAAATACAAAGCTTCCTGAGTGGCAAACAGGGGAAATTAATTACTAAACAACTCATTTGTTTTTGAAATATTGCAAGTATTACATCACGAACATGGAGTTGTTTCTACATGCTTCACAAGAGGACAAAACACACAAGATGACAAATTTACATGCTCAGGACAAAAACTTACTAAGCAAGCGAAGCTTATTTTTAGCAAATCATCCACTCCTAATTTTCTTAAAAATAGATATGCTCTTCTTTCAAATAGATCAGAAAACTTTAGTTTGACTGCATTGTAATCAAGGCTATTAATGCCTAGTTGTAGTTGCATGTTCTATTTTTATCACTTTATCTATTATTAAATAAAGGATAAAAATAGCATGCATGGGCGAGTACAAGCCTTGGGCTATTTTTGGGAAGGGGGTGAACTTTATTTTGCTATATATTGTTTTCCTTTACAAAAGCAAAAGGAGAACTTCGGGAGGACTTTCTAGATATAGAAGTACTGAAGTGAATTTTGGCCAGTTTTTCCTTCTAAGTGTGAAGATATTTCTACCTTCCCAATTATTTGCAGCCTTTTGTATTTTTCTATGAGTCTTGTGATTGAAAAATTCCCTGATTAATCATCTTACCATGTTGCAAAATTTAGTAGTTTCTGCATGATAGTAATGTGCATGTTTAGCTTAGTAGTATTGTTGTGATAATCTCCCTCAATACTTCCAAGTTTTTTCCCCTTAATATTCTTTAGAGGAACTGTTGGTTCTTGCACCAAAAATCCTTCACATATCAATTGTGCATATACTCAGTCAAATCCTTCATACAAATTTGGTGTATCACCTCGGTTTAATAAGGAATCAGTTTAGGATACAATAATAAGGAACCGACATTTTAATATCGAGACTCACCTCAAAATAGGTATACCCATAGACCTGAGGTGTTTCCATTATATCTACAAAAGAGAGAGATCAATTTTGCAAGCTTAGAAAACCTCCAACCATCTCTCTATAGGGTGCACTTTCGAGAGATAATAATAACCTTAACCATGTTTAGAAGATATCATCATTCTTTAGAAGTGAAAACTCGTTAGAGTTAAATTGTGGTGCATTGATCATATTTTCTCAGGTTCTCCTTTCAAATTTGTGGAAAGAATGACATTTTGATTCTATTTCACTGACAGAGGTTACAAAATGGGTCCTCTCACCCTGGTCGAAAGGCATGGCCTAAAGTAGTGAGGATAGATCAAATCCTTAATGAAGATGCTATCCATTTCTCTAATGCCCGAGTCATAAAGAGTCCAACGAATCTCATCCCCGACTACAAAATGACTCATAATATGATCTTTTTGTCTCTCGGTGTCTTGCTAAATATTTTATTTTACTCAGTTTAAGGGAGAATCAATTTGGATACCAAAAATTACCATTCAAATGAACATTTTAGACCATACATTTTCTAAGTGAACCCCTTTATGGACTCCAAAACACATAAAGAAGATCATATTATTTTCGTGAAACAAACATTCCATGAATTTTTTTGATCTTATAATGATAATATAGAGGAGAAAATAGGTCAAGGGGAGTGGTTTATATGGGGCATGGAAAAATAAAAGTAACACAAAATTAAAAGTTTTAAGAATTCTTAGAGAAATTTGTATGGTTGAATTACATCAATAGTGAGCATAACACAATAATGAAATTTATTTATTTTGATAAGTATAATATGTCTTTCCATCGTGTAATGGAGAGTGTTGATAAATTTTATTTTTTAATGCTCTTATCACTCATGAAAAATTTTTGATGATGAAGAATCTCAATCAAGATGGATAATTGCATTAGAATCACAAAAGGTTAAATCTATTCTAGATAATCTATTAGAAATTGAATATTAATTACAAGACTAGAGTGATTAGTACAAGGTCGAACAACTTATTTTGTTTTTTAGGATTTATCTCTAGTTAAGCATGAGAAAAAAAAATTGTTAACTCAAAAATCCAAATGTGCCAAAATATGATGATTAATATTATTACAGAATTTTTTTCATTGCAAATTATTATTTAATTACATATAAAAACATATGGAACATATTTAGATAGATGAAATTTTGATGTTTTTTTCTCAATAATGAATTTTGAACTTACTACTTTAACCTAAGACAACATATTTGACTTGAAAGGGTCTAGGAATTCATATATATCCATTTATGAAGATAAAAATGTATTATTTGGGAAATGGAAAACAATATAAATGATATCATCATTCAATCGATAAATGTTACATGTATTCTATACAATAATATTATAGTTGTTACAACATATGAGGCTTCATTGACTATTGGGAATGGAAATGGATTTGTTTAATTTTTAAAAAAATAAAAACATTTAAAGATTATTACAAGGCATTATGTAGCTCATTATGAGTCACTAGTAGAAAAAAATGCTTCTATTATGATACAAGGAGCTAATTCATTCATACTCTATACTTTTATTTCCATGGAGGAAAATTGTCCCTATTCAAACAGAGTAGGGGTTGTTACATAGAATTAATGTAGTGACGGCCATGTTGTTGGAAAATGGGGCAACGAGAAAAAGTGAACACACATCGATGAATGAGTAATGTTTCAAATGTGGACACATGAACAATTATGATATCATCTATACACATCAATGATTAGGCATTAACAATCATATGATTTTTGTGTATTTTATCATTTGGAAAAGTGAAATCAAACTTAGACAATTCCTATAGCATAAATATATAATTAGTCCATTGATACATTTAATGGTAAAAACTATACAATACTCATTAAATTTCATTACTCGAGATAGCATGGATAGTAGTACTAGGTCAAATGTTTTCAAAAATATACCCAAATTGATGATTAAAAATAAATTTATAACCAAAATTTCTCCTTAAATATACTTGAGAGGTAATAAATTTTTAAAATACACAACCTAGTTTTGAATAATGATTTTGGTGCAATAAATTCAATCAAGAGTCAAATAAATGGAATGAGTTTTGCAAGTATAGCTAATACTTTCCTTCACCTTCTCTCGCTACATTGGAATATAAAATTACTCAAAAAAATTCTTGGTATAAATCTTGCAAGGTTACCATATTTTCCTTTGCACTTTTGTATTTTACAAGGTTGATCTTGTAATGAATCTTGTTACAAATATTCATGAAATCCATTCTCTTAAAAAAATGAATTAAATTAAAAAACCCGACAATGATACTATGAAGGATGTTGGGGCTATTGAGAATTATCTATTGTCATTACTCCGGAAAAACAAGCTATATTTCTAGAAGACACATTGGTAATTTTAAAAAAAAAAAAACACAATGAAAATTATATGAATTTAGGTCTTCTTCATTTTCCCCATGACTACTCGTCTTCCCTCATCCCCACCACTCAAATACCCTACCCCTAATATATATTTTAAAACCTTTATACTTTAACCCCTTATACCCCTTTATATGGGGCAATATATTGGGTCCATTTTGACTAATATTTAATACCCCTATATGAACTCACATGATAGGTAATTCTTTTGTTTTTCATTCCCCAGGTGTTGGGGAATCCAAATATTTTATCAAGTAGACTAGATGTTTACATGCTCGAATTCTCATTGATTTTATCTATTCTATTTTTGGGTGGCTACAATCTATAGTTGATCTTAGAGGAAGTAAACCCTTTTTAGTATCAATTATGAGAAAATACCTTAATGTTTTTTGTATGTGATTTATTTGTTAACATATGAATAATATTTAATTTTTATTATTGTATGTTGTTTTTATCATGTTATTATTGTCACTTTATACAAAAATCCTATATTAAGATAATGTCAGCGTAAGCATGGTGGTGTTTGTGTACATAAATTTGTAAGTGATAAACCACTTGTGATATTTCTATCACTAATTAGCATAAGAGGGCATGATGTGAAAAAAATCTTAAGAGCAAAGAAAATATGGATGATTTACTAGAGATGAAGGAATGACATGCTTTGTTGTTAGAATATGAGGAGTTTATTGATTTAATTTTCATTTGTTTTAATGGTTGAGACGAATAATTCATGTGTATAGCATTTTATATTATCCTCATTAGTTTATAATATCTGTAAATTTAGGTAAATTCTAGAGTATTTAATTTAGTCTTTGGGTAAAATTATTTGTAGCCCTAGTAGAGCTAATAGGATAAATTATTTATATGGTAAATCTGAGAAAAATATTAAACATAGGCCATAGGAAAACAATTACCTCATATCCTAATATAAAAGAAAAGGATTAACATCATAAGCTATATTTAATACAACTTCATCATGGATATATTTTTGGCGAATAGATGATTGGATTGAAGTTATCATATTTACGTAGGATTCTTAGGCCATTCCAATAAGTACAATGAATGTTTAGATTATATTATCATTCAATATCACAAAATAATTTTAACATGTAACCGAGAATTTTACAGCCTTATTATTATATATAACGCTCATTTTATCCTTGGGTGTTCAATATTAATATATAGTTTGGTAAAGGGGCAGTAAGTCCTTTGAAGTGTATTTTGAAGTTCAATACGAAAAAAATTAAAGGAACTTAGTTGTTTTCAAGTACATGCTTTGTATTTTCATCATTGTGGTTTAAAATTTAGAGAATTGGCCGAAGATAAATATAGTTGATGTTCGAAAAAAATATTATAAACGTGATATTATTAACTTATTTAGATTTCTTACGAGCATTGCACTCTCCTCTTGTCAGTGTTGAATACTTTTGTCAGATTACGTGGTTTACACTGAAAATGATTTTTTTATCTTCCTTGAAAATTATCCAAATGAGGAATTATGCAAAGTAGAAAAGTAAACTCTTGTGGATTTGGGTGTAAGGGATATATCAATTAATTTTGCAGGGACTAAAAATATGAATGTCAATTATGTTTTCTTTTTTAAGATTATTTCTCAAAATCCGAATAAGCCTTCGCATTTATTTTGGTTGCCTCATACAAAATCTCTATATAAAAAAACCATTATAGACATGGGGGTGTTTCGATGTGTAAAAGAAATCAATTGGAATTTTTCAGTCAGTGATTGAAATAAGGAGGGCATGACTGGGGACAATTTATTTAAGAAAATATATATATTCGATGAATTACACGAGTGAAGTAACAATATGCATAGTTATTGAAATATTAAGAATTTAGTGATTTATTGTTCATTTATTTAAATGTTGGCCATCAATTATTAAAGTATATGTTAATTTACATAATAAGTTTTTATTGGGGCATCTTTAAATGTATGAAAATTTTAAGATGATTACAACCCAAAATCGTTTTGTTCATATCCTAGGTGTAAATCCTTTCAATCGTAGTAGTTGTTGGAGGACAAACACTTTTAAAGATAAACATATGACCATTTTTATTGAAGACTATAGAGACAAGCATTTCATATAATTAGATATCCAATAAAATAAATTACAATAATAAGTGAGATTTGTTAAATTTTCATAATAGATGGATTCATGAAAAATAGAGGGTTTGAATGAATTAAACATATTTTCACTTTACTCAATCTATGATGATAAATACAACATGAACTTTTAAAGGATCTTTTTTTATATCATACTATGACATATTCTTAAGTTCATAGTCATAGATCAAATTTGAAGCTGTCAATGCCATTTGAACATTTTTAGCTTGTCATTTAAGGGTGATTAAAAAATTTACACTTAAAAAAAATGAAATTTAAAATTACACTTAAATACAAAAAGCATTAAAATATTCTAAATTTTTGTTAGAAGGGCTAGCTATAAAATTTCAACACCAAAATACATCGGTAAAAATTATCCGAATATTTGTATAGTCTTAAATGCTCACTACACAACACCACATGGGATCCAATAGAGAAACTTAACATCACATAAGACACTTACAAAAATATCAACCCACATAAACAACATTATAACACCATATACACATTGATGCCACACTTTCCAAATGAATACAAACTAGCAATGACCCGGCCAAAAAAGGGACCCAAGGATCGACAAATCCACAACATATCATTACCATTGTTACATCATAGTTACTATTAAAATTCCAAGAGAATTTATCGTGCAAGAATAAATTCTCCTTTTCAACCTACATATTATGAATTTAATCTAGTAGTCAACATACAATATGAAAAATTAATTTGGATTTTTCTCCTTTATAATAATCTCTATAACTAATTATGTATTTGCCACATTTCAAAATGCAGAAAATATTCTTTATGCTCTCATTCTTATGTTAAGGTTCTGCTTCTCAAAATGATTATTCGGTGTTTAAATTTTATCCTTATTACACAAGGGTAAATAACATGCATTCAAGGAAGAAATATTAGGTTTTAAGGTAGACTTAGATTCAAGATACCTCTGCCCTTAAACGTCCTTACATCACAAGATACCTTTATTTTTCTGTTATAGTTGTTATTATTCAATAACTTGTTTGAATCCATTCCACATTTTCACATCAATAAATTTTATTTAGATACATATATTTAAGATCTTAGGTTTTCTCGAAAGTTTTATCTCATCAAGAGAAATTCATATTATTTGGTTTTAGCAACATGACAATGCCTAATTAAGTTATAAGGACTTCATATGTAATGCCCTCTCTAATCGACACTTATTTTACTATGATTTTGATTATTGTTGATTAGAGACATGGACATTATTATTATATTTTGGTTAGCATGTTGATAGACAATATGGAAATTTTGATTATCAATATGTTGTGACTCATATTGTGGATTATATGGACTCCTAGTGGACATGGATAGATATTTCAGTACTTGATGATGATCTAGTGTTGTTACTTTGTTATATACTGACACTTTGGATTCTTTACGTATTGATTATGTTTAGATGATCGGGCTAGTCTTGCGATCTCATTGATGTTGGTGAAAATGGTAGAATTGAAATGTTTAGAAATTGTAAACAATTGATAGAATTTCTTAACCTTGATGATGATTTAGCTACGTTATATGATGATGTTAATTGATAGATATGTATGTTTTTATTTCTTGATGTAATTGATATGGCCTTGAGGCCGAAGGGGTATTGTTTTGGTTATTTGCAAGAAATTATATCACAATAAACAAGAAGGGGCTAGGATACTAACCATGGAAGAGTATCGGATGTTTGTAGGAAGGCCACCTTGGAAAATTTTTGTTTGTGCGTATTGTCATTTTATTATTGATTTGTTAGGAGGTTCCCATGGGGGAGTGACCTCATATATGCCATGGGTTTGTGTCTTGCTTTCCCCTCTCTTTTTTCGTATCAAACTTCTTTAATTGTAATGTACTCTCACTTTATTATATCTTAGTTAAAGTTCTCTTGTTTAGTTAATTAATAACGTTGATTATGCTAAGATGGGATGTGAGTATGAGGGAATTAAATGTGGTAGATATTCCATGTTATCTTATTTATTTTAGATGGATTTTATTAATTTTGAGTGGTGTACTCATCCCCACTTTTCAAATATCAAATTTGGGCTTTGAGCCCATTTTTGTAGGATTGTGGGATAATTTATAAATGTCCCATACCTATTAAATTCAACCACCAGCCTTACCTATGAAATAAGGTGTAAAAATTATCCTTCATTATTTGTTTTTAAAGGAAAAATAAGTAATTAATTTAAATTTATTACAAACCATCTTAATTGTGTCCTTGGAAGTATGGAGTGGAGGTTTGTGTGTTGAATGAAATTTGTCATATCCTCACCTCACCCAATTATGAAGACTCGGTGTTTGTGTTTGACTTGATATGTGGATTAGAGGGAAATTATGTTTCATCTTGCATGGAGCAACCTCCCCCTCCTCTCCACCATTTTCTATTTAATTGGAATTCTTGGTTGCTTTGGGGGTTACTTGTTTTGGAACTTGGGAGCTTACTTTTGGATTGGCTTGGACATGGAAGAAGCTTGAAGTTTGTTGGATGAATATTGAAGGTTATTGCAATGGAAAATTAGGGTCTCATACCCTTGCATTTTATTTTAATTGTTGTGTGTTGTATTATAAAATGAATGAATGTATGTGTTTTTACTGGATTTGGGTAGTTTTGACCTTAAGGATGGTTTGGGGAGAAGGAAAATGGGGGTCTTTGAGTGAGGGATACTATTTTTGAATGTTTTTATGGAAGGAGTGTGGATAGCATGTTCCTCCGTATGAAGATAATGGATATTTCTTTCTTTATCTTTGTATGTTTCACATGAGGGAGTGATAAGAGATTTGAGGGAGTTATAAGAGATTGAGAGAGGGATAAGAGTCTTCAATGTGTGGATTTATATTTTGGAGGATTAAAAGTGGAAAATTAACCAACTTTGGAGGTATAAGGGGTTACCCATATTTCTCTTCTCATTTTCCTTACTTTTAAGCCTATGTGTTTTTGGAAAGTTGTAAATCTTATTATTTGTTTGTTTATTAATGTGTTGCAAGTTTATGTATTACAAGTTTTTGAAAGACTTTTGTTAAATTGCATGGTTGTAATACATCCCTTATTGCTCCATTTTTGGGGCTCGCATGCCAATGATAAGGTTGGCTTCACCTTCTCATTGGAATAAGGTTGGGAGGTGAGTGTTGCCTATGCTCCCTTGTTGTTGTGATTTGGAGATGAAGAAAATAAGGAGCTCAAAGTTGATGCCTTGGATAGAGTTACATTGTGTAGAAGACAAAGAAGAGAGAAGTTTTTGTAAATTTTATCATGTTGTCTCCACCTTTGAGTGGAGGGATTTTGTATACTTGCATTTTAAGTTGAGCTCTTGTAAATGGGATATCCTGAATCTGAATTGTATCATTTTATTTTGTGAAGTAAATAGTTGAAAAAAAAATGACATGGCAAGTGATATTTCATTGGGAATGTAAGTCATGTAAATATGCAATTATGAATTTTACAAATTTTAATGTGGTAATTCATTTGAATTTGTATTGTGCTCAAATTGCATTGTGGTGAAATTACCATTTAGTTATAAATTTGTTTAAATAGGATAAACTCTATTGGCATCGTTTGATTCCATTCAATGTTGATATTACATTTAAGACATGATTGATTGTGTTTATATTTATTTTTCTTTTTTAAAATGAGTTGTAAAATAGTGAAATTTTAGTTTTGTTGTTCTAAGTCACATGACTTGGCATACAAAAAAAACAATGTGGCCATTTTATTACTCCTAAATCTAGATAATGAAATATGTTCTCCTTATCATTATAATTATTTTAGGTGAAAATAACAATAAGTCTCAAAACTATATATTTATATACATGTTCATTTACACAAACTTGTTTTTGTAAAAATGACCTCTTGTAATCTTATAACCAAGAAACATATACATACATACATACATACATACATACATACATACATACATATATATATATATATATATATATATATATATATTCATAAAAATACTAAAAGAAAAACATAATATAAATTATTTGGGTTAATTGTTAGAAAAAAAAATTATATTGTTGGGGTTGCGTGGCCTCCCTACCCTCCATTAGTTTTTTTTGAATAAAGAATAGTGGGAGGGTGCATATCCCCCACTAAACCCGCATTGGCCATGACCCGATGGCCTACCTCCACACTCTACACAACATCTATTTTGGGGCCGAAACCCCATTCCTAGTCATGGCCATAAGCCTGAAACCCTACTTAGCACAATTTAATATATATATATATATATATATATATATATATATATATATATATCATGTCTTAATAAAAAAAATGAAGGGCTATATATTTGTATAGAAATATATATACCAAAACCTATGATTATACCACATTCATAGTAAAAAAAAGAGAATATATATCTAAATGCATACATATGTGTATTTGTGTGTGTGTGTGTGTGTGTGTGTGTGTGTGTGTGTGTGTGTGTGTGTGTGTGTGTGTGTGTGTGTGTGTGTGTGTGTGTGTGTGTGTGTGTGTGTACCCACATTTGTGAGGATATCAAACCTAAGTAAAATGGAAATAGACCTCCATAGGAGCTTCCCCAAGCTTTCATGGCTTCCTTCCTCTCCTCCCTTCAAACTTGCAAGTGAAAATGAGGGAGGTTAGGGTAAAAACAATGAATAAAAGAAATCCATAAGGATTATAAGGAATTTTTAGGGAAACCTTAGATATAATGGCTCTAAATGATATAATCCAAGGGTGGAGATTAGATCCCCCCCTTTTAAGTTTTTAGAATTTTTGTGGGAATGGGTATGATGTAAAATGATTTTGATTTTAATAACTGATAGGGGCATCTAGGGTACTTTAGACATGGCTCATTAAACCTAAGTTGTGCATGGGGACTTTTATCTCTCGAAAGTAAACCATGTACTGAGAGATGGCTGCAAGTTTTCTAAGCTTACAAAATTGATCTCTCTCTTTCATAAATACAATAGAAATGCCTCGGGTATGTGGGTATACCAATTTTGAGGTGAGTTTACGAGATTAAAAGGTCGAGTTCTTATTGGTGTATCCTAAAAGCTGATTTATGGGGTTTTAAGGGAAAATATGATACAGTAAAGTAATTAAAATTAAGGTGATACACCAAATTTGTATGAGGGATTTGACTGAGTATATGCACAATTCATATGTGAAATATTCTTTATGCATGAGCCAACGGTGTTCTACAGAATTTAAGGGCAAACACTTAGTTGTGCTTGAGGGAAAAATATCACACCATCACCGATAAGTTAAAATTCACATTAAAATCACGCGAAACTACAAATTTGTAGCAGCATAAGATAATTGATCGGGAATTTTCACTCAAAAGATTAATAGAAACATACTCAAGACTACAAATAATTGAAAAGGTAGAAATTCTTCACACTCGAAAGGCAAAGCTGGCAAAAATTTCTTTAGTACTTCTATATCCAAAAATTCCTCTAGAAGTTCCCCTGTGCTTTGCAAAGGCACACAATATATAGCAAAATAAAGTTCACGCCTTTCCCAAAAAGAAATCAAGGCTTGTACTATCCCATGCATGCTATTTTTATCCTTTTTTAATAATAGATAAAGGGATAAAAATAGAACATGCAATTACAAATAGGCATTAATAGCCTTTGGTTACAACTAGTCAACTGCAGTTGACTGATCTATTTTAAGAAAAGCATGTCTATTTTTAAGAAAAGCATGAGTGGATGATTTGCTAAAAATAAGCTTTGCTTGCTGAGCAAGTCTTCTTCCTATGCATGCAGACTCTGAATTTTGCTAATATGTTCTTTGATGAAGCATGTAAAAAAATTAACTCTCGGCGTGTGGGTAAAAGAAATAATTATAATACTTGCAATATTTCACAAAAATTGAGCTATTTCTGGTAATTAATTTCCCCTGGTTGTCATTATGAAAACTCCCATAAAAATATTAGCTGGAAATCTCTATATTTTACTTCCCCAAAAGATAGCCATGCTCGAAAATTTGATCCAAAATACCTCTGTAATACATCTTCATCATTTTTCGATAAAACATGCGTATTTTGAAAAATTCGGCCTGCCATTTTCTCTTGATTTGAGCCTGCATGTGTTCAAATTTTATTGCAGTGGAATCGCGGCTCAAAAATATAACTTTGCTTCCTTTCTGTAAAACGCTCAAAAATGAAAAAGGCCTTGACGATATGCTTTCCCGATCCTTGTTTAATGATATATTGTTTGGTCTTGCGGAATTTGTAGGGATATTTTTGAAGTTTTAAGCCCTTTACGGACTTGTGAATTTTTTTTTAAGTTTTAAGCCCTTTGCGGACCTGTGGACCTTTTGTGTTTTTTTTTCCTTTCATATTTTTGGGCCTGCGGTAAATTTGGAATTTTGAAACTCTTCCAATTTGGTTCTTAAAGGCAACATTTACTCCGATCTCCCATTTAGGGGAAATGCGGGCACATAAGACAACTTGGAATTTTAACCACATTTGTAAAAGGTATTAAAGTTTTAAGAAAGCCCATTGTTCCGCCAATGTTCTATGGAATCGATATTTGACATTTTCCCTTATTTGACTTTCTCCTCATGTGCTCGGGCTTGCAGGAAATTTTAGAACTTTTAACTTTTGCACTTTTAAAGTTTTAAAACTAAAAAGACTCCCACTCTTCATTGTTTTTCATTGTGTTGTTATGCCACGTGTACTCTGTAGACTTTAAGGCTTGCGGAGGAAATTTTAACAATTTAAAATTTTGAACTTTTGACTAAGTTCAACCACTACTCCAACTGAATGACTTTTGTCTTGATTTTGATGAACTGTTTGGGAACATCAATCTCTATACTTCAAGATATTAAGTCATCAATCCTTGGACTCATGGTTAGGGTTTCTTACTGTGCATTGAATGTGGTCGTGGGAACTAACTCGTGGTTAATTATTTCAAGCTCTGAGCATGATCCTCGGCCTTTGATCTTCATACTTGATGCTTTATTGATCATTGATGTTTCAACCGTAGTTGAGTCCTGTTAACTCGTCTCTCGAGTTTGCATGATAAAGGGGACCTTGACCCATAATGATCACTTCATTAGGTTTTAGTGATGCGAGTGAAGCCCTGGAATTTTTTTTTTTAATGCCATTGATGGTTGCTTTGTGAAGCTTTGAACTCTGCCATTATGGGTAACTTTGAAACCTAACCCCTCTGCATTCTATTCTTCGAGCTTGATTGGATATATATCTTTGTTGTTCGGCTCTATATATTTGAAGTCTCTTGTTTCTTTATTTTCTGTATATTTGAAGTCTCTGGTTTCTTTATTTTCTGCATATATACCTTGCGGGTTCTAAAATATGTCCATTCTCATTGTTCTCGCTCTATTGGATTTCATTCGAGGGCTTCAACTACTGGTCATGGAAAGTGAAAGTGAAGCTTCTTGGATTTGATATACTATTTGTGCTTCCTCTTCTGGGATCATGCTATGAGTGATTTTCCTTCGAGTTAACTTGACATTTATTACTGGTAATTCTATTTTTCTTCATGGGTATTTGGTAAAATCGAGAGAAATCTTTTACGAGCTGGATCTGTAGCTTATATATTTTGAGATAGATACGTGATGTCTCCTATCAAAAATTAATGGCTGTCATTTCTATATGCGTTTTGATGGTTGAGACTTTCTAGTTATGTAAATTTTAAGCTGGTTCTATAGTTTACGTGTGCCCATGAGAGTTCAAAAGATGTGTACATTTACTTTACAATTGTAATGTGATAGTTTCTTCAACATTGTGGTGTCATTTGACCTCTACCTCCATTAATGATGTCTTAATTTATTTTTCTCTTGAAGCTTTGTATTTTTGAGACTAAAATTAATCTGGGTCTCCATTATTTCATTACACTGAGTCTAGAATTTTCCTTGAAGGTTTTGAATACTGTGGGCTCACCTTGGTTTTTTTGAATTGAACCTCATTCGAGATTGATCTTCTTTCTCTAAACTTAATGAATCCTATTCATGTTTTATCAATGGTCTAGATTCGTACACACTCGATAATGTAACTTGAATCTGATTTTAATGGAAATTACAATCTCTAAAATAGTGTAAAATTTCTTTGACTTTGGATATGTGTGATTTTTTTGATTCAAAGTTCTTCCACCCGATTTTGTGTCATGAATAATATGTATGAATGTGCTTCTAATTTAAATATTGTTCTCGGTCAATCTTTGAGCCTTTTCTGTTCTAATCCAAACTCATTCAACTCTGTCTATTAGTTTCAACTTTGTTGTATTGAGGCATAGTCAAGGAGATACCTTTGATCCTTTATGTGTTTTCCGTTCTATTTAACCACTGAATATTGCATTTGAATTAAGCTTTGAAGTATAATGTAGCATGATGCGCACTTTGATCTATCCCAAATTTGGGACTTGAGGTATTTATGTAAATTTGAAGTTGCTTGGGTTGCACATATGCTTTTTGTTCACAATATCTACTCTGTCATAACTTTTCTCTTCTATCCAAACTGGTTCTAAAATTTAGCTCTTTGAGAATTTTGTATCTTTTGATAGACCGGTAGGCTTGTTCATTTTATCCTAGAACTAGTAGTAATAGCACTTTGACTATTCTTGATTTCATGAGATCTTTGTACCTTGTATCTTTTAGATAGATGCTTTACTTCCTTTATAGTAACATTTATGGCATGTTGGAAAATGTTGATTTTTACATGCGAAGCCCTGATCAAAATTTTCCTAGAATTCCTTTCCTTTAACTGAAATTTGGAAAATATACCTTGTCTGCAAGCATCTTCTATGTTATATCTGTAACCCTCTTCCATTTGTAGAGAATACCTAAGTTTCGGTACATTGGTCTTTCTTTCCAAAGATCTACATGATTTATTTCTTCTTGGCTGCAACCTTTACCTGCACACTTTAAGAAAATAGTTAGAAAATACTTAAGCTTTTGGCTTCTCTTGTGTCCATGTTTCTTATTCTTTTTCTATTTTTGTTTCCTGAGTGGGCTAAGCATTTCTATCTTTAGGCACTTCATATTTTCTATTGGTTAGAGATCCATATGCACGAATTAGGACAATGTAGGAATATGGATCGACCCTGAGCTCTTTATTGATGGTTCTTATCTTTTGCTTTTTAGGTACCATGCTTTGAATTGTGAATACAATGAGGGAATAAGTTGGAAGGGGAAAATCTGCACAATGAAGAATATACACGAAATGATTGGTTCACTCATATTCCTTTTCTTTCTATTTCATGCATGTGTACCTATTTCTTCAAGAGATGTACTTTACTTTTAATCACATCCCACGGCTTGTGTGGGAAACATTTAACCTTCCTTATGAATAAAACATTGAATTCTAAAATTGAGTTTTGTATTTCCTTCTACATTTCAAGCTTTTGAATGGAGTGTATGATGAACTAGAAAATTCAGTCATATAGTTGAATGTCTTAAACATAAAGGAAAGAACATTGATGAGAACTTGTAACATTCGGTAATGAACTCGATTTTTTTAATCACTTGTGTTTAGTATCCAAAAACTCAACACTTCACCTACTCTATAGTTTGGTGTCTTCATCAAGACAACATAGTTGTTCATAGGTGCCTTTGTGTTCTTTAGTTGAAGGTATCATGAAATCGTAGACTATGTGATCTGTTACGTTTGTAACAAGACACATAGCTGAAAATTTCACTTAATCATTAAGTAATTCAACAATAACTAATAACATCAGAACTTCCTTAGCTTAGGTATACTTCACCCATGACTTTCATCATAATGACGAAGTTTTGAGTTGCCCATTTTTACACAAGTGCAAAAATTGTCAACATTTCTGGCGATCCTGTGGGGAAAGCTGCCTGCTAGCTTAAAGACTAGTGCCTTGCTCTTGTCCATTAGGCATGGATTCCAAAGCATATAACCAAAATCTACCTTTTTGAAAGGTCCAACCCTTTCCGAAAAAACTAAAACTAGGAAAGGATCAGGTAAACCAGATCATGTGCACGAATGCACTTATTGAATTGAAAAATGATGCAATGTGTAGAAACTACACTTATTGAAGGGAAATCCTACTCTAACAATCACTCGTAAAATATTTAATAATAGTTTTGAGAAAAATACCATTCACGGGAATGGGAAGTTCCTCTTCATTCGGCTTCAAAAGTGAAAAGCATTATGTTCCTTGCTAGCTAAAATCATGTAAGGACCACTCCAGAGTGTATCAAACTTTGAGTGTCTTCCTGGCCTTGCATGATCAACATCCCATTTCAACACAATATCTCCTTCATTGAAGACTCTAAATTTGGATTTGTTGTCAAAAGTCTTTTATATTTGTTTTTATTCTTTTCCATATTCAAATGATATTGATCTCTTAGCTCCTATAATTCTATTAACTCTGCATAATGAACCTATAATGGTTCATTCTCCATAAATCCATTTGATGTAGTAAATCCAATGTAGGTAACTCAACTGAAAGAGGCATTCTTGCTTCTTTTCGGTACACAAGTTTGTATGGTGAATTTGCAACTGATCTTTAGGAGTCACTATGTCAGCCCAAAGTGCTGAATTCAACATCAAATGCCAAGCTCTTTGATTATCTTTAAGTGTTCTTATAATGATCCTTAACATATTATTTTTAGTGCTCTTAGCTAAGCCATTGCCTTGTCATAATAATTAGATGAGGAACTTAGATATATTCTGGTTGAAAACCCAATGTTATCTTTGCACTAAGGAATGCTAAAACATTATCTAATATGATAGTTCTTTGGAACACCAAATCTGCAAACTATAACTTCATAAAAGGATATTATTGAAGCTTCATTAACATATTTCAAAACTACTAATTTTGTCCATCGTGTAAAGTAATCAGAGATAAGATACACTTATGCCCTTGTCATGAGGGTGGGTTTATCATGATGATAAATTCAAGACCCCACTTGCATAAAAGGTTGATCAACTGAAATAGGCTATAAGGTAGTGAAGCTAGACATTCATTATTGACAAAGAAAGCACATTTTTACACTTTCTAATCCATTCAAAATAGTCCTTGAATATGCTTGGCCGTAAGTAACCAACTTTCATAATTTTTAAGGCTATGGTATGTGCTAAGAAATGACCTCCTGTAGGTCCTTCGTGGAATTCTGATAATATTTTCTGAATTTTATCATAGTCAACACACCACAACAAGATTCCATTTATATCTCTTTTGAACAACACATTATCAATGAAGATATAAGGTACAACTTGTAATCTAAAATACCTTCATTTATTCTTGTCCATACCTTTAGGATAGGTGCCATGCTATAGATAATTAACCAAATCAGTCATCCATCTTGATTCTTGAATCTCGTGAGTGAGCTCAGGCTGTTGATTTCCTAGTTGAACCATGATTTCTGATTGCTGATACACAATTTCAGCATGCTATTTTGAATCATCTAGTTCTATAACTTGTTTTTTTCTATATCGTAATTAAATTCTCACAAAACCTTTCTCTCAAACTATCTTAGCAACCCAAATATCAACATCATACTCCATGACCTTTGTTATCCAGTTTGCTCTTTTCTCATTCAACTCCTTATTTAGTAAGAATGCTTTCACACTTGGATGAGAAACAAGAACATGGATTTTATTGTTTGAAAGCATATAATTGAAATTATTTAGTCCTTTGACTATTGAAAGTAACTATTTTTAAAGAAATGTGTACCTTATTTCGTGATCATGCAAGCTCTGTCCAAAGTAAGTAATAGGTTGTTCAATATTTTCATCATTGAATTGAGTCAAGATAGTTGATAGTGTTTCAACTCCTGCAAGTGCATACATTGTAAAATATTTATCGAAATTTTGATTTGCAAGAGTAGGAGCTTGAGAGATAGCTTCTTTGATGAATTCAAATCCTTCTCTCCCTTAAGCTGGTCCAAGAGAAATTTTCTCTTTCTTTAGCATAGTTGTGAGTGGTTTCACCAAGGCTGCAAAATCTTGAACAAATCATCTAACAAAGTTGATTTTTCCAAAAAACTTTTAATGTATTCTTATTATGGGGCAATGATAGCTATGATATGGCCTCGATCCTGAAAGGATCAATTGCTAAACCTTTCTTAGAAACAACATGACCAAGTAGTGTACCTTGATGTACTAAAAAGATAGACTTCGGTGGATTTAGAGATATTCCAAATTTCTGCACAACTCAAAATTCTACCTCAAATGCATTAGATGTTCTTGAGTCTTTTGAAAATACGGTAACATCATATAAATGAACAAGGATGCATTTATTTAATAAGCTGCAAAAATCCATGTCCATTGCATGTTGAAATGTTGCATCAGAATTTGAAAGACCCAAAGGCATCCTTTTGTAAGCATAAGTACCCCACTTAGTGGTAAAGAATGTTTCATATATATGTTCTTCCCATACTAAAATCTGATTATATCCATTGTAACCGTCTAGAAGAGATACTTTATCTAAACACAGTCTTGTTCTTAGAATATGATCCATGTTTGGGAGTAGGTAATGGTGTTTTAATGAAGCCTTATTAAGATCTCTGAAATCTACACATAGTTTGATTTCACCATTCTTCTTCCTAATAGGAACAAGATTGGCTACCCAACTTGAATGCTTAACTAGAAAGATAATACCCGATTCAATCAACTTAGATAATTATTTCCTCATTAGAGGCTCTATTTTGGGATTTATATGCCTCTATTTCTGTCTAACAAGTTTAGAATTTGGTTGCAACTCAATTGTATGTTGTGCTAAACTAGGATCAAATCCTTTCAGATCTTGGTATTTCCAAGAAAAAACATCTTTAAACTCCTTACAAAGATTAATAAATGACTATTTTTCAGTTAAGGAACATACCTTTCCAAGAAATAGATTTTTCCCTTCATCAACCGAGATCTCTTCATAATTATCAGCGTGAGTTGACATTTTAGTCTTGACCTTTCTTAACTAATTGTTAGTGCTGAAGATGTCTTCCAATGTGACTAGACATCAAGGTAGTTTATTTGTTTTCAATTGAAAAACCTAGTCACTATATAAGTGTTGTAATTTATCTTGATTAATTAGATAAAAATCATCTTCTTACTACATAAACCTGCAGATTTGATCGTCACTTTCAAAAAATTTCCAATTTGAATCATTATCAGGTATTGAGGGCCTAACAATTAACTTTATATGAGGCTAGATTTTTTTATTTTCAATCTATTCAAGAACTTCAAAACTAGCCCCAACTATTGCAAGTCTATCTGCATGCTTGTTTTCAACTCTAGGAATAGACCAAATGTTAATAGCATCAAAATATTCCATTAATTCTTAAACTCTATGTCTATAAGACTTCATTAATGGATTCTTACAAACATTGAAATTTTTTACTTGATTAATAACCAACTCAGAGTCACCAAAAGTATTTAGCATGTTGATACCTCTCTTTCTAGCCCAAAGAAAGCCATGAATTAATGCTTCATATTCAACTACATTACAAGTACATGAAAATTGGAGACTCAAACCTAAGAAATATCTTTTTTTCATTGGAGAAGTGAGCATCAGACCTACTCCCTATCCCTTCTTGCTCTTAGCTCCATCAAAATGAAGCTTCCAAATCCCTTCCGATCAATCTTCTATTTTAGACAACAAGGAAGTGGTGTATTTTCTTCATGCATAAAATACACACCAAACAGTGTTCTTCAACTTCCATAAAAGGATCATGAGCATGTTCTTCAACTATCTTTTCATTCATGAACATGTTAGAAACACCATCTAATGCTGAAACTTGAGCTACCTCTTCAAAGTCGATTGATTGAAGGATGAATAAATAGCCACTACATTTGAAGAGTGAGGCTCAATGTGAAATTTGGCCAATGGTTCTGAATTGATAGTAACTTTAGTACCATAACAAGTAGTGATAAATAAGAAGGACCAATCTTAAGAGAGATAACCTCCTATTTTTATCGTGAAGTCTCTAGATAAGCATAAGGTAGAGTATGGAGGTAAATCTACAACAATAACATCTTACAAAATAGAAACATTTGGGCAAGCATGTAACGTCACCTCTAAATTTTTTATTATACCAATTGTATTAGTTACAGTTCCATCAAGTTGTAAGACACTCCTTTCTCGTTAGCTCATCTTTGTAAACCCAATTTTTCTGCAATCACTTTTGGCATAACTGTGTTACTTGCACCATTGTCCACCATGTAATTATGAACTAGATTTTCTCCAATAATCAATGAAAAATAAAATGGTTGTGGTTTCTTAATGTCATGAGCATTGAACCTTCATAACCATCTATTTAACTTCTTTAATGCGGTCTTGTTCAAACATTCTAAGGACCATGTATGCCTTATGAACTTCCTTTTCTGTTGTATTTGAAGAAATCTACAACTTAGCTAGTTCATGAGAGTGTAAATCTTGTTGTCCAGGAGTACTTAGAGCATCCCACATTGAGATATTAACATTATGATTTTTCAAAGTACATCAAAAATGTTAAAAGAAGCAACTTTTTTAGAGATGGATTCAACTATCTTAGAGTAGGCCTTAGCGAAAACTAATGCTTCAATTTTTAGATATCTAAGGTATAACCAATCTTCTTAGATCAGGCTATCGCTATTTTTGATGGACTTCATCAAATGAAAACTTTTTTTTTGAGGAACAATAGGGTTGTTGGTTAAATTTTGAGCTGTAGATGTTGTCTTATCAGTGACAGTAAGCAAGATAGGCCTATTTTGTTGTTTTTGACTTTCAGCAACTTTCCCTTGAGCTGTAGTAGTTACTACAATGAAATCCTTCCAATTAAAACTGACTAAATTCTATTTAGGTGCCTTCTGAACATGAGTTTCTTGCTGCCCACCCTCCATTTGAGGCACAAACAATTTTTAGATTGAGGTTGTGCAATAAGATTTAGATTCGAAAAAGCATTTAGGAAAGTTGCAGTGGCGAGAGTTGATTGCAAGGTTGACACCACTCTTCTCGTAGCCATATTAATCGTGACTAAAGCATTATATGAACTAGGAGCCTTTGGGTCAAACTTCCTTTGCTAGTAAGGCAGCCTATAATTTTAATTCTATTGATAAGGCTACCTCTGTTTTGTTGATCTGTTGATTTTCTTTGATAAGGAGCTTGATATGGTCTCTATGTAATGTAATTATGTTCTCAATCGAATTCAATTTATTTCCCACGGTTTGCAAAGATTTAAGTACCTCATCGATGGAACTACAAAAATAGGTTCTATGATTGTAATAAGGTGAGGAATAGGTGCTAAATCTACAAAAAGGCATTTAAGTCTTTGGTGCCGATTTCCCGACTTGAATAATACTATTTTCAGCTCGAATAGTGATATCGTAGGCTGTTGGGAGTGTATCTCCCCCATTGAGTGAATCATAGTTGAGATATCACTATTTAATGCACTAAGATAATAAAGAAAAGCATGATCAACTTGAGGCTTGACACTTGTTGGAATTCTCTCCCAAGTTCGGAAAATGGATATTGAAACTGGACATAAACTCATTAGGAGCTCTTTAAATAGTAGACAACTGTTCATGAGAGACAAATGATCTGAATTATCCATGAACTATTTGAAAAATTTTCACCTAAGTTATCCCAAGTTCTTATGCTTCCAATTTCTAGGTTTCTATATCATTACAAGGCCTTCCCTTTATAAGATGCAACTAAAAGTATTAAAGCTATGTCTTCATGAGTAATATTATGAACTACACATAGGGCTGCAACATATTTCATATGTTCAGCAGGTGTAACTGGTTTTTACCCGTGAATGATGGAAAAATTTCATGGCAGCATTAGGAATGTCAAGGTAAACCGGGATTACTAATGGACTACCATTAGTAAAGGTCACAAAAAAATTTGGTGGTTGAATAGCCATTTGAAAAACTTGGATGTTAATAGAGAAATTTATACATGGTGAAGGAATATCATGAGGAGGGTTATCAAAACCTAGTCTATTATAAGGTAAAGTATTACCAACGCTTCTCCTTCTAGAAGAATTGGGGTAAAGAAACAAACTCGGAGAAACTCCTCTAACCAATGTTCTTGTAGTCACTTTAGGCATGGAATATGCTGCAATACTGGTATGATATCAATTTAACAGAGTCACCAAAAGATTTTAAAATCTTTAGAATAAATTTCTATAGCTTTCTCCTGAAAGTGACTTTAGCTAATCGCTATAAATATGTTGTACATCGATGTAGAATTTGTAACTTGCATGCAGATCTAATTCGTGGTCCCACCGAGCATGCAAAAAACTGTAATCTCTCGAAAGTGCACCCTGTAGAGAGATGAATGTAGGTTTTCTAAGCTTTCACAATTGATCTCTCTCTTTTTTAGATACAATGGAAACACCTCGGGTCTATGGGTATTGTTGTATATATCTTTCCCCCTAGGTAGATATAGATAAGCAGAAGAATATGGAAACAAAAGAAGCTCAATGCCCGATGTTTATTGTGACAAGGTGCATGAAAATGGATGTCGACATGAAAATATATGTGCCAAGGCGCAGTTAAGGGCGCATGAAAATGGATGTCGACATGAAAATATATGCGCCAAGGCGCAGGTTAAGGGCACATGAAAATGGATGTCGACATGAAAATATATGCACCAAGGCACAGGTTAAGGGTGCATGAAAATGGATGTCGACATGAAAATATATGTGCCAAGGTGCAGGTTAAGGGCACATGAAAATGGATGTCGACATGAAAATATATGCGTCAAAGCACGGAGTTAAGGGCACATGAAAATGGATGTCGACATGAAAATATATGCTCGAAGGCGCGAGTTAAGGGTGCATGAATGCAGTGTCGACATGGAAAAATTCATGCCTTGGTGCACATAAGGGTATGTTGACATAAGGATGGATGCACCTTGGTGCATCTTTGGGAGGCGTAACATTCTCGAGCACCGACGGGGAGCGGACCACGGCCCAGGATATTGAGACAACCATAACTTTTCACGAGAAGCTCGGATTAATGCAAGGTTGGACTTTTTGGAAAGCTTACAAGGTCCTCTGTCTAACTACGACTAGATATCTTAATTGGGTGAGAAAAAATTATTAAAAATGTAAAATACAGTTCGCCACTTTTGGGGTTTCTTGGGTTCTCACCTACCACCATGATGAGATGAATTAAATGCAACTGGAGGTGGTTGGGGCAGGTTTGGATTTCCTCTCTCTTCCCTCTCTCATTCTTCCTATAAATTGTAAGGAGAGGCTTCTTTATAAATGTTGGACATTCTTGTTTTGCCCCTCCCTTCTTCTCTTTGGCAGGTGAATTTGTGGAGTTCAAACCTCCCATCTAAAACTGTAATGCAAGTTTGCCTCTTGGAATTTTATAGTGTATTGTATCAATATTTGGAGAAAATAATGCATGTATGTGGATAATTCTCAACCCTCTCTTTGTTCATTTGCACCCTCTTGATCTTTCACCAAATCAAGTTATCTCGTGCATGATCTTGCATTGCATCTTAATGGTCTATGTTTATTGGCAAGACAGTGTTCTTCATTCCTTGGTGCATCACCTTTGTTAGTTTAGGTTTTATTTTATGCATCTTCTTACCCTATCTCCTTGGCAATGCATTTTTATGTGTGCATCGAACAAAGGAATAGGAACCACCTACATCTGAGAGAGCTTTTCTGATTTCGCAAGGTCCCACACTTGGGAAAAGCTCCATGTTATCTGTAATCGCACCGAGAGTCTCAACCCATAAGGTTTTAGACACTCGAGTGCTACTGTGATTTGCCACCAACAGGTATACCTATTTTGAGGTGAGTCTCCGAGATTAAATGGTTGGTTTCTTATTGGTGTATCCTAAAATGATTTCTAGGCTTCTAAGGGGAAAATATGATTGTAAAGTAATTAAAACTAAGGTGATACATGAAATTTGTATGAGGGCTTTGATCGAGTATATGCACAATTTATATGTGAAATATTCTTGAGGCATAAGACAACAATGTTCTAAAAATTTAAGGGTAAACACTTGGTTGTACTAAGGGAAAAAAATCACAACAACACCGATAAGTTAACATGCACACTAAATTCATGCGGAAAATACTTAATTTACAACAGGGGTAAGAGGATTGATCGGGAATTTGTATACACAAGACTAATAGAAACATACACAAGATTGCAAATAATTGGAAAGGTAGAAATTCTTCACACTCAGAAGGCAAAACTGGAAAAATTTGCTTCATTACTCCTATATCCAAAAATTCCTCCAGAAGTTCCCCTTGTGCTTTGCAAAGGCACGCAATATATAGCAAAATAAAGTTCACCCCTTTCCCAAAATATCCCAAGGCTTGTACTCACCCATGCATGATATTTTTATCCTTTATTTAATAATAGATAAAGGGATAAAAGTAGAACATGCAATTACAAATAGGCATTGATAGCCTTCGGTTACAACTAGTCAACTATAGTCAATTGATCTATTTTTAGAAAAAATGTATATTTTTAAGAAAAGCATGAGTGGATGATTTGGTAAAAATAAGCTTTGCTTGCTTGAGCCTCTTCTTGTGCATGCAAAATTTTTCTTTTGCTAATATTTCCTTTGATGAAGCATGCAAAAATTAACTCTCATCTCGTGGGTAAGAGAAATAATTATAATACTTACAATATTTCACAAAAACTTGAACTATCTTTGGTAATTAATTTCTCCAGTTGTCATTATGAAAACTCCCATTAAAAATATTAGTCTTGGAAATGTCCGTGTTTTAATTTCCCAAAAGATAGCCACACTCAAAAATTCAATCCAAAATACCTCTATAATACATCTTCATCGTTTTTGATAAAACATGCGTATTTTGAAAAATTCGGCCTACCATTTTCTCTTGATCTGAGCCCTACACGTGTTCAAATTTTATTGCAGTGGAATCACGACTCAAAAATATAACTTTTGCTTCCTTTCTGTAAAAGGCTCAAAACTGAAAATGGCCCCGGCAGCCCACTTTCCCAATCCTTGTTTAATGATATCTTGTTTGGTCTTTACTGAATTGCTGGTAGATTTTTGATGTTTTAAGCCTTTTGTGGACCTCTGATTTTTTGAACTTTTCAGCCTTTTCTGAAACGTACAAAATTTTTGTGACTTTTTTCGCCCCTTTTAGATTTTTTGGACCTACAGGAAAATTTGGCATTTTTAAACTCTTCTACTTTGGGTCTTAAAGGCAACATTTACTCCGATCTCCCGCTCGGGAAATGCAGCACACGGGAAAATTGTAATTTTAACCATATTTGTAAAAGGTATAAAAGTTTTAAGAAAGCCCGTTATTCCACCAATGTTCTATGGAATTGATATTTGACCTTTTCCCTGATTTGACTTTCTCCTCGTGTGCTCGGGCTTGCGGGAAATTTTGGAACTTTTAAATTTTGCACTTTTAAAGTTTTAAAACTAAAAAGACTCCCGCTCTCCATTATTCCGCCATTGCATTGTTATGCCACATGTACTCTGTGGACTTTCGGGCCTGTGGAGGAAATTTTGACAATTTGAATTTTTGAACTTTTGAATAAGTTCAACTGCTACTCTAATTGAATGAATTTTGTCTCAATTTTGGTGAACTATTTGGGAACTTCAATCTCTGTACTTTGAGATCTTAATCCATCGATCCTTGGACTCACGATTTAGGGTTTTGAATATGCATTAAATGTGGTTGGTGGGAACTAAGCGTGGTTAATTATTCAAGCTCGAGCACAATCCTCACCCTTTAATCTTTGTACTTGATGCTTTATTGATTGTCAATTTTCAACCGTGGTTGAGTCCTGATAACTCGTTTATCGAGTTTGCATGATAAATGGGACCTTGACCCATAATGATCACTTTATTAGGTTTTTAGTGATGCGGGTGAAGCCCTAGAATTTTTTTAACGCCATTGATGGTTGCTTTGTGAAGCTCTGAACTCTACCATTATGGGTAACTTTGAAACCTGGCCCTCTGCATTTTGTTCTTCGAGCTTGATAGGATATGTATGTTTTTGGGTTGGCTCTGTATATTTAAAGTCTTTGGTTTCTTTATTTTCCACCATCTTGGAGTCTATGATCTCGACATTGTGTTATTTTTTGGTCTCTGTTTTACTTTGTTAGATGACCGCCACTGTTAGTGCTTTCTTTGAGCTTGGCTTTCTTCTACAAATATACCTTGCGGGTTCTGAAATATCTCCATTCCTATTTTTCTACTTTAACCGAGTTCATTCCGAGGGCTTCAACCTGCGGTTGTGGAAGGTGAAAGTGAAACTCTTTGGATTTGATCTAATGTTCATGATTCCTCTTCCTGTGATCATGCTATGAGTGATTTTCCTTCAGCTTAACCTAACATTTATTATCGGTAAGTCTATTTTCCTTCATGGGTATTTGGTAAAATGAAGAGAAATATTTTTACTGAACTAGATCTGCAGCTTATTTCTTTTGAGGTAGAAATGTGATGGCTCCTGTTGCAAAATAATGGCCATCATTTCTATATAAGTTTTGATGGTCAAAACTTTCTAGTTATCCAAATTTTAACTGGTTCTATAGTTTCTATGTGGCCACGAGAGTTCAAACAATGGGTACATTTTCTTTACAATTGTACTGTCGCAGTTTCTTCAACTTTTTGGTTTCATTTGACCTCTACCACGATTAATGATGTCCAATTTATTTGTCTTTGGAAGCTTTGCATTTTGAGTCCGACATTAACTGGTCTCCATTATTTCATTACCTCCTGAGTCTGGACTTTTCCTTTAAGGTTTTCTGAATACCTGTGGGCTCGGCCTTAGTTATTTTTAATTGAACCTCGTTTTGAGCTTGCACTTATTTCTCTAAACATGATGATTCCTATTCATGTTTTATCAATGGTTTGGATCCGTACACACTCTGATAATGTAACTTGAATCTAATTTTAATGGAAATGAAAATCTCTGAAATACTATAACATTTCTTTGACTTGGTATATGTGTTAGTTTTCTGATTCAAAGTTCTTCCACCTGAATTTTTGTCTTGAATAATATTGCTAGCTCTTTTTACTTCCTACTTGGAACTATGTATGAATTTGCTTCTGATTTTAATATTGTTCTCAATCAATCTGTGAACCTTTTCTATTATAATCTAAACTTAGTCAACTCTATCTATTAGTTTCAGCTTTGTTGTATTGAGCCATAGTCAAGGAGATACCTTTGATCCTTCGTGTGTTTTTCGGTTCTATTTAACCCTGAATCTTGCATTTGAATTTAGCTCTGAAGTATAATGTAGCATGATGCATTCTTTGATATGTCCCAGATTTGGGGCTTGCGGTCTTTATGTAAATTTGAAGTTGCTTGGGTTGGACATATGCTTTTCTGACACAATATCTACTCAGTCATAAATTTTCTCTTCTATCCTGCTTGGTTCTAAAATATAGCTCTTTGAGAATTTTGTATCTTTTGACAGACACTGGTAGGCTTTTTCATTTGATCCTAGAATTGGTAGTAATAGCACTTTGATTGTTCTTGATTTCATGAGATCTTTATACCTTGTATCTTTTAGATATATGATTTATTTCCTTTATAGTAACATTTTTGGCATGTTGGAAAATTTAAAATGTTAATTTTTTCATGGCGAAGCCACATCAAAATTTTCCTGCAAATTCCTTTCTTTCATTTGACTGCAATCTAGAAAATGTACCTTGTTTGCAACCATCTCCTTTGTTCTATAATGTAACCCTCTTCCATTTGTAGACAATATCTCGAGTTTCGATTACATTCATCCATATTTCCAGCATATACATGATTTATTATTATTTTGCTGCAAACCCGAACTTGCACACTTTAAAAAAATAGTTAGAAAATACTTAGGCTTTTGGCCTCTCATGTGTCCATGTTTCTTATTGTTTTTTTCTATTTTTGTTTCTGAGTGGGATATGTAGTTTGATCTTCAAGCACTTCATATCTTCTTGGTTAGAGATCTATATGCACGAATTAGGACAGTGTAGGAATATGGATCAACCCTGAGCTCTTTATTGATGGTTCTTATATTTTGCTTTTTAGGTACCATGCTTTGAATTGTGAAGATAAAGATGGAACAAGTTGCGAGGGGGAAAATCTCACAACGAAGAATATACAAAGGCAATGATGGGTTAACTCATATTCCTTTTCTTTCTATTTCATGCATGTGTACCTCTTTCTTCACTAGATGTACTTTTTTTTAGTCACATACCACAACTTGTGTGGGAAACATTTAATTCTAAAATTGAGTTGTGTATTTCCTTCTGCATATCAAGCTTCCGAATGGAGTGTATGATGAACTAAAAAAGCTGAGTCATATAATTGAATATCTTAAACATAAAGGAAAGAACATTGATGAGAACCTATAAAATTTAGTAATGAACTCTGATTTCCTGTAATCTGCACTTGTGTTTGTTGTCCCAAAACTCAACACTTCACCTACTCAGAATTCAATGTCTTCATCAAGACAACACGGTTATCCTTCGGGGCCTTTGTGTTCTTTTTCTGAAGGTATCATGAAATTGTAGACTATGTGATCTGTTACATTTTGTAACAACACACATAACTGCAGACTTCACTTAATCATTAATTAATTCAATAGTAACTAATAACATCATAAATTCCTTATCTTAGGTATACTTCACCAATGACTTTCATCGTAACGACGAAGTTTCAAGTTTCCCATTTTTGCACTAGTGCAAATTTTTTCAACATGGATATTTAAATTAAACTATTTACGGAAATAAAAAGTATGAATAGAGGTAACGTATAGTGAATTAAATAAATGTGGCATGGGCATGGTTACTTAGGAAAATAAATTTTAAATTTAATCTAGAAGATATTTTGATAAAATTTAATGTGACTTAGGAAATGGGATTTAATAAATTTTTATTGAGCATTAATTTAATAAATTTAATAGGGACATAGAAGGAAAATTGTAGAATGAATTAATATTAAATGGGGAACTAATGGATTAAATGACTAAGTAAATTTTAAACGTGATAAATATTTTCTAGCCCACAAAATTTTTAAAAAAATTACCCAAATTTTTCCTAAATAATTAATGGTGTTTAATATGGTTTCAAAGTGCATCAAAATGTGGGCATTATAGTTTGATATTAGATATGTGGGTTGAACACTTGGACCCCGAGTAAAAATGGAAACACAAAAGTAAACTTAACAAAACCGTAGCACAATTTCAAAACCTAGGAGACATAACATTGTTAAAATTTTAGAAAGTAGGAACTTAGGTAAATGAAAAACACACTGGTGATGATGAAATAACTCTCTCCTTGGTCTATGTAAGATGCACATACAAGACAAGGAGTTATTTCCCGTTGAATTAGAGGGACCACCCGAGAGTAGGTATCCGTTGCTATACTACCACATATTTTGTAGACCTTATAGGAGGTTTATGGTGTTATACATGGAAGTTAACTTGGGGGATGACCTAGCCAACATTATAGGCATCTGTCACACGTGAGGTTCATGCCTCTCCACAACACAATGGGAAACATAGAGAGGATAGATCTCATGTAGAGCCAATTAGACAATATTGCCCACATAGAGAGCATAGTGATAGGGATTCAAGACAGAGAGGGAAATATCTAGGAGCCCTAACAAGAGATATGACCTTGAGGAGATACCGAGGGGAAGACAGGATGATAGTAGCTGATCATATGTAAGAGATATTGAAGCTTTATCCACATGTCACTTCGCTAGAGATAAAAGAATATTTAAGGTTAAGGCCTCGATAGTTAGCTTGAGAAGATGCCTCAAGCTATGTCCATGTACTAATAACACGAAGGCTTGTGTCGTGATACATCTTCATGGTGATGGGGTAGGATTATGGTGCTGGAAAGAGGAGAAAAAATTCTATGTGGATTCAAATCTTTGTGACATGGGAGCTCTTTGAGGAGTGATTCGAGTAGATATTCGTCTAGATGGTTCATTTAGTAGAGGATTGATGAGTTCCACGACTGATGATAGGCGTCTATAAAAGTGGATGAGTATTAGAGTCGGTTTGGGACTTAGTTCAGTATCTCGACTACATGTAAGATGAGAAGGTCAAGATTCATAGGTTCATTAGGGGAATGAATTTAGATCTTAGAGGGGGCAAAGTGGGAATTCATTATCCATTGAGTTTATCTAAGTTCATTGAGTAGGCCTATATTATGTAGGAGAGAACAGGGGGAAGGCATGTCATGTGTGAGAGAGAGAGAGTGAGGATACACATACAGTGGATGTAGGATAATTGGTTGAAGGTGGCAACCCCTCCTCCTCATGGTGGACATAGATCTGCATAGTCATTGTTCAAGCTGCCACATAAAGGAAAAACATCAAAAACAATATACCCATCCACCATTCAGACCTCAATAGACATATGATGCATAAACAAGGTAGAGAATGGGGCCTTCTCCTAGAGAACCTATCGTAACATAGGCACCATATAGAGCTCGATCAGCTACAGCTCGTCCACACAGTTGCCACAATAAAGGTGTATAGCGGGATCAACGAGGTCTAAAGAATAGACCAACAAAGCACCAGGGGAGTGGATTCTCAATGGAGGGAACCTAGTAGTTTTTATGAATGTGGTGTACAGGGACACCAATGGAATGATTGCCTACGAAACCTAATACCAAGGACAAGGCTCCTATTTATGAGCCAAAACTTGGTGAAATTGAACAGCAGTCATAAGATTTATGCTCCAGTTGAGAACTGCTAGGTAGAGCACCAGGGAAATGTGATCGAGACCACAAGTAGCATTGGTGGTATTTCTATCTCTATCATATTTGATTCAAGATCTTCTGAATGTTTTATTTCCCATAATTAGTAGAGTGATGCGGGTTTGTGGAAGTTAGGCAAGGTAGTAGTTGGGATGTAGATATGGCTTATGGAACCAAGCTCAAAGTGGAATCCTTAGTAAATGAGTGTTTAGTTAACCTAGGACCCTTCACCATGACCTTGGATCTTTACATCCTTGCTTTGGGATCTTCTGGGATTATTTTTGGTATGGATTGGCTTTCAACACTTAGGGCTAGAGTTGAATGTTATGGTAAGGTGATATCTTTTCGAGATGATTTAGGATTTGAGTAAGTGATTTTTGGGGTTAGAAGGCCTATATCAATTCACACTATATCCGCTATATAGGTGTAAGGGATGCTAGTTTTATTCTATTACAGTCAGTGACAGGTCATAGGATGAGACTAGAGGACCTTCACTTGACAAACACCACATTCTACTAGAGTATTCAAATGTTTTTCCCAGTGATTTTCTTGACCTACCTCCCCCTTGTGGGATAGAGTTCCGTATAGACTTAGTTCTTAGAGCAGAGCCTATCTCGCGCACACCATGTAGGATGTCTACCTAGGAACTTTTTAGCTATAAATTTATCTTGATTCCCTTCTTTTGAAGGGCCTAATCCATCCTAGGCTATCTCCTTGGGATGCACCAGTGATTTTTGTGAAGAAGGATGGATCCTTGAGTTTTCGCATTATCTATAGGAAGCTAAACAAAGTAATGATCAAGAATCATTACCCTTTTCCATGCATTGATGATTTGATTGATTAGATTAAGGGGGATAATATGTTTACCAAGATATATATTAAGTTAGGTTATCATCAAGATTGGATTATGGATGCAAATATTCATAATATAGTGTTTCGCATGAGATATAGCCACTACGCGTTAATAGTTGTACCATTCTGTGGCAGATGAAATCCTCTATATTTTTCATGAATTTGAAGAATGGCGTATTCAGGACATTATTTTAACATTTTTTACTCATTTTCCTAGATGAAATATTGTTGTACTCACACACGTGTGAGGAGCATGAGGAACACCTTCGTTAGTTCTTGTAGCATCTTCGAGAGGAGTTGTTATATAAGAACGTAGAGAAGTGTACATTCTTTCGATAAAGGTTCAATATCTAGGACACATTATTTCTAGTGAAGGTATCACAGTAGATCCTTACAAGATCTAAGTTATCATTGATTGGACAAAGTGTAGACCAATAAGACCACGATACATAGCTTTATGGGATTAACAAGATATTACAAGAGATTTTTATAGAAATTCTCACACATTGCTCATCCCATCACTTCTCTATAGTGGAAAGGGAAGATGTTTATATGGTCGATAGTTATGGGAAAACCTTCAAGACTCAAGGAGTGCCTTACCACAACACGTATCCTAAAATTTTTAGATCTATAGAGGGACTTATTTGTATGTACAGATACTTCATTGGCAAGAGATAGGAGGAGTATTGATGTAGGATGTCCGAGTTTTAGCTTTTAAGTCTCACAAACATAAGGACTATGAGCTCAATTACCCCACTCATGACCTTGATCTTATAGCAGTGGTTCATGCTTTGCTTCAATGGTGACATTTTCTATTAAGCAATATATTCACACTCGGGATACATTATTTGAGCCTACAACACTTCTTCACACTACCCAATATCAACACTCGTCAAACGGTGTTAGATGTAGCTTTATGTTAGCATGATATGGAGATTGAGCATGTGAAGGGGAAGGATATTGTGGTAGGAGATGCTTTGAGTCATCGCGGACACCTTTCCATGGCTACATAATTAGATAGAAACTTTCGATAAGGATATTACAACATCATCCACACTAAAGGTTCTACCTTTCAGCCGAGAAAATATTTGAGTCGCACAAACCCCTTAAGGGTAAATTTAAGGGATATAATTGAAGTCTAATGGTATTCTTAGGCATAGGGGTCATATTTATGTACTTAGAGATGGAGATTTACAACATGATATATTAGTAGAGGCTCATCGTGCACCTTAATCATCCTACCCACATGTGAAGAAGATGCATGCGACACTGAGGAAGTTATTCTATTAAAGTGGTCATCGAGGGCTATAGCCCGGTTTGTGTCTCGGTGTTTAGAGTTTCGTAAGGTGAAGGTTGAGCATCAACATCCAACTATCCTTATTTGTCCTCATACTATACCAAAGTGGAAATGAGACACCATTTCTATGCATTTCGAGTGGTCCTACCTATGTCGCGATACCACCATGATGTGATCATGATCATGGTGTATAGATTGATGAAAACGGCTCATTTTTCTCTGGTGAAGACCACCTATACAATTAGTGTAGTGGCATGCATTTATCTAGATGTGATAGCGATAATTGATGGGATTCTAAGTAATATTATCTGTGACCATGATCCTTTTTACACATCACACTTTTGGACCACCATGTATTTTTCCTTTGGGACGAAGATAAATTTCAATACAACTTGCCACCCTTAGACAGAGGGGGTCGACTAATCGGGTGAACCGATACTATAGGCTATGATTTATGTGTACATTATAGATAATTAGTCATGATGGGAGGAGTATTTATATCTAGTAGAGTTTACATATAATAAGAGTTTTTAGAATTCCATTGGTATGACACCATTTTAGAAATTATATAATAAAGAGTTCATGAATCAATTGATTTGGGACAAGTTAGAGGATAACATATAAAAATTGATACCCTTCTACGCTATCATAAATTACAATGCAAATAATATATAAATTTAGTTGTTACTAATCTATATTTTATAGGAAAAACTATTTTTGATAGTTTAGATATTTAAGAAATACATTAAATTACAAGTTAATATAGAAGTCTCCTTATCAAAAGATTTTTTTAAAATATAATAAAAGTAATTACAACATAACTATAATTTTATTTATTTTTCTTGGAAATAAGTAAATTAATGTAGTATTTCTTCATCATTCAAACAATTAAAAATATAATATATCATCTATTAATTATTTTTGATGAAATATAAAATCTTTGAATGTTATTTTGAAGAATATAGATCATTTGTAAGATTTAACATAATATTATAAATATTTTATATTATTAAAATAATGATCATTTTACTTACAATTCTTTAAATATGAAAAACTAAATTAATCAATTAATTTACATTTAAATTAAAAAGTTATATTCACTCTTAATTTTAATATATTTTATGAAAAAGATGTTAATCTATTTATTATAACAAATATAAAAATATGTAAAATCTTATAAAAAGTTTAAATAATATTAAAATATAGTAACATCCACAATTAATGGAAAAACTAGAGGGAAGACCATAAAAATAATGTTGGTTATTGTTTTTCTCATTGAAAAATTAAATACATAATAAAGTGCCCGTAACTTTTTTATATTGATGGAGAAGAAGTCTTTATATAATTTATGATATTTATTAGTAGGTATTCACATGAATCGTGGATATAAAGGGGAAAATCATGTCTTTAATTTAACCCTAAATCTATGCGGGTGAGTGGCATTTTTCTACCTTAAAATATAACTACCACTAGATGTGTTGTGGAAAAAAATACGGCTTAAATTCTGCAATCATAATGAAAGAGAAATCAAATCTTATAAATTCTAAATAACATGGGAGAGTGCGCAGTGAAATCAACACAAGGTTTTGGAAGGTATGAATTTCAATACAGTCCTTCAAAAGTAGTTTTTTATAATAAATATGTTTGATTTATTTTTGGGGATTTGTTTTTCATTTTAAATTTTTGGTTGTTTTTGCAGGTTGAAAAGAAAATAGAGATTTGGATAAACAAATAGTAAAAAGATGAATGTCCAGTTTTTTTAAATTACTGGTATTAATAATTTACTGTAAATATTGATCTTGAAATATAAAATTTTCTCATTGTATTCTGAACTCATGCAAAACGTGTTCAAATATAATATGTCAAAATGTTGTTAAGAAATTTGAATGCATCTCAAATTTCAGACATGAATTCAAAAAAAATTCATATCAGATCTAGATTTAACTCTAATAAAATAGAGGGATTTGCAAAGTTATGGGTGTTCGCTGTCCAATATCTAAAAAATATTCATTTCTCCATAGCCAATATTTCACAATGCAGTGAGGAAAAAAGTTCTAAAAAATAATTTAAAGAGTACGATAAGGTATGCATTATAGTGACTCAATGAATAACTTTTTAAAATTTAGATTCATATATATTTCTTACCTTACCATGATTATTCTGTATATTAAGGTTTCAGTTATAGGCCTTAATGCATATGTTTATTTTATACAATTTAACTATATTCAACATGGCTACCAAATCGTAATTGTTCAACGTTTTTTATTTTATTGTATTGTTGGCTAGATGAGATTTGAAAAAACCTAAAAACATTTATTATTAAATCATTTTATAACTGCAAAAATTACAATTATTTGTTTTTAATTTATTATTAAATGATTTTAATTTATTATTAACTTATTTTAATTTATTACGAAAATGATTTGTTTTTAATTTATTATTAAATCATTTTATAATTGAAAATTACAATTTTGTGATTAAAAATAAAATTGTGGTTTTGATAATAAAATCTCCATCTATAAATTCTCCACAATTTATTTGTGAATGAAGAGTTTAAAATTGTGAATCCAATTTTGTGGACTCAACCCACAATTTTATTGTAGAAACACAAAAATGTGACAAAACACGTGACAATTCCACAATACCAGAATTGTTGTAATTTCACAATTTTTATTGTGAAACTACAACAATTCTGGTATTGTGGAATTGTCACGTGTTCTATCACATTTTTGTGTTTCCACAATAAAATTGTGGGTGGAGTCCACAAAATCAGATTCATAATTTTAAACCTACCATCCACAAATAAATTGTGGAGAATTTGTGGATACACAACCCATAGTCTTGTAGTGTTCCATAACAAGCATTCCATAATAACACAATCAAATAACACATTCAACACTCCATTCAAACAAAATAACACTATCCCCAACAAGCACAAAGGCTTGACTACAACAAGCCAACAAGGAGCAATGGAATATGGGAACCACCTCCTTTTGTCTCCCAAGTGAAGTAGGAGTTCCACCCAAAATCCTCCATGTGCACAACTCAAAACATAAATCAATCCTTATTTCTACACTTGTAAAATGAAAAATATAACCATGTTATCCTTTTCACTCCCCATAGGTGGAACTCAAACTCACACTCCATCAGAAGTTCATGCCTCACATCTCCCTTTTCCCTTGCCGATTGTCCCATTAATCCATCTCCCACACAAAACTTAAGTAAAGCTACCCATTTACAAACAACATAACCACAAATCTCTTACACTATACAAACAAACACCATTTCTACATCAAATACATTAACACAAAGATTCAAAAAAAAGAGGAGAGCCTACCTCTCCATCAAAATTTTAATTCCTTTTCTCAACAAGCCTTTGAATCCTTCACCCAACCTCAATCCAAGATTCCACTCCCAAAAGAAAATCTCCAAGTATGAAAACCAAGACCAAATTTTAAAAGTGCAAGAGAAGAAAATAAGACAAGTTACCCAAAATCCATCAAAATCATCTAATAAATAAAAGGGATGTGAGGATGACGATGTGGCTCCATGTACAATGCCAATTCATCATCCCTCCATTCCAACACAAAAGTGAAACACCAAGCCTAAACCAATTGAATGTATATGTAAGACTTAGGACATGTCTACATGACAATCCAACTTGCACACAAAGCTTATCAAGGAAAAAATTAAATGTTGTAAGTAAAAAGTGTAATTATTTACCCTTTTACACTCCAAAATTCATAATTAAGCCTAAAATTAACTCCCCGTATTATAGGTATGGTTGTTGGATGAATTTTAGAAGCATGAGATAATGCCGCCAAATTAAGAACAACCAGATAAACTGCAATAAAATGAACTCCAAAAGAAAATAGATCTCCTTCTTCATTCCCAAATAATGAATTACAATGTTTCCTAAATAGGAAAATAACTCCCAACTCGAGTTGCCAAGTAAACTCTAGCTAACTCTGACTAAATCTACTCTAGGTGGCGGAAATTACTATTTTTAGCAGTTTACTAGAACCTGCTATTCTTAGTAAGTTCGCATGCTTATTCCTACGGGCACAGAAATTTCCACGCATCTTCTACATCCCTAAATTAGAGGAATTTCCAAATTTCTAACTCATAATGCAATTAATAGACTAAAATTAACTAATGCTCAAAAATAGGAAAAAACAAACTATAACTTAAATCCTAATTTTTGGCCTCAAGATGGCGGATTTAGGGCCCGAAAATGTGTCGAAAACTTGCCCCAACTAGTAGGGTGGGTTGCCGCTGCGTTCGTCTCATCAAAACACGTGGTTTCAAAAAAAACGGACTCAAACGGACACCCGAAGCTCAAGTTATGACCTTGTCAAGTTCCTGCTAATTCTGGCGCATCATTGACAAGCTTATTTTGTCCCACAAGCCTCCAAATAAAGCCTCCCAAGTCAAAATGCAAATTTTATAGTTGGGAAACAATACACAACACAAAACCCAATGTAAATCTAATTTAAATCAACAAGATTTCAAGGACCATCCACCCAATTTATTGCTCACATGTCAATTAATCTTCCTTTTTAATTCAAATTTAAGCTAAACTAGTTATTTAAGACACATTAGCAAGTGTCAATAAAGTGACAATATTTCCCAAATAATTAAAAACATGCACAACAAAATAAAAGAAAAAAATTTAAAGAAAAGGAACACATTACACCCATGGCCATATAAATGAGGTTACCCCCATGTGAACCTCCTAACATAGCATGCAACACCACAACATTACATTATACACAAGTTTTCAAAAAAATCCATATTTCACAACACTGACATCCCTCCGTGGTTGGTTCCTAACCCCTTTCAATGTATGTGATAAAATGTCCTGCAACACAAACATAATACCTCTTTGTCCTTGTGGCCGTATCAATAACATCGATAATAATATACATATAGAAATCAATAACCGTCATCCAAAATTAGCAATTACATCATCTATCATCATTCAATTTAATTTGATTTTAACGTCCATAACATCATAGTTCTACTCAAAATATCGAACATCGGATACACATCAAGAATATGGCATGTTAGTATAAAATCAAAATACTACAAATCAACATATATATATATATATATATATATATATATCCATCATCGTTATCTAGTGCATCATAATCAAAATGAAAATCACAACATGTTAATAGTATAAATATCTACATAATCTATCATCTATGGATCAATATATAATAATAAAAAAATTTGAGTATCAATCCAATAGTAATATCATCATAATGAAAATAGTATTGAAGAGGAGTGGAACTACAAGTTAGCTGCATTAATATACCATAATCCTTTGATTCTATTTCTAAGCTAATATAACATAATATAATTAATCTTTATATTCTCAATTTAATTTTTGTTAAAGCACCACTATCCCATTCTTTGTATTATTTATTATTTTAAATTTTAATTTAATTATGTTTAAAATGTGATTTTATTCAAAGAGAAAATTTGTACTACCATATGATACATTTAATATATTTCCCAAACCCACTTGTTTATTTTACATGAGATTTAATATTTATTAGTACTGCTAATGTACAGATACTATTGTTTTCACCTTGCACTATTAATTTGCACGGGACTGCGTGCAAAATACATTTTATCCATAGTTTGAGTTACATTTTTAATATTGTTTGTACCTTAAACATTTCTGTATTATTTCTATGTTCACTGATTGGTGGAATTTTAATCCTCATTGCCAAACCTGTTTTCTGCGGCCCAGATATCACCTGTTTTTCTAAAGTTTTATTTGCCTCTTACAATGTTCCATGTACTTGGAGGCCTGACAGCTGTTGTGTGGTTGAGTATCCACCTAGTTTCCTGCATGCAATTGCTTGGGGAGAGATGTCTTGCTTTTGTATTTGTTTATCGCATTTTATTTATTGACAAAAGATTGGACAGTAAATCTGAAACCTGGATGGCCGGATGCATCAACGAAGGGGAAATCCCCGACATTTTAGACGATCGGTAGGCAACAACTATTTACTTTATCATCCTAATTGGTCAAACTTTCACAAACCCCTTCAAGGCGCTAAATCTTTAAAATTTTCAGAAGGGCTCTGTTTGGTGTATTCCTGTGTATCATCGCTATTCCAGGAGGTAATAATAAATGATCATAAAACTACTTTTGAGGACAGAGTATGCGAGTGTTTCATTCTCACTGTGGTAGAAGTAAATTAAATAGCAATGCACATTTACTACGTTTCATTTATATTGCTACAATGCCGATGCCTTCCCCTGCCAATCTCAATCTCACCCTCACAGCATTATGTAGACAAGATCTGTTGAAAGAAGCGCTACACATTCTGCTTACTACAAACAACCCACCTGTAAACTCTTCTACATACTTTCTACTATTGCAGACCTGCATTTCCAAGAAAACCCTTTCAGAGGGTAAGAAAATCCACTCCCACATCAACGAGACGGGATTTAAGTTTGCCGCACACAAACTATTACAAAACACCATTACGCGCATTTATGGCAAGTGCGAATGTTTAGTAAATGCGCGGCAAATGTTTGACCAAATGACTGAACGAGACCTCTTTTCCTGGAATATCATAATTGCAGCTTACGAAAGACATGGGTTTCCTCACGAGGCATTGGCACTGTTTCACCAAACGCAACAGACCTGTATTAAACCAGACCAGTTCACCTTTGCCAGAATACTCCCAGCCTGTGCCAAAATAAAAGCTCTGGAACAGGGCATGCGTAATGCCCGTTCATTGTTTCTCTGGCAGCGGCTTTGTCCCCAAAGCGTGGGGCTCCAAAAATAAGATAAAATAATTTATTTTTTTTGCTATGGTAGCTGGCAGTGGGTGGAAATTTATGTTCTGTCCTTGCGTGAGGGAGATGGGAGTCGGTGGAGTCCCATTTTTCCTCACCTGGATCTCTTTTGGATCCTCATTCAATGCATATAGTTGGGTGTCCGGGTGCATTTTTTTCTTCCTCCTGGCACGTTTTCTCTGCCTTGGTTGCTGCGTGAGTCTGGTTTGACGTGGGTGTAGATGAAGCTACGAGCTAGGGTAACAGGCTGTCAAACTATGTTGTTATCTGTTCAGTATTGAATGCAGTCTGCATGCAGTGACCTCGATTATGCCTCTCAGCTACAGTTACAGGAGGCCCTCGCCGTCTTGCTCGCAACAGCTCAACAGCCCAACAATTCCGCTTCTCCTTCTTCTTCTGCTCCTGCTTCTTCTGCGAATACCGTTTTCTATGGCAAACAACCTGCTCATAGTGAAGAAGAAGATGAGATGAAATTGTTACTATTAATGCAGGCACTCGAGTTCAAGAAAGACCAACAAGAACTCGCCGATCACGAACAGGCCACCGAAGAAATGCTTCAAGCGGGACGGATTGATGAAGTAAAATAAATGGGACTTGCCTTGTATTGGATGTCTGCGTAAAGTATGGTGTGAGGAGACTTATATATATACAAGCTCATATAATGTTGTATATGGTGGCAAAGGAGTATGAGCGAATACGTGCTGGCAAGGCTCCTCATGCTATGGACATGTCACGCTATGGTTTAGAACCACCGCCTCTAAGCAAGTGGAATGATGTGACTGCCTGGAAGAATGCTCTTCACAATGCTCAAAGCCAACTTCAGCACCAAACAATAAGGTGACAGATCACACCCACAGGCACAGGAGATCTATGCAATGTTGGAGAAAATGTCTTGGGAGATGAAGGTAGCAGGATTTTTTTTTCAGAGCCAGAACATGCACTGAGGTTGTATCTCCAAATCGATTAAGTGACAGTGTGAGTGTTACCAGGAGACCCGATGAAATTTATTGCAAAGATTCTCTACTGAGACCTTACTTGTTTTACGATTTAACTCATGGAAGAGAATCTCATTGGCGTGGATCTGTTTCATATCAGAATATTCATGAAGCACTATTTGCTTTGCAATTTTATGAACTTCTTCAGCGAGTCACTAAGTTGGCAGGCATAAGGGTGTCTGTTGGAATTATCACACCTTACAAGCTACCGCTGTAATGTTTACACCGAGAGTTTGATGTTGTCCTCAAATCTGCTGAAGAAAAAGGTTTATGTATCATTACGGTAGATGCCTTTCAGAGCCAGGAGCGTGAGGTAATCATCATGTCTTGTGTCCGAGCTTCAAATCTTGGGGTTGGCTTTGCAGCTGTTATTCACCGCATGAATAACCATATCTATCTCCTAACAGCTTATTTCACCTAGTATTTGCATGAATAATCTTTTGCATTATAACCTGGGTCGATCTACAGTATTGGGTGAAATAGTTCTGGGTATTGTATATCCGTTTGAAGATATTATTGTTGTGTGTGGCTACTTGACGATGGATTAATGTATTGTTGGAAATGTTTGTGTTCTGCTGTTTTGGATGAATAAATGTAACCTGTATTTTGGGTTCTTGTGGTTACTATTAATTTGTAATACCCATTCTAAAATTGGGTTTCTATTATTATTGTAATTCAAAGCAGCTGCATTGAAGCAATCTAGTGACTGGTCAGCCTTAATCGAGGATGCTAAGTCTAGGGACTATTTTTTTTGGATATGGAATCTGTTCCAAGAGATTTTATTTTTCGCTATTAAATCCATCTTCTTTTGCTTTGTCTCAGACCATGCCTACTCCTAATATGAGAGCACCAGGTTAGGAGGTCAAATTCGGAACAATAAGATGCATGTTGAGATGGAATTTTAAACCAGGCTCAAAGAGGAAAGTTATACGTTGGATACTTTGTGTCTGTCAAGTGGTTCTTTGCTTTTCTCTTTGGTATTGGTACAGGGTTGCAGCATTTGTTATCAATATGGCAGTTGAGATTTTCTGTGGCTGGAAATTCGCTGCTACTTTTGCTTATTAAACGTATGCCCTGGTTCTTCTTGTGGTGACCTGCTCACGCCAATTATTGGCTGGCTGCGTGAGGATTTGGTGGAGAATATAGTTGGGTTTGTGGGAAAAAGGAAAAGGGGGTCTATAGTTATAGAAACAGATACAGATCTTCTTTGGATATGGCAGTCATGACGATGGTTGTGTGGGTTTCTATGGTGGTTGTGATGCTCTTCATAGCAGAGTGCTTCTATCTTCTCGGAGTTGCTCCCGAGGATTTCAAGAAGGCATGTTTCAATCACCCCTCTCCTATGCCAAGCATGGCCGTTAACAGAGTTTGGACCTTCAAAGCGGGCGAGAAGAGAAGTTGCGCGAGTTGTATTATTCTTCTTTGCTCGAGCCACTAGTCGACGTGCTTGTTGGTGGGAAGAACTATAAACGAGGCATGTTAAATCTACTCCTTGTAATAGATTTCTACCTTCTTTCAGTATCTTGAAATGAATATTCTTTCCTCTTGAATGATGCGCTAGACTAGATGTTTTCGTGGTTGTTTATATCATTGCCTGATTGTGTGGTTGTTCCTTTAAATCTCGTTCCAATTTTGTTGATTTTGCTTGGAATGTTCTTTCCTCTCTTATAGCTTACTCTATTTCATATTTGTCTAAATGGGTTCTATGATAATGAGTGATGCAGTCTAGTTCGTAGGGAAGGAAACATTATTGAGTTTTGTTTGCTTATATGACTTTCTTTTAAAAAAGAATTCTGTGATGGTAATTATAATCGAAGGTTACTAAATGGAAGGTTAAGCCTACATACCTCTTTTGGTTGAATAAATACGTATTTCCTGTTTAGGGCTCTCCTGTTTTGCTAAAAGGTACATTAATAGTGACATTGTGTTCTAAAACTTGTTTAAGCCTGTGGGCATTCCTTACTTTTTGTTTGATTAGAAAATGGCATTAGGGTTTTGCTATAGAACTGTACATGGTCAACTTTTGTACCTAGTTCTAGAGGATGAATAACTTGACTTCTAATTTTGGCCTCGACGTGTTGAGAGAATTACTTTACCTTCTTCCTGTTCAAACTCTTGTGTGATTAAAGTAAGGGGAAACATTGTAAGTTTAATTGAATGAAATCTCTACAATTTTTATTAAGGGTCGCGAGCAAGCTATTAATAGCTAGACTGAAACAAAAGTTGTAGGTGAATCCATGGTATTGGATTCATGAACTCGTTTCCTGTTAGATGACAGCTGATTACAGTGATAATATCATAGGTGGCTGTTATATTTACTGTTTGATATTTGCTAGACTTTTCCTCGATAAGCCCACATGGATCGGGTAAAATTTCCATCTTCTATACCTTTGGCAAGGAGTTCATAGAACTTCTAGGCCTGACTGCACTGCGTAACCTTCCTGATGGATATGTGCGTTGGTTCTTATTTTGTGCTTGTACTCGTGGTAAGGTCTTTTGAGTCTGGGGCATCGTTGGTGTATTACCCACCGTGTATCGAATCCCTTTGTTTTCGAACTCGAATATCTTATTCTTCGAACTTGGTTACTAAAAGTCCCTTTTCGTGGCTTTGTTAAGGAAATCAATTTTTATTTTTATTTTAAAGTACTTATTGGCATTGTCGGAAATATATAAAAATTATTAACTACTTTTGGGTTTAGCTTTCCCTTATATTATGTAGAGAAGTTGACGATTAGGATAGGGTTTGTTGGTAGAATAATGGCCCTTTCTGTGTCTCTTTTGTACGCTTTTGGAAAAGTGGATTTTTTGGGTTAACTAGTACTACGTTTAAGAAATCCTATAAGAAGGTAGTGGTAAACTCCATGGTTAAAATTGAAACTATAGTTGTGTTCTTTCAAGAGGGCGTCGAACCCATATTACTATGAAGCCCCCTGAAGAATTGGATAACGTCGTTTTGCTTCGTGCCTACGATCATAATTAGTACGCTTTGTCTTCTCTTGGACCCCTTTAGTTGGATGGAGTAAATTTTGGATTCCAATCACGTAACCCATAGGATTACATGAAGGAGATATCAACACTCTTGACTTTCTTGTTCCTAACCCATAAGGTCTTGCCTTGATTTATGTAATTTTGTTCTTCTTTGGTATTTTGACTTTCTCCTTGTTGGATGGTTTAGATTTCTCTCTCATGTGATTAATCTTGGAGTTGTGAGTTGTGTTTTAATCCATTTCTGAATTTAGAACATTCCTTTCTTGATATTGTTAAATGTTAGCTTACTGTTGCAATGTGTAGCCTTAACATGCTCGGTTCTCGCGAACCGATTCTAGCTAGTATTTGTGCGAGATGGATTATGCGAGTAGATTAAAGGAAAGAGTTGTAAAGTTTTCATCGGTCACGCATTTATGAGGTTCCTTGTAAAAATGTCCAATGTGAGGTAAATTTTGTAATAGTGCTTGCAAAGGAGTTTAGAAGACCTCTTGCCTTGGGATATTCTCAAATTTTGTGATGATGTTGTCTTGTCCTTCGTAGGTAAACCTGGTAACTTACCTTTGTAAGAAATGGTATTCAATCTTTACATTGATATGAGTATTGTGAAACTTAGATCTTGAGAATAAATTGTCAAGTTAAATCTTTCTAAGACTTAGTGGCAATATTTTATAAGTAAAGTAAAATGGGTCGGTTAACCCTTAAAGGAGCTAAACAAAAATAATAATTTTATATTCAACAAATAAAGGTAGAGGTGATCTACTTGAAATCAAATAAGTCCATGAGTGATCAAAATGAAACCATCCCTTGTGAAGTAAAAATTTTATAACTTGATATCCCTAGCTACACTAGCGAACATTATCCTTTCTTTGGTGAATTCTTAAAATGATCCTAAGGTGAAATGAATTGTGAGTTGTTGTAAGATAATAAGATTTAATAAATAGGAGGAATCGGTTTCGAAGCCATGTAATCTGTTTCTCAACCATTTGAAAGGTAAATTGTTTTCTTTTGTAAAATCATCCAGTGAAGCCTAAGTAAAATATTTAATAATTACGTATAAAACCTCAAGCTCCAATTAAACCTCAGTAAGAACTAATGATGTCTCAAGGATGAACTCAATTGACCTTCTTCCTTTAACTTTATCCAAGGTACCTCGTAATTTTCTCTTAAGTTGTTGAACGTGAACCCCTGTTGTCATATGGGCATGAACAAGTTCTAGTAGCGTAAGTGTTAATAGATGGCCTTGTGAAATTAAATTACCCCTTTCTCTAAACAAACGAATTAAGCAAATGAATGTCGTAATAGAGAAGATTAAAGATGATTACTCAGTGTAAAAAGAATAAACTTAGCTTGGTAAGATGAATTATATGAATCATACCTTGAGCATCCTTGAAAACGTAAACTAAGAATTGCAAGATGTATTTTTAAAATAAATAATCCTCAAGAATATCTCATTGTGGATGGCCCTAACTGTTAGTGTGTTCTGTGGATGGACCTCTATGTTGTCATGTCAAAAAAAAAGTGTATTGTCCTTTTGGGTGTGAATGTTTCCGTGCTGACCTTGTGGTCATCCCCGTAACAAGTTGTTCACAGTGTTAGTTGTATCCTTGGTGACGACATGTCGCGTCATGTTACGTGTCAAGCAAGTTCAAAAAAAAAAATTATCCTGTCTTTTACTGTGTTGTTCATGTGTGTGTGATTTGTGGGTCGTTACACTTGGTATCAGAGCGTAGGTTCATGCTCTCGAACCTATGGGCCGGATTGGTGTTATATGATGATGTTACATGGTGGTGGTGGTGTTACATGATGATACTGCATGATGATGATGATGTTGCGTGATGGTGGTAGATATTGGAAGAGTAATGTGCTTTAAATGTGATGTGATTATTGTCGTAATTGTGATATTGTGAACGCACGTGACGTGAATGTCACCTTGTGCGTGTTTGTGATCATGTTGATATGTTGGGGATGGGAGTATTCTCTCTCCTTCTTGTGGATTCTATGAAGAGTTCACGTGTGAATTGTTGTTTGAGATGTGTGAAAAGAATTCTAATGTGGATGACGTAGTGTTGGAGCATTGTGGCATATTGTGATATGTGGGTGTATCATTGTGTTGTATGACTAGTTTGATGTTAAAAGAAATGAGTTGTATCATGATGTTTTTACCTTGTTTTGAAGAAATGTGTGTACCACCTTGTTATGTAGCAAAGGATGTTATGTTGTGATGTACTATGTTCATCGTATGTATGTATGTGTGTGTAATATGTAATGCTTAATGTTGTGATTTTGGGTCATACGGTGAGTGTATGAACCCTATCGTATGGTGATTGCACTTTGGGTGCGAGAATGTGGTAAAGTGATGTGTTACACTCGGTGAAATGTATGATTGTGATCTATCCACTGTATATGTACCATATCTAAGACGTTATGGTAGTTATGTGTGTGCCACCATTATGTTAGTGATGTTGTTGTATGTTATGTTGTGAACCTTACGCTAACCGATCCTGAGGGAAATCGGTAGAAGTGTATGTTGAGAGTGAGGAATGGTGTACCATGGGTCAATAACTCGAGCTAAAACTCGGTTTAGTAGATAACATGCGATTCTTTCCTCTCTCCCTATGTGGTTGTATGTATGCAACCTTAGTGTATCTATGACTATGTTTAGCCTTGTCGAAGTGGTGGCGGGATGATTCGGATGGGTGATGATACTTGTATTATTGATATGTATTTTACGAGCCGAGGCTCGATGTTCCGAAAAGCTAGCTACTCGTTGAGTACCCCTTTGTGGCTAGATAAGGCCACACACTTATCGTAATGTGACATTATTATAAGTTGATTTTATTCGTAAATTGAGTTTTTACTTTATTTTGTAAGGACCAGCAGACTTTTCTTGATTGCCATGCTTTACAATTTGGGCATTTCCTTGGTTTGTGGCACTAACATGGGGATTTTGATACTAACTTTGGCTATTTGGCCATTTATTTTAGCTTGATTTGGGGTCTTCTTTTAAATTTGGAATTCTTACCGCCTTGCCCAAGGCTTGTACTTTGCCACTTGGCACTTTGATTGGATTGTTGTGCTGGTTCTATTGTCGTGATGTGTGGAATAGGGTCATGGGATGCACCATGGATTGGTTGGACCTATGGACCCGCTTCATTGTATGGGGGTACGCCCCAAGGGGTATATATACTAGCGGGTTGTTGAACCACGCGTTATTATGTCACTTGGGTTAGGAGTGTTCGAACTCTATGTGTCTTGGACCATAGGGTCAACCGGCCTCCTTGAGGGAGGCATAAGAGTTTGAGGGAGGCATAAGAGTTTGAGGGAGGCATAAGAGACTTGAGGGAGGCATAAGAGTTTGAGGGGCATAAGATAAGAGACTTGAGGGAGGCATAAGAGTTTGAGGGAGGCTTATGATATTTGTCTGTATGGTTGATGTTTCGGGATATATGTTGAGTTATTGTGATGTTTTAGTAGTGGTCTTTTGATGTATGTGTTACTCATGTCAGATGGATATGTGTTGTGATGTTGTGGATATGTCATTGATTCCCTTGTGGACACTATGTACCTGTAGCATGGTTTGGTGTTATGTGAATTTTTCATTGATGCAAATTGAGGAAATGTCGGTGGATTGTAGTACTCTTTTGTTTGAGTATTTTGTATGTCAGTCATTGATGTGTGATGAGTACTATGTTATGTGGTATCATGCCTATTCCATTCCGTATTTGAGTAACCTCTTGTAGTATAATACAATCTTGAAGTATATACTTGTGTGCTTATGAATCAGTAGTGTCTTATGAACCCGATAGGGTGTTGTGTTAGCGAGTTCATGTTGGGTACCCACAATAAAGAATAAACCAAAACTCTTCAATGATGAAATTTTAAAACAAATTAAAACTGAGAATAATGCTAATGGAAAGAGACTAGTGAAATAATAAATAAGAGGGAACTGCCAATCTTCACAGAACCTTGAAAGTTAAAATTTCTACCAAATGTTCCTAAGGCTACCTTGTGGCCGTGCTTTAATCAACTAAAATTTTAAACCTTAGGGTGTAATGTCTCCTCTACCTGTCCTTGGTTGCGAACCATTTCCTTTCCTCTATGTAATGTCGCATCGAGGACGATGCTTTCTTAAGGGGAGGAGAATGTAATGCCCGTTCATTGTTGCTCTGGCCATCGGCTGTGATCCCCAAGCGTGGGGCTCCAAAAATATGATAAAAAATTTATTTTTTTTTATGGTAAAGTGGCGTTGCCTTAGTGGGTGGAAATTTATGTTTTGTCCTTGCATTCAGGGAGATGGGAGTCGGCAGAGTCCCATTTTTCCTCACTCGGATCTCTTTTGGATCCTCATTCAATGCATATAGTTCATGTGTCCGGCTTTTTTCTTCCTCCTTTCGTGCACGTTTTCTTAATTTGATTAATAATTATTGTGAGTCTGGTTTGACGTGGGTGTAGATGAAGCTAATAATAGGGTAGCAATTTAAATCTATCTTGTTATATTCATTATTGAATGCGATGTGCATCTACATTATGGTTATGCCTCTCACGTGAACGATTTTGAGGCCCTCTCCGTCTTGCTTCATGGACCAGCAAAACGCCCAACAATTCAGTTCTTCCTTTCTTCTTCCGTGCTCCCGCTTCTGCGTGAATCTTTCTGCTTTTTATGGTAACAACCACTAGTTGCTCATAGTGAAGAAGAAGATGAGATGAAATTGTTACTATTAATAAAGGTGACTCAAGTTCTCCCAACAAGAACTTGCCATCACGAACAGTACCAAGAAAATGCTTATTTTGACGGGGTGGATTGATAAAGTAAAATAAATGGGACTTGCCTTATATTGGATGTCTGTGTAAAGTATGGTGTGAGGACACTTATATATATACACTCATATAATGTTGTATATGGTGACAAAGGAGTATTTCATGTGAATATGTGTTGGCAGATGCTCCTCATGCTATGGACATGTCATCTTTGAGATTCGAGAACCACCGCCTCTAAGCAAGTGGAATGATGTGATAGCCCATTAAAGAATGCTCTTCATAATGCTCATAAGCCAACTTCAATATTAAGGAGGACAATAAGGTGACAGATCACACCCACGAGTACGAGATCTATGCAATGTTGGAGAAAAAATCTTGGGAGATGAAGGTAGCAAGATATTTTTTTTGAGCGGAACATGCACTCGAGGTTGTATCTCCAAATTTTGATTAAGTGACAACTTAAGTGTTACTTTAAGACCTAATGTTTATTGCAAATTTTCTTCCATTTTCTTTCCCACCTTACTTGTTTTACAATTTAATTCATGGAAGAGAATCTCATTAGCGTGGATCTTTTGTTCTTTCATCGAAATATTCATGAAGCACTAATTGCTTTGCATTTTATGAACTTCTTCAGTTTGAGTCACTAAGTTGGCGGGCATAAATATCTGCTATTGGAATTATCACACCTTGGTGAGCTACCGCTCAAATGTTTGCAAGGAGTTTGATGTAGTCCTCAAATCTGCTCAAGAAAAAGGTTTATGTATCATTACTAGATATGCCTTTCGAGCCGATTAAGAGCGTGAGGTAATCATCATGTCTTATGTCAGAGCTTCAAATCGTGGGGTTGGCTTTGCAGGCTGTTATTCACCACATGAATAACCATATCTATCTCTAAACAGCTTATTTCACCTAGATTTGCATGAATAATCTTTTGCATTATAACCTAGAAATGTCGATCTTTATTGGGTGAAATAGTTTTGGGTATTGCATATCCGTTTGAAGATATTATTGCTGTGTGTGGCTACTTGACGATGGATTAATGTTTTGTTGGAAATGTTTGTGTTCTGCTGTTTTGGATGAATAAATGTAACCTGTATTTTTGGTTCTTGTGGTTACTATTAATTTGTAATACCCATTCTAAAATTGGGTTTCTATTATTATTGTAATTCAAAGCAGCTGCATTGAAGCAATCTAGTGACTGGTCAGCCTTAATCGAGGATGCTAAGTCTAGGGACTATTTTTTTTTTGGATATGGAATCTGTTCCAAGAGATTTTCTTTTTGGTTATTAAAGCCATCTTCTTTTGCTTCGTCTCAGACCAGGGCTGCTCCTAATATGAGAGCACCAAGGTTAGGAGGTCCAAATCAGAACAATCAGATGCATGTTGAGATGGCATTTTAAACCAGGCTCAAAGAGGAAAGTTATACGTTGGATACTTTGTGTCTGTCAAGTGGTTCTTTGCATTTCTCTTTGGTATTGGTACAGGGTTGCAGCATTTGTTATCAATATGGCAGTTGAGATTTTCTGTGGCTGGAAATTTGCTGCTACTTTTGCTTATTAAACGTATGCCCTGGTTCTTCTTGTGGTGACCTGCTCACGCCAATAGTTGGCTGGATGTGTGAGGATTTTGTGGAGAATATAGGTGGTTTTGTGGGAAAAAGGAAAAAGTGGGGGGTCTATAGTTATAGAAACAGATACAGATCTTCTTTGGATATGGCAGTCATGACGATGGTTGTGTGGGTTTCTATGGTGATTGTGATGCTCTTCATAGCAGAGTGCTTCTATCTTCTCGGAGTTGCTCCCGAGGATTTCAAGAAGGCATGTTTCAATCACCCCTCTCCTATGCCAAGCATGGCCGTTAACAGAGTTTGGACCTTCAAGGCCGAGGAAGAGAAGTTGCGCAGGTTGTGTTGCTGCTGCTCGAGCCCTGGTCGACGTGCTTGTTGGTGGGAAGAACTATAATCAGGCATGTTAAATCTACTCCTTGTAATAGTTTTCTACCTTCTTTCAGTATCTTGAAATGAATATTCTTTCCTCTTGAATGATGCCTAGACTAGATGTTTTCGTGGTTGTTTATATCACTGCCTGATTGTGTGGTTGTTCCTTTAAATCTCGTTCCAATTTCGCTGATTTTGCTTGGAATGTTCTTTCCTCTCTTATAGCTTACTCTATTTCATATTTGTCTAAATGGGTTACTGCAATATTGAGTGATGCAGTCTAGTTCGTAGGGAAGGAAACATTATTGAGTTTTGTTTGCTTATATGACTTTCTTTTAAAAAAGAATTCTGTGATGGTAATTATAATTGAAGGTTACTAAATGGAAGGTTAAGCCTACATACCTCTTTTGGTTGAATAAATACGTATTTCCTGTTTAGGGCTCTCCTGTTTTGCTAAAAGGTACATTAATAGTGACATTGTGTTCTAAAACTTGTTTAAGCCTGTGGGCATTCCTTACTTTTTGTTTGATTAGAAATGGCATTAGGGTTTTGCTATAGAACTGTACATGGTCGACTTTTGTACCTAGTTCTAGAGGATGAATAACCTGACTTCTAATTTTGGCCTCGACGTGTTGAGAGAATTACTTTACCTTCTTCCTGGTTCAAACTCTTGTGTGATTAAAGTAAGGGGGAAACATTGTAAGTTTAATTGAATGAAATCTCTACAATTTTTATTAAGGGTCGCGAGCAAGCTATTAATAGCTGGACTGAAACAAAAGTTGTAGGTGAATCCATGGTATTGGATTCGTGAACTCGTTTCCTGTTAGATGACAGCTGATTACAGTGATAATATCATAGGTGGCTGTTATATTTACCTGTTTGATATTTGCTAGACTTTTCCTCGATAAGCCCACATGGATCGGGTAAAATTTCCATCTTCTATACCTTTGGCAAGGAGTTCATAGAACTTCTAGGCCTGACTGCACTGCGTAACCTTCCTGATGGATATGTGCGTTGGTTCTTATTTTGTGCTTGTACTCGTGGTAAGGTCTTTTGAGTCTGGGGCATCGTTGGTGTATTACCCACCGTGTATCGAATCCCTTTGTTTTCGAACTCGAATATCTTATTCTTCGAACTTGGTTACTAAAAGTCCCTTTTCATGGCTTTGTTAAGGAAATCAATTTTTATTTTTATTTTAAAGTACTTATTGGCATTGTCGGAAATATATAAAAATTATTAACTACTTTTGGGTTTAGCTTTCCCTTATATTATGTAGAGAAGTTGACGATTAGGATAGGGTTTGTTGGTAGAATAATGGCCCTTTCTGTGTCTCTTTTGTACGCTTTTGGAAAAGTGGATTTGTTTGGGTTAACTAGTACTACGTTTAAGAAATCCTATAAGAAGGTAGTGGTAAACTCCTTGGTTAAAACTGAAACTATAGTTGTGTTCTTTTAAGGGCGTCGAACCCATATTACTATGAAGCCCCCTGGAAGAATTGGATAACGTCGTTTTGCTTCGCGCCTACGATCATAATTAGTACGCTTTGTCTTCTCTTGGACCCCTTTAGTTGGATGGAGTAAATTTTGGATTCCAATCACGTAACCCATAGGATTACATGAAGGAGATATCAACACTCTTGACTTTCTTGTTCCTAACCCATAAGGTCTTGCCTTGATTTATGTAATTTTGTTCTTACTGGTATTTTGACTTTCTCCTTGTTGGATGGTTTAGATTTCTCTCTCATGTGATTAATCTTGGAGTTGTGAGTTGTGTTTTAATCCATTTCTGAATTTAGAACATTCCTTTCTTGATATTGTTAAATGTTAGCTTACTGTTGCAATGTGTAGCCTTAACATGCTCAGTTCTCGCGAACTGATTCTAGCTAGTATTTGTGCAGATGGATTATGCGAGTAGATTAAAGGAAAGAGTTGTAAAGTTTTCATCAGTGCAATTTATGAGGTTCCTTGTAAAAATGTCCAATGTGAGGTAAATTTTGTAATAGTGCTTGCAAAGGAGTTTAGAAGACCTCTTGCCTTGGGATATTCTGAAATTTCGTGATGATGTTGTCTTGTCCTTCTGTAGGTAAACTGGTAACTTACCTTTGTAAGAAATGGTATTCAATCTTTACATTGATATGAGTATTGTGAAACTTAGATCTTGAGAATAAATTGTCAAGTTAAATCTTTCTAAGACTTAGTGGCAATATTTTATAAGTAAAGTAAAATGGGTCGGTTAACCCTTAAAGGAGCTAAACAAAAATAATAATTTTATATTCAACAAATAAAGGTAGAGGTGATCTACTTGAAATCAAATAAGTCCATGAGTGATCAAAATGAAACCATCCTTGTGAAGTAAAAATTTTATAACTTGATATCCCTAGCTACACTAGCGAACATTATCCTTTCTTTGGTGAATTCTTAAAATGATCCTAAGGTGAAACAAATTGTTAGTTGTTGTAAGATAATAAGATTTAATAAGTAGGAGGAATCGGTTTCGAAGCCATGTAATCTGTTTCTCAACCATTTGAAAGGTAAATTGTTTTCTTTTGTAAAATCATCCAGTGAAGCCTAAGTAAAATAATAATTACGTATAAAACCTCAAGCTCCAATTAAACCTCAGTAAGAACTAATGATGTCTCAAGGATGAACTCAATTGACCTTCTTCCTTTAACTTTATTCAAGGTACCTCATAATTTTCTCTTAAGTTGTTGAACGTGAACCCCTTTTGTCATAGGGGCATGAACAAGTTCTAGTAGCGTAAGTGTTAATAGATGGCCTTGTGAAATTAAATTACCCCTTTCTCTAAACAAACGAATTAAGCAAATGAATGTCGTAATAGAGAAGATTAAAGATGATTGCTCAGTGTAAAAAGAATAAACTTAGCTTGGTAAGATGAATTATATGAATCATACCTTGAGCATCCTTGAAAACGTAAACTAAGAATTGCAAGATGTATTTTTAAAATAAATAATCCTCAAGAATATCTCACTTTGTGGATGGCCCTAACTATTAGTGTGTTCTGTGGATGGACCTCTATGTTGTCATGTCAAAAAAAAAGGTGCATTATCCTTTTTGGTGTGAATGTTTCGTGTCTTGACCTTGTGGTCATCCCCGTAATAAGTTGTTCATAGTGTTAGTTGTATCCTTGGTGACGACATGTCGCGTCATGTTACGTGTCAAGCAAGTTCAAAAAAATTTATCTGTCTTTTCTTGTGTTGTTTGTGTGTGTGAATTTGTGGGTCGCTACAGCATGGACATCCATCAAAGCATAGTTGAAAGTGGTTTTCTGTCAGATGTTGTAGTCGCAAGTGCCCTGGTAGATATGTATGTAAAATGTGGAAGTATATACAAGGCACGCGAACTGTTTGACAAAATGCCCCAGAAAATGTGTTCTCATGGACTGCAATGATTGTAGGATATGCACAAAATGGTGTTCTCGACAAGGCTTTACAACTTTTTGAACAAATGCCTCAAAGAGATGTTGTGTCATGGACTGTAATGATTTCAGGATATGCACAAAACGACTTTGTCGAAAAGGCTTTGGAAACTTTTAAACAAATGCAATTAGCATGTGTCGAGCCAAATTCCACAACCTTTGCCAGCATCCTCTCAGTCTGTGCCAAAATGGGAGCTTTAGAACAAGGTATGAACATCCATCAAAGCATAATGGAAAGTGGATTTTTGTCAGATGTAGTAGTTGCTAATGCGTTAGTAGATATGTATGCAAAATGTGGAAGCATGTACAAGGCACATGCAGTGTTTGACAAAATGCCTAAAAGAAATGTGGTCTCGTGGACTGCGATGATTACAGGGTTTGTACAAAATGGGTTAGTTGAAAAGGCTGCGGAAGCTTTTAAGCAAATGCAATTGTCAGGTTTAAAACCAGACTCCACAACCTTTGCCAGCATCCTCCCAACCTGTGCCAAAATAGGAGCTTTAGAGCAGGCTATGGATATCCATCAATGCTTAATTGAATGTGGGTATTTTCCAGATGTTATAGTTGAGAATGCCCTGATAGACGTGTGCAAAATGTGGATGTACACACAAGGCACGACAACTGTTTGACAAAATGGCTCAAAGAGATGTGGTATCATGGAATGCAATGATTGCAGGCTATGTGCAAAATGGGCTTGTTGAAAAGGCATTGGAAGCTTTTAAGCAAATGCAGTTGTCAGAAATAAATCCAGACTCCACAACCTTTGCCAGTGTCCTCCCAGCCTGTGCTAAAATGGAAACTTTAGAACAGGGTATGGATATCCATCAAAGCATAATCGAAAGTGGGTTTTTATCAGATGTTGTAGTTGCAAGTGCCCTAGTAGATATGTATGCAAAATGTGGAAGCATACACAAGGCATGCCGACTGTTTGACAAAATGCCTCAGAAATATGTGTTCTCATGGACTGCAATTATCACAGGATATGCACAAAATGGCTTTTGCAAGGATGCTCTCAAACTCTTTGAAGTAATGAAGCAATGTGGAACATACCCTGACCATGTAAGCTTCACTTGTGTTTTATTAGCATGCAGCCATGCAGGTTTAGTGGATGAGGGCTATAAATACTTCAATGGCATTTGTGACTCTTATTGCATTATGCCTATAATTGATCATTATGTGTGCATCGTTGACCTCCTTAGTTTGCTGGCTATCTTGAGGAAACTCTAAATTTTATCATCAAAAAGAGAATATGTGATTTTGGAAGGGCCAAGCCCTCAGCGGCGGGCTGTAAAATTATGAAGAACGAGTACCCAACTTGGGAGGAGTTCGTTCAGTATCATGCAATAGAGTTTGGAGATTTTCTAGTTTTCAAGTATGTCTGCAGGTCTTATTTCAAGGTTAGAATATTTGGGAAAAATGGGTTGGAGAAAAATGTTATTAGCTCTGAGAATGTACGCAAGAAATGTTGTGACACTGCCCCTACTAATCGGTGTCTAGTTGCTTGGTATTCTGACGAGGAGCTGATTTATGATCATGTAGAAGCATGCCTCAAAAAAGGGAAAAAGCACACATTCTCTTCTCATGGTAAGTAGAAGCCTTGTTAATATGTGAATTTTTATTGCAGTGAAATAAGAGAATTTTGCCTAAAAATTGCACCATATTTTATTGCAGGCCACCTTCCCAACGGTTCTAGATATTTTCAACCCTCTCTTCTCCAGAAGAAGCAAGTGACAGTCAAATCTGCAGATGCTGGAAAGAGGAGTTCTGGAAAATCAAAATCGTGTTATATTTCTGGAATACCTTCTGTTGCTGAATTGGAAAGGAAGAAGGCCGTCAAGGAGGCTTATTCCTTCAAAACAAATAAACCCTTTTGTTTACTTGTTATGAAGCCATCCCATGTCTACAGGGGATTTTTACTAGTAAGCCCCCTCTCTCTCTGTCTGTGTGTATAGAAGGGACAAATATTGAAGCATTTTCTGTGTATTGATCACCAAGAACTAATGGAACATACTGTGTATTGATCACCAAAAAGGATTCATAAAAAAATATGTAACACGAAACTTTTCAAAAGTAGACAATACTACTCCATATTTCTTTTGTAGATCTAAAACTGGAGCTCCACTTCGTACACCGCAACATTTTTGAAAATCAAATTTGTAATAGTCATTCTGTTTAATATGCATGGATTAACAAACTGTTACATTGCATCCTAAATAGCAATACTATTGTTTTTGGCCTTCAGCATTTAGCCTTATGCTATCTGAACTTCTTGTAGTTAAAAAAAATTAAGAGTACATTTAATTTTGTCCATGTTCTTTACATCTTTGTATGCAGGCTAAAGATGTGATTACTAGAAAGGCAATCTGTTAGATTTGTATTGACAGCATTGGATGAAACCTCGTACGTATGCTAAAGACATTAGAATAAAGATGTTGCTCTACCATTCTTGCTTTTAATTGCCGTACTTAATATCACATTCCAGGAGTAGCATGCTAATTATTTTTAATAATTTGCTAAAATATCTCCATTTTAGCCATACTCTTTTGAATTGATCCTGTTTATCCTTTCTAAATTATACTCATGTTTGCATAGAAATTTGCTATCGTAATTGCATGTACTTTCCAAACCAATCACTTCATGCATGTGGATTAATGATGACATCTAACCGTGTAAGCATTTCCACCTATATGTTTCCTTTATTGATTCAAAGTTCTTCTACAGGTTATGAATAGGTTCCTTTATATGTTTCCTACCACAATGTCAGTTTAAGTTGTCTTTGTTATTCTGATATATATTGTATATATGGTCATGGCATAAAATGGCCTGCGTACTTTGCCCATGCCAATAATACCAACACACAAGTTCTAGAATACGGAAAAAATGATACTAGTTTGATAGTCAAACACTTCAATACTCTTTGGTAATATTATTGAAACCCTGTGTATGCATAAACATGTGGAAATAGTTTTCTTGTAAAGCGAGGGCTTATACCGTGTATTTGTTCTCTTTACCAGACTTGTTGTTTTTGTTATCTGTGAATTGGTTGTCGGTATTAAATATGATAAAAAACACTAAACATGGTTTTCATTTAATGTTATTTGCATACTTCATTGCATTCCAGTCCGCCCCCTCCCCCCCCCCCCCCCAATGCAATCTATAGATGTTTCAGCTAGTGGTAATTTCTGTAATCTCTTTGGCTTATAGACATTTAAACCTTTGAAATCTATTCCAAAACACATATGCAAACCATTCATCCAAAGTAGCTACGGAAGGCTTCTGCAGAGGCATTGTCGATTTCAGTTAAGATTTAACAAATGAAAACAGACCAACCAGGAGGAATCTCACTCAGTTCTCAATTCCTTACCAATACCTTGCTTCGCCTATAAACAATTTGCTTTTAAGCTTTCACGACAGTCTGCTTTTCTTCTTACAACGACCCTTGTTGATTTTATTATTTTGCTAAAACAATTGCAACCAAAAATTAAATGAATGTGACATTTTGAACATGGATGAAACTATGAATTTTATAGACATATTCTAACATAAATTTATTGATATTTATAACATGTATAGAGGTGTTGTCCTTTTTTAGCCAAAACTACATGAATAATTTCAAGTTTTCATGTAACAATTTTTAGCAAATCAAAATTTTGAGAATTTAATAATGTATATCCGAAGATGACAAGAATTAATTGCAATCCACGAAAAAAACCAGTTTTCCGATTTAAAATTTTCATTTTCCATATAATGAGATTATAAATGGCTTGGTAGATTATCCACATCCACATATTTGAAGAGATTTTAAATTATTATAATTTATGGAGCACATAACTTTTTTCTTCAATAGTTTGTATTATTTGGATATGTTTGTGCGTGTATATACGTATGTGTAATGCTTTGTTCGGTGTTGATTGTTGTTATTTATTTTAACCCCAGTTTGTTGCATTGAATGTGTTGGTTCCCATCTTGATCTTTCACCATTTTGACCTAATTTCTTGAAAATCCACGTGTTCGGGTGATTTACCTATTTTACCCCAACTATGGAAGCTTGAGAATGATCAATTTATATTTGTATGCCCTTGAAAATTCAAATAAATGGTTGAAAGATGCTCGAAACCATGATTTGCTTGGTTTTGTTTCAAAAATTATTATCCTCAAAGAAAAATTGGGTTACTGGGCATGAATGGTGAACTTCTATGTTTTGAAAGTCCGGTGGGTGTCTTTTTCCTGTAAAATTATCCCTCAACATTCAGCGATCACTTGGCTTCTTTTGGTTGCTCGGGGATGACAAATGCTAAATGCTTTAACTTATCACTTTTTGCATTTTTGGAAAAAGGGAAAATTTGGTCCCGTAGCTCTAAATTTTGATTGGTTCTTTTGTTACTTACGTGACTTCTTCTAATTGTATGGGGCATGGAAGGTTTATTTTTGAACTTACTATTTTTTGCTACTTTGGCAAATAGTTTGAACTGCCTGCTGTTGCTGACCAGACTTTGGTTAAACCAAAATTTAAGTGGTAGGGAAAAATTCTTACTTTGACCCCGCGAGAAGGACACATGGCAATAGTAAAGGTGGAAATGCAGGCCTTCGGAGGAAGGTTGGATGTTTTTCCCTCTTAGAAAAATGGAGTAAAATTCTAAAATTGAAGCACGCCCTCACCAAATCATTTTGAAGCCTTAAGGTTTTTGAAGTTACACCATAACGACACATGGCAAGCTCACACTCATTCAAGGTCTCAACTTTTGGGGATCATCTCAAGATGCACCATTGTGACATGTGGTAGTTTGAAAAGTCAAAGGGGAAGGGAAGCAAACCATTGGAAGCAAATTGGATTTTTGCCTCTTGTTATCAAAAGGGTCAAATTATCAAAATGGCCCACAAGCCCGACAGGAAGGAGGTCAAGGTTGGATTTGAAAATATTAAGAGGCAGGCGGGCGGGCTATCGGGAAACTTGAAATTTTTTCCCCTTGATATTCAAAAGACTGAAATCATCAAAATTACCCACGGGCCCAATAGAGAAATGTCAAAAATTGCTCCAGTCAATGGCGGAGGTGTGGACCATCGAGAGAAAAATTGGAAATATTTCCTTTTGTGGAAAAATGAGTTAAAGGTGTAAAAGGAAGTGGGGTTCCACTAGGACCCACATTGGGACACGTATCAGGATCATTTCTCAAGGGTGGAGCTGCAGAGAAAAATTTGAAAATTTTACATTTTTCCAAAAGTTGTAAAATGACAAAGGGAACCCGTAGGCCAGTTTTATATCTAATTTTTCTACCATTTTCACTCCAGGAGATCCTAGAAGTGTGAGTCTTCATGAATTCTCGATATTTCTTACACTCCAAATAGGAAAGGGGAGTTAATTTGATATCTAAGTTTGGCGAGGAAGATCTAGGGATGTCTTTTACTATTAAGATGAGATTTGACATTTGTGCTCGATCTAATCTTCTATTTTTCCTTCCTTGGCATCAAAGAACTAGATTTGATAGACGTTAGGGGTGGAAGTGGTTGGTGAGTATAGGGAAATGTGGTCTACCCAAGGGGAGTTGAATGCGGGAGATGTTCGAAGAGATCCACCCCTTGAGCACCTAACAAATTTTTACAGATCTGATTCTGGGAATCGTAATCGGGATCATGGCGAGCACTGGTGCATTCAATGTTTGGATTTTTAGGGGGAAGACTCTTTGTAAATAAATTATTATAAATTGCATGAATTTTTCATGCAAATGGTTGGCCGGAAGCTTGTAGTGTTAGAGGTCATAACTGATTTTCTAAGAAAAAGCTTGACAAAGCCCATCTTTATGAGGAACTATTTGAGAAACTTGTATATCTCTTTTGTGTTAAACTTGATCATGTCAAGGTGTTTGCGAGCATACTGACCATTAACAATCTCTAAGATTTTTATAGAAAATTTCCCTATAGATAAGTTTAATCAAATTTGACTTATTTTGTGTTGACTACGAGCAATTAGTGTTTGCTTTATTTCAGTGCCTGCAAATAGTTCCATTCATTCCTATTGCAATCTTATACTTTGAAATTTTTGTGAAATCACACGGATCCCATCCTTGTGCCAATTTAATGGTATTTGTAATTTCATTTCAAGAAGTGCGTTCATCTTGAATCAAATAAAATAATTCAAAATCAATTCACCATCATTTGTTGATAAAGATTACTTGTAACTCTTCGAGTGTACATTAGGTGTGGTTAATAAGAAACTATAGTGTTTAATTGAGTTGTCTAATTCAAGCCTTCATATTGGAGTCTTAAAGATTATGTGAAAACCTACTTGATTTGGGCCTCCATTGAAGGACACCTTCATTTGAAGGAACATCTTGACTTGCTCTAAATTTTTATGTTGTTAAGTTTCTCATTATTGTAAATTCCCTCCAAAGTTCTTATATAATCAACTTTATCCTACTTCACCTCCCACAAAAATTCATTTAAATACAACCAATCATACCCATACTACCCCTATTTTTCATGTCTCGTATACAAATGCATAATTTTTACTACTAAAACATGCGAAACAATAAGGTTTTCATTCTCTTTAGTGAATCTCGTGAGACTTAGGTTTTGTTGCATTCATCATATTTTCTTGAATGTTTTCTTAATAATTTGACAAGGAAGGACATCTTCATCTCCTCCACAAATAGTAGGCTACAAAAAGGGTCCTCTCACCCAGGTTGAAAGGAACAACCATAAACTAGTGAGAATAGGTCAAATCCTCTTGAGGGTACTACCAATTTCTCCATATCTAAGTGACCAAAACCAATCTACATTTAATCCCCAACTACAAAACAACACACTACATGCTTTGGTTATCTCTAAGCTTCTTGCCAAACACGTGATTCTGCTCATCTTAGGGGAGAATAAATTTGGCTACCAACACCTTATTGGCATCGTTGTCAGGGACATAATGGTTACAATTCATATTCGGACCACTGGAAAAACACTTCTTATATGCTCTAAGTGCTACTACATTTTTTCAAATTTCATCTTGTGTGCAGGCCTATAAGAAGTATTTCAAATTTGCAAGTGTTATATGTAATTATTTCAGTTTCAACACCTAGTGTACTAGCTTTCATTGATAAATTTGGGTAAAGAAAAGTCCGATCATCACATTTCCAACTTTTAGTATTGACAGACATTTGACAGATCATATTTTAGTGCATTTTCACAACTAAGGTGGAAATCCTTAGTGGCAACTCCCTATTGATCTAATTCTTAATGAGTACCAGTGTATTAACCTCTGTCAAGTAAGATTTGTTACTAACCTTTGCAAAGTGAAAGGAAGAAGATATTTCTACGCTAAGGATCCTACTAGGACATTATTTCTAGAGCTAGGAAAAACAAATTCAGAAGGAAAAAAATCTTGGAGAGTTGTTGGAGATCAACGTCAAGAAAAGGGATCTCCATTGATGAAAGTGATCGTCCTATCATTGAAGACTACCATTCAAGTGCTATTGAATCGGGTAGCCTCTTTGTGGAATTGAATTCCCTGACATGGAGATGGTCTTTCATTTGATTTTGAAAATTTTGATTCTCATTTGATAAGGTTTCCCAGAAACAAGGCCTTTAGAGGATATCTATTTTGAAAGTTATACTCCCGTGTTTCAAATACCCTCTTGAACTTATCAATTTGTCTCCCCTCGAAGGTCACCTCCTCAAAACAACATGGCCCTACCCTCACGTAGACCTCTATTTGTTGTAAACACCTTTGGTCCTATAAATTTTACAGGGATGGTGGTTATCCGAATGTAGTTCCCAGGATGTAAGAAATAGATTACTAAAGTTTCAAGGAAACAACGCCATAATCGTGATCAAAATCTAAAGATTTTTATCAATATGATGGAAGACTTTGAGATTGAACATGAAGATGTATATATCAAATTGTTTATCCATACTTTGGAATAGGATGCAAGGGACTAGTATAAAGCTTTACAAGATAATTCCATTGATTCTTAGACGAGAGATGAAGAATGCATTTATATTGCGGTATGGTGATAGAACTGATCCTAGGTTTCTTCTATCAAAATTTGAAAACATTAAGATGAATCGTAATGAGTCGAAGTACATGATTTCAACATGAGGTTTAACAAGACCTTAATAATATTTCATGTTAGCTTAAGGCCATGTGATGAATCATGTTTGATCAAATATTCGATGCATTTGATTAAAAAAAATATTACTACTTGAGGGATAAAAACCCTACTAATTTGAGGTAGGCCTTCACCAAGGCTCTGCAAATAGAGAACAACATCAGGGAAATTGAAAATCCTCCAAAAAGGGAGGGTGTAAAACTAATTAACCTAGAAAATCCTCAAACAAGTAAGGATGTTGATTTCAAGGAAGTTGTGAAAAATTTGGTAGGGGCTTTCAAAGAAATATCATACAAATTAACTGGGTAGGAAAAAGGAATTAGGCGAGTTCATAAGGTCAACACAAGTAACAAGGCCAAGACAAGTTTACAAATCATCATAGAAATGATCGGAGATCTGATGACGGAGGCATGGGACCTATTGGATTTGAAAAAAAATAGTCCCGAGCCAGGAAAACTTTCAGAATGGTGCACGATCCTTTTACTTCCATAGTTGTTGTGGAAGAGACAAATGTCATTGATTGGTGTGATAGATGTTTCATGACCCATGCTCCTTGTGAGGAAGATCATCGAAGAAGAAGAAGAAGCTGATGATGATAATGATGATGCACACATGATGGAGTGCTCTCTAGGCTCATAAAAGGAGCAACCTCAACCAATGTAATAAGTGCTAGAACTACTACTTCGAATTTTGGGATTGCATCCACCGAGTACCCATTCCTCCACCCTATCATATTTTAGAAGTAGATACTATACAAGATTTTGAATTTTCCAATAATGTCTTGGAATATTTAAGAGCTTTAATGATAAAAAGTATGATGGAGGAATCCCATCCGAGGAGGATAGGCGGTTGTTTATAAACATTATTATTTCCCAAGAGAAGAAGTACAACACAAGAAGTAGGGTTGTTAAAGGGACGGGGCCACGGGACAAGCCAAAAACTCCATTTCTTTCAAATACTCCTAAAGAGGATCCTAAGAAAGATGCATCTGCCAAGGGCCTTATTGTACCAAAGAAAAATCATACCCCTCATCATTCCCAAGCTATCAAAAATCCTTTGCCAACTAATGAGTGTATCGATTTCCTTGAATTATTATTTGCCAATGTCATCCCTTATGATATGCCCAAGTCTTGAGTCATATCAAGATTTCAGTTTCAATTGTTGAGAATCTTATGATTCTTGAGCGGAAGAAAAGGGATTTTGCATATTTAGGGCTGAAATAGGAGAATACTTCCCTAGGTAGAAATATAAACATTATGGAGACTCCTCCAATCATTGAAGAACTAGAAGCACCACCAGATCGGAAGAGCTAGATGAACCACCTAAGGTTTATTTTGGCAGATCCTTGGTATATTCCTAGCTAAATGTGGATCCATTATTCACCACTCGATATTTAAGGATAAACTATTGCACAAATTTATGTTTGATTCGAGGAGTTGTGCGATGTTATGCCTCTAGAATTTATGAATGAACTAAAAATCAATGTAACATTAACATATAGGAAATGAACTACCATGGATTCTAGAGAGGTTCTAGTGGTGGGATGTGTGAAAGGTTGGGTGGTACAACTTCTAGCCTATCGGGGTAGGTAATTCAAGCTTGATGTAGTTGTTATCAACTACCTAGCCATGTGGGGTATATTGTTGTCTAGAAAATATCCGGAATAATCCCTTACAATTGCAACAAAGTAGAAACTAATATGCAGAAAATATTACAGATCGTAAATAAAAGTGCAGAATAAATAAAACACAAAGAGACAAGATTTAACGTGGTTCACCCAATTTGGGCTACGTCCACCAAGAATCACTTGCTCAGATTTTATTACAAGCCTCCACTCTCTCAATACAATACCTAGATCCGTTTGGAGCTATGCTCAACAAACTCTATAGAATTCACACCCGAATTCAAAACACATCTGTAATACATTTTCTTGTACATCTATCATATGCATAAGACCATATAAATAGACAACTACTTAAGCAGTTTGATACAAAACCGTGGGTATCAAAACCAAGGGCAAAAACCATGGGTATCAAAACAATGGGCAAAAGACCGAAAAAAACATGGGCCCAAAAACAGCCCATAACGGTTACCCATTACCCATGGGTTAATAAACCACCCATGAAAATTTTCTTTGGGGCTTCACCCCCAAACCCCCCTGACCTGCTCACCGGTGAGCGGGACCGCCGTAAAAATACCCGAGTGTAACACATAGAAGGTGTACCACATTCTAACATGCAAATAGGCTCCACAAACATAACAATCTCCCACTTGGAGACTAATTTCCACTGAGCAAGCTTCTCAACCCTTCACTGTCATCTGCGAAGGCCAACCAAAGCTGAACATAGCTTTAGTTTATCCCTTGTGACCACCTTGGTCATCATGTCATAGGATTCTGGTATGAATCTTCTCCAACTTCAACTTATCTTCCTCCAAAGCTATCCTGATGAAGTGATATCTCAACTGTATATGCTTCGTCTTGGAGTGGAAAGTAGAGTTCTTAGCTAGGTGTATAGCACTCTGACTATCACTATATAGCTTACATTCCTCCTGCTTATGCCCCAACTCCTCAAGCAATTGTTATAGCCAAATCATCTCTTTGCTTGCCTCTGGCAGCAACATACTCAGCCTCCATGGTTGACAAAGCCACCAGCTTCTGTAGTCATGAAATCCAGCTCACTGCTTTGTCCCACCTACAGTGTAAATATAACCTGTTGTGCTCCTCCTGCTGTCTACATCTCCAGCCATGTCTGAATCTACATAACCATGTAAAGTGGTGTCTGATCCATTGTAGCACAAAACTGTCCCCATGGTTCCTCTCAAATACCAAAGAATCCACTTTACTGCTTGCCAATTCTCTTTACATGGATCACTCATAAATCTACTCACAGCTCCCACTGCATGGGAAATATCAGGCCTAGTGCACACCATAGCATACATCAAACTACCAACTACTGATGAGTAAGGTACCTTTGACATCTGGTTTCTTTCCTACTTTGTCTTGGGACACTGCTCCTTTGATAACTTGAAGTGGCTTGCCAAAGGAGTCCCAACTGGTTTAACATCCTACATATTAAACCTTTCCAAGACCTTCTTAATGTACTCTTCCTGAGATAAAGTCAGCTTTCGTTCCTTCCTATCCCGAGATATCCTCATACCAAGGATTTGTTTGGCTACACCCAAATCCTTCATAGAAAAGGATTCACTTAGCTGCTTCTTGAGTACTTTTATTTCTTGCATGTTTTTACCTGCAACCAACATGTCATCCACATACAAACAAAGGATAATATAACTTCCATCCTCAAATTTATTTGTATACACGCAATGGTTAGAATGACATCTAATATAACCTTGCTCCATCATAAAGCTATCAAATTTCTTATACCATTGACGTGGAGCTTGTTTCAAGCCATACAAGCTCTTCTTCAGTTTGCACACCATCTCCTCTTTACCTTTGACCTCATAGCCCTCTAGTTGCTACATATATAGTTCCTCCTCCAAATCACCATGGAGAAATGCAGTCTTTACATCAAGCTATTCTAAGTGCAAGTCTTCTGCTGCAACTATTCCTAGAACAATTCTAATAGAAGTCATTTTTACTACAGGAGAAAAAATCTCATCAAAATCTATACCTTTTTTCTATGCAAACCCCTTGACCACCAACCGGGCCTTGTATCTTTTCTTTCCTCCTTCTTCCTCTTTGACTCTAAACACCCACTTGTTCTGTAATGCTCTTTTTCCTTTGGGTAGCTTTACCAAATCCCATGTCTGGTTCTCCATGAGAGCCTGATGCTCCTCATCCATGGCTTGCTCCCACTTATTACTGGCATCTACGCGTATTGCTTCATCAAAGTTCTCTGGATCTCCACTATCAGTGAGTAATAAATAATAAAGTTAAGAAGAAAAACGTTCATGTTGTTTTCTTACCCTAGAAGACCTCCTCACTGTAGGAGTTTGGGGTTCCTATTGAGTAGGTTCCTGAATTGATTCATGGGTCACTTTCCCATCTGGAAGATCCTCTACCACTACATATTCTTTCTTGGATTATTCCCTATTTTCCTAACTATTGCTTATACATGACTTTCTCATTAAAGACCACATCCCTTGACCGAATGATTTTCTTGTCCTTAATACTCCAACATTTAAATCCAAAGTCATCACCGCCATAACCAATGAAAGTACATTTTTTGATTTAGCCTCTAGCTTGGTCCTATCATCCTTGTCTATATGAAAAAATAATTCACATCCAAAGACTCTAAGAAATGAATAATAAACTTTCTTACCATACCATGCCTCCTCGGGTATGCCTCCATCCAAGGCACTTGAGGGTTTTCTATTTATCAAGTACACAAACCGTGCTCACCGCTTCGCCCAAAAAGAAAGAGGCGTCTGCATGTAACCTCATGCTCTAGCACATTCCATTATTGTTTTGTTCATCCTTTCGATACCCCATTCATTGCATGGGAGTTCCCGGAACCGTCTTTTGCCTACGGATTCCATTCTTAGAATAGTAGTCATTAAATTCATGGCTGCAATACTCCCCTCCATTATCTGACCTGAGACATTTTAGCTTAAGACTTGTTTCATTCTCTACCAAGGCTTTCCATTTAACAAAAGTGTAAAATACATCAGATTTGTTTCTAATACAATAAACCCAAACTTTCCTTGTTGCATCATCAATAAAAGTAACATAATAACTTGAACCCCCAAGAGATGATACATGAGCCGGCCCCACACATCAGAATGTACCAGCTCTAACTTACTCTCTTTCTTCATAGGTCCAACCTTGAGAAACCTTACTCGCTTCTGTTTCCCATATATGCAGTTCTCACAGAACTCCAAACCTATTTCTGTATATCCAGTAAATTTTTCTTTATGATGTCCATGCCCTTATGGCTCATATGACCGAGCCTATAGTGCCATAATGTTGTATCTGTATCTGAAGCCACAAGATTACAATCATTAGTACTATCAGTGGTTAAATACAAGGTTCCAACCTTCTTACCTCTTGCCACCACAAGAGCACCCTTAGTAACCTTCCAAGAGTTAGCTGTAAATATCACAGTACAACCATCACTTCCCAATTTCCCCGCCGATATCAAATTTCTCCTTAATGTAGGCACATGTTTGACATCCTTTAATAGCCATGTATTCAAATTCTGCATCTTAACCTAAACAGAACCTTTTCCAACTATACTGCATGGCTCATCATCACCAAGAAAAACATGCCCAAAATCCCTTTGAACATAATCAACAAAATAATGCCTATGTGGAGTAGCATGAAAAGAATCCCCTAAATCTAAAACCCAAGATTCAGTTAATATTATGCAAAGAAAGAATCAAAGCATCCTGACATACATTACCCGATGCCACATTTGCCTCCTTGTTTTCTTCCTGTTGTTTCTTCTTATCCCGAAGCTCCCAATAGTCCTTCTTTGCATTCCCAGGCTTTCCACAATTCCAGCATACAATCTTGTTCTTGGATTTTGACCTTGCCCAATCTTTTGATTTTCCACGGTTTCCTCTATTCTTCTGTCTCCCTCTAGTTTCCATTGTCAAAGCATTCCCTAAAGTATAAGATTCCCTAGAGATTTTTCTTCACATTTCCTCGCTTAGAATCACCCCTACAACATCCTCAAACTTCAACTTTGAGTTAGCTGGAACCGAGTTACTTACCGCCATTACCAGGCTATTCCAACTCTCAGGTAAAGAGCACATAATTAATAAAGCCCTAACTTCTTCATCAAATTCTATTGTAACTGAAGCTAGCATATTCACAACCGTATTAAAATTATTTAAATGATCTGATACTGAACTATTCTCACACATCTTCATATTAAACAACTTTTTCATTAAAAATATCTTGTTAGAGGCAGAGGGTTTTTCATATAACTTCCCTAATGCATCCATTAGATCTTTTGTAGTCTTTTCCTTTGAAACATTAAATAATACTGAAGATGCAAGACACCACGGCTAGATTTTTCCAAGTGCTTTCCGGTCCAACAAATCCCATTCCACATCTATCATACTCAAGGGTTTGTTAACCTTCTAAGACAACGGAGTATAAAGATCCTTCGATAAAGGTAATCTTCCATCTTCATCTTCAAAAGACTGAAATTATGCCCATTGAATTTATCAAGCCTAGATCTTCAATCATCACTCCACATGACTCCCACTCAAGATAAAACTTTCCTGTGATGGAACACTTCAGCAAACCAAACCAGGCTCGATACCAATTGTTATGAAATAAGAGATAAAATATGCGAATAATCCCTTACGAATCGCAAGCAGAGAAACTAATATGCGAAAATATTACGGATCGCAAATAAAAGTGCGAGAATAAATAACACAATATAGAGAGACAAGATTTAACATGGTTCACCCAATTTGGGCTACGTCCACCTAGAATCACTTGCTCGAGATTTTATTACAAGTCTCCACTCTCTCAATACAATACCCGGATCCGTTTGGAGCTATGCTCAACAAACTCTACAGAATTCACACCCGAATTCAAAACACATCTGTAATACATTTGCTTGTACATCTATCATATGCATAAGACCATATAAATAGACAACTACTTAAGCAGTTTGATACAAAACCGTGGGTATCAAAACCAAGGGCAAAAACCATGGGTATCAAAACAATGGGCAAAAGACCGAAAAAACATGGGCCCAAAAACAGCCCATAACGGTTACCCATTACCCATGGGTTAATAAACCACCCATGAAAATTTGCTTCAGGGGCTTTGCCCCCGAACCCCCCTGACCCACTCACCGTGAGCGGGACCACCGTAAAAATACCCGAGTGTAACACATAGAAGGTCTGCCACATTCTAACATACAAATAGGCTTCACAAACATAACAGTATTTAGGGCTGAAATAGGAGAATACTTCCCTAGGTAGAAATATAAACATTATGGAGACTCCTCTAATCATCGAAGAACTAGAAACATCACCAGATCAAAAGAGCAAGATGAACCACCTAAGGTTTATTTTGGGACATCCTTGGCATATTCCTGGCTAAATGTGGATCCATTCTTCACCACTCGATCATTAACGATAAACTATTGCACAAATTTATTTTTGATTCGGGAGTCATGCAATGTTACGCCTCTAGAATTTATGAATGAACTAAAAATCAAGGTAACATTAGCATATGGGAAATGCACTACCATGGATTCCGGTGAGGTTCCGGTGGTGGGATGTGTGAAAGGTTGGGTGGTACAACTTCTAGCCTATCGGGGTAGGTAATTGAAGCTTGATGTAGTTGTTATCATTGCCTAACCAAGTGGGGTATATTGTTGTCTAGAAAATGGGCTTCAAGTGTTGGTGGGAGTGTGTAAATGGATATTTCCTATACCACCATCCTAATTGAAAGCAGACTTGTTAAGTTGTATGGGGAAAAGAAGATGTTCCACCTCATTGAAGATCCCAACAATGCATCTTATGAAGTATTGTACACAAGTGTTGATGCTAATAACTTTGTAGGATTTGCTTGATGGAAAATAGAACAAGATTGAAGAATGAAAATGTCTTGAATAAGAAGGCTCTCTTTAGAATTTATTGTTTGATGGAGCTTGCTCCAAGTTTGGGAATGGTGTTGGTGTTGTTCTAATCTCCCCACATTAGGAAGAGTTTTTATTTTCCTTCAAACTCAACTTTGAGTGAACTAATAATATTAGTGAGTGTGAGGAATTGTTGTTAGGTTCGAGGATTGCTTAGAAATATGGTGTTAAAGACATCATTGTTAAAGGAGATTCATAATTAATTGTAAAGTGAGTCGAGAAAACTATATGCCACAAAAAATCGAGTGAATGAAACAATACAACCATGCAGCTTGGGATTTCATTGAGATGTTTGATTCATTCAACATTATGCATCATGATAGGAATTTCAATGATTTAACAGACAAACTTGTAGTATTGGGATCTCGGTTTGATAATTGTGTAGTGTCCCCATGTTGTGAATATGATGTTGAGGTGTTAACTAGGCCATATGTGCATGACAACATTAAGCATTGATAGGTTTTTGATGATGATGCTCGGGCTAGAAGATTCATACTGAGAACAAAGGGAGTTTGTTGATCAAATTATTGATTGGGAGCCAATGGTGTGCATAGAAAGGTTAAAGAAACCTTGTTTGGCAAAGGCATCATCCAACTAAAGACTAATACCATTTGTAGAGGGCCGGTTGCTCTTGAATCCAACTTTGATAATGTTGATCGCATTATTATTATATGCATATAAGCCTCAAGGGATATTGAGGAGCATGACCTTGCACAAATGAGAAACAAAGGAAGATATTCTTGGGAAGAAATCTTAGTGACGAAAAATAGTCTTATGTCCAATTGCTAAAAAAGTATTAAGATTTCATGGCTTGGACTTATTCTCAATTAAAGCCATGCGAGAGACGATCTATTTCAACATGATATTCCCTTGGAATCCAATGCAAAACCATTCAGGTAGAAATAAAGGCCAATCAATCCACTCTTATCTCTTTAAATGCAAGAGTAACTGAAGAAACTGAGGGATGGAGGGATTATTCAGCCTACAAGGTATTCTTCTTGGGTTACAAACCTAGTACTAGTTAGAAAGAAGAATGGTGACATCAGGCTATGTGTGGACTTCATAAATTTGAACAAAGCATCAATGAAGGATAATTATCCTTTACTAAACATGGAAAACATGTTGCAATTAGTGACCGGTTCTGAGTTGCTATCTACCTTGGATGGTTTCTCTTGTTATAACCAAGTTGTTGTAAAGGAATAAGAAATAATTAAAACAACCTTTACCACTCCTTTGGGGACATATGTATATGTTAGGATTCCCTTTGGACTAATGAATGTTGGATCAACATTTCAAATAGAAATAGACATTGCGTTTGCTGGTTACATCAATGATTTTATTGTTATCTACCAAGATGATGTGACTATGTTCTCTAGGAAGAGAAGTGATCATTTGCAACACTTAGAGAAAATGTTGATAAGATGTAGAAAATATGGCATTTCACTCAATCGAAAGAAGTTTCATTTTAGAGTACAGAAGGAAAAACTACTTGGTAACATTGTGTCACAAGAAGGGGTAATGATTGATCCAAAAGGGGATTCAATCCTTAGTTGCATAGATAAACTTTATCAAGAGATTCATATCAAAAATTTCTGAGTTGACCATTCTAATCACCGGCATGCTTTGAAGAAATCTTTGTGCCATCAAATGGGAGGATGATATCATTTAATATTTCAATGGGATCAAGGAGGCATTAAAGCATGCCCCTGTTTTACTTGACTCCAAATTATAAGAAGCCTTTCCAACTCTTTTCTTTTTCTCTAGAAACCACTATTGCATCTGTCTTGTTGCGAGAAAGATGATGAAGGGGTTGAGAGGCCAATTTACTTTTTAGTAAGGAATTGTAGGGGGTGAGCTAAAATACACTATTATGGAGAAACAAGAATTTTCCTTGGTAAACACAACAAAGATTTTCAGGCCTTACATTTTGAGCTCTAAAATTGTTTCTTATGGCCCCCATACTATGGTGAAAGACATTATCGAGATGGAAGTCTCAAGAAAAATATGTAGATGGTTGAACAAGTTGTAAGAATATGACATGGATATCCAAACCAAAAATTTTGTGAGAGGGTTGGGCACGAATATGTTTATCGCTGAGAGCAACATGCAAACTATTGAGGTAAATGATGTAGAAGAAGAAAGGGTAGATGTTCTTGAAAAATTGATGATTTCGAGTGGTAAAAAGAAATGATTTTTATCTCAAACATCTATACCGCCTGAGTATTTGAGTAAGAACCAGAAAAGAACCCTTATGTTGGCTTCCCGAAATATGTCATTATTGATTATGGGTTAGCTTAGAAGAAACCTAAGGGAGTTCTCTTCAGGTGAATTATCAAGATGACTCCCCCAAGATAATTGTTGATCTTCATGGAGGAGTTTGTGGAGGACATTTTGCTGGAAGATTCACAACACACAAGATCTTGAGGGCTGGTTATTGTTAAATTATTCAAGAATACAACTCTTTTAGTTGGAAGATGCGAGAGTTATCAACACTTCTCTAGAAGACTCAAAGCTTCGGGCTCCCTACCCTTACAGCTTGTATCAATTAAATCCCCATTCAAGCAATGGGGAATGGATTTAATTGGTGAGATTTCAAACCCTTCAAGTGTTGGCCATAACTGGATTCTTGTAGCTACTGATTACTTCAACATGTGGGTGGAGGCAATCCCCACCAAAAGTGCAACACACCAAATTGTCATGGATTTTATGTTGAACCATATCATATGTAGGTTTGGGGTGCCAGTTAAAATTGTTGCTGAAAATTCCATGAGCTTTAGAGCTAAACCTTTGGTTGAAATGTGCAAATAATACGGGATCAATTTGACATATGCCTCTAATTACAATCCCCAAGTAAATGGACAATCTGAGTCCAGTAATAAAAATTTTCTGAAGATTATCATAAGAACCTTGGAGCTGAACAAAAGAAAATGGGGTGAACAACTAAAGTTTGTTGTTTGGGCTGACATAATTACTGTTAAAAGAGCCACTAGAAAAATTCCATTTGAATTAGTGTATGGAACTCAAGCTCTATTGCCCTTTAAATGCGCAACTATCCTCATATCAGTTCATTCAACAACTAGAAGATCAAAAATTTAGTCCATATGAGGCCCGCAATAACGCGATTGTTGAACTCGATCAAGAAAGGAGAACATCTCACAAAAGACATGTGAATTTGAGAGAAAAATTTAAGAAGTTATTTGACAAGAAGTTCACTCCCGAGCAATCAAAATTGGACATATTGTGTTGTTGTGGGATAATAGACATGAAGACAAGGGAAATCATTGTAAATTTGATGCACTATGGATGGGCCCTTACTCCATTGACATTCGGATTGGTGAGCATACCTTCTTCTTGAAGGATTTGGATGGTGAATTTCTCGAATTTCCTGTTAATGGCAGCACTTGAAGCATTTCCTAGATTGATTCCCTAGAATCAAAGTGAGCATCACCTGTATAGTGTATAGTTTGTTTGTTTTTTTGTCTTTTGTGTTTTTGCTCGTTATGGTCCTCGGTTACTTGATTTTCTGGCTTCTCGATTCGGTTTTTAGAGGATGGTTGTGGTTGTTCTGCTATGCTAGCTTTCTCTTCAACTCCATTGTCCAATGGTCTATTCTTGGCACTTGGTATGCTATTTTTCTTGTGGCACTCGCAGGAGTGCGCATCCCTGAGTCGAAGCCGATGTTGGTGCTCATCTTGATCTCGCACCATTTTGCCCTGAATTCTTCAAAATTTGTGGGCTCGACCATTTTTCCTATTTTTCCCCGACCTTAGAAGCTCGAGAATGATCAATTTATATTTATATGCCTTTAAAAATCCAAATCCATGGTCAAAAGATGCTCGAACCATGATTCACTTGGCTTTGTTTCAAAAAAATCATCCTTAGAAAAATATCGGGTTATGTGCATGAATGGTGAATTTCTATGTTTTTGACGATCTGGAAGGTTTATTTTTCCTATCAAAAATATTCCTCATAATTTGGAAGTCACGTGGATTCTTTTTATTTGTCGAGGATGGTAGGAAATTTCTTTAACTTATATCTTTTTGCTTTTTTGGCAAAAGGAAAAATTTAGTCTCATAGCTCTGCTTTCAATTCGATTGGTTCTTTTGGTTCTTACATGGCTTTTCTAATTGGATGAGGCACGATGATTTATTTCTAAAATTTTTCTTTTTGGATACTTTGGTAAAAAAATTGAACCCACCCCGTGGCCCCACCAAGCTTTGTTTAAAGAAAAATTTAAGTGGCGGGGAAAAGTTGTTACTTTAACCTGCAGAAGGACACATGGACATGTTAAAGGTAGAGATGCGGGCCTTTGGAGGCGGGTTGGATATTTTGACCTCTTGGAAAAATGGATTAAAATTCTAAAATGGAACCGTACCCCCACTAAATCATTTTGAATCCTTAAGGTTTTCGAAGTTGTGCCATAGCGATACGAGGCGAGCCCATGCTCATTCAAGGTATCAATGTTTTGGAGCATCTCAATATGTGCCATTGTGGCCTGGGGCAGTTTTAAAATTCAAAGGGCGGGAAGCGGACCATCGAGAGGAAAATTGGAATTTTTCCTCTTGTTATCAAAAGGTTCAAACTATCAAAATGGCCCATGAAGCCCAACGGGAAGGAGGTCGGGGTTGGATTTGAAAATATAAAGAGGCGAGAGGCGGGGTCATCGAAGCCAACTTGGAATATTTTCCCCTTGATATTCAAAAGACGAAATCATAAAAATGACTGCGGGCTCGATAGAGAAAGGTCAAAACTTACTCCCATCGTCAATGGTGGAGGTTTAGACGTTCGGATAAAATTGGAAATTTTTCCTTTTGTGGAAAAAGGACTTAAAGGTGTAAAAGGAAGGGGTTCTGTTGGGACCCACATTGGGATACGTGTTAGGATCATTTCTCTAGGGTGGACGTGTGTGGAGAAAAATGTGAAAATTTTACATTTTTCCAAAAGTTGTAAAAGGAAAAAGGGAACCCGTAGGCCCATTTTAAAGTGGACCTCCCACGTGGACGGTCTAAATTCAAAATAGAAATCAATGGCAATTGTGCATCCATATCTAATTTTTCTGCCATTTTCACTCCCGAGATCTTGGAAGTGCGAGTCTTCAATATTTCTTGATAATTCTTGCCCTAAAAATAGGGAAGGGGAGTTAATTTGATATATAAGTTTGGTGAGGAAGATTTGGGGACATATTTTACCATTAAGATGAGATCTAACCTCTGGGCTCGATTTGATCTTTCATTTTCCTTCCTAGGCATGCAAAGAACCATATTTGACAGATTAGGGGCAGAAGTGGTTGGAGAGTAGAGGGAAAGGTGGTATACTAGAAGAGGGGTTGAATGCGGGAGATGTTCAAAGAGATCCACCCCCGATCACCCGAAAATGTTTCTGATCTGATTCTAGGAGTCACGATTGGGATCATGGCGAGCACTAGTGCATTCAATGTTTGAATTTTTGGGGAAGACTCTATTGAAAATGAAGTATTATAAATTGCATGAATTTGTCATGTAAATGGTTGGTTGGAAGGTTGTAGTGTTATAGGTCGAAACTAATTTTCTAAGAAAAAACTTTGACAAAGCACATCTTTACAGTGACTTTTTGAGAAACCTATTTATCTCTTTTGTGTTAAAGATGATCGTGTCAAGGTGGTTATGAGTCTACAACTATTGACAAGCTCTGAGATTGTTCTAGAAATTTTCCCCTAGTAATAAGTTTAATCAAATTTGAGTTATTCTGTGTTGACTCTGAGCAATTAGTTTCTGCTTTGTTTCATAATTCTTGAAAATAGTTCTATTCATTCGTATTGAAATCTTATACTGATTTTTTTGTGAAATCACATAGGATCTCATCCCTATGACAGTGTAATGGTATTTGCAATTTCATTTATAGAAGAACCCTCATCTTTAATGAGATAAAAATATTTAAAATCAATTCACGGTCATTTTTCGATAAAGATTTCTGTAAGTCTTCGGGTGTACCTTAGCATGGTTAATAAGAAACTATAGTGTTTAATTGAGTCTTCTAATTCAAGCATTCGTATTGGATTTTTAAAGATTATGTGAAAACCTATTGATTTTTGCCTCCATTGAAGCACACCTTATTCGGTTGAAGGAACGTCTTGACTATTCTAAAGTTTTATGTTGTGAAGTTGCTCATTATTGTAAAGTCCCTCCAAAGGTCTAGTATAATCAAATTTATACTACTTCACCTCCCAAAAAACATTCATTTAAAAACAACCAATCATACCCATACTACCCTTGTTTGTCATGTGTGTATACAAATGCATATTTTTTACTTGCCAAATCATGGAGAAACAATCAGGTTTTCATTGTCTTTAGTGGCCTAAAACTTACTTAGAGAATATCTCCATTATCTAGAGTGACAACTCGTGAGAGTTAGGTTTTGTTGCATTGATCATATTTTCTTCAAGGTCTTCTTAATAATTTCACAAGGACATCTCCATCTCCTCCACAAACAACAAGCTACAAAAAGGGTTCTCTCACCCCAGTTGAAAGGTACAACCATAAAGTAGTGAGGATAGGTCAAATCCTCTTAAGGGTGCTACCCATTTCTCCACATCCGAGTGATAAAGAGCAAGTGCATTTCCTCCCACTACAAAACAACACTCTACATGCTATGTTTGTCTCTAAGCTTCTTGCGAAACCTATGATGTTGCTCGAAACTTCTAGGAGAATCAATTTGGGTACCAATAGAATGGTTTCTTAGTACACCCTATAATGAGTTATGAAACTTAATTGTGTGAATAAAATTATTTAATGTAGACACGGTGTTTTGGAGCTACGGGAAAATTACCTCAGTAACAATTTTTTTTACTCGTATTGTAGTGTGCTGCAACTTTTGTTTCAAACGATCATGCCTTGAATCAATTGTAGTGATCGAAGGCATACCTATGATCATTAGGTAATTGTGATCTCTGTTGTGAATTAAAATTAACTTCCCTTCTTTCCATTGTGTTGCATCATCTCGTTTAATCGTAGCTCGCTTATAAACACTACCCATTTGATTTTTATCCTAGATTTAACAATATCATGAAACAAATTGCTCTTAATTGCTGAAATGGTAGTTTACTTGGATTCATATGGTTGTTTTACATTCATTTTATCCTGCATTTTGTTCTTCTAGTTTTCCCTAATTACCTTCTTCTAAACAATTTTTTCTTTAAAAAACTGATTTACATGTCGGTGTTTCTCAAGATATTTCTTTAATACCTAGATTAAACCAAAAGCTCGAGATAATAAAATATTGTGACCTTATCACTTGTGTGTATGTGTTGTAACTAGTTTTAATAAATGGGCACCTCTTGGCTATTTCGATTAAGGAAATTATATATGGGTTAGTTATAGAAATGATTTATTAAAAACCCACTTGCGTGACTTCATTTTGAGGTTATTCCAATCTGTTGTTTTATGTTTGATAGTTGTATGCTGGAAAAAAATTTGGTTACCCCTATTGGTAAATCCTTGGTAGAAAATAATAGTTTCTATAATAATAATGTAACAGATTTGTTTTAGTTTAAGCCATTGACCACATCTAGGTAATGAATAAGGATAATTGTTGGTGCCCCTTAGATCTTCGATTTGAAAAGTGTGCTACTTGATTGATCTCCATTTGAATAGGGTCATTGTAGTTATATGGTGGTGATAGTTTTGATTAGGGTAGTAGTTAGCAACCCTATTGTTCTCAAAACACTAAATTGTGAAATACGTGGGCTTGGGTAGTCTTCGTAATGATTAAGCAAAAATTATTCTTACCTTAATTTTTTTTTTTAACTTTAGATTATTACTCGGTGAAGGAGGTTGAAGCTTGGTTAATTTTGGATAATACGTCAAAGGAAATGAGTATTTCATTAACTTTGTTGAGCATGTAATAATTCCAATTGTGATATAATTTGTTGACTTCTATAAGAATTGTGGGTTTAGTTGACTCATCGTATCAATTGTAAAAAAGGATACACCCTTTATAATGTTGTAGATGAATTTTCATGTCTATTTTGCTTGTTATACCACTAATGGGATTTTTTTAAATCTGTGTTCAATGAGGGCACAATATTCCTTTGTAAGTCCTATTACTTTCATATGTGTCGTTATGAAGTCGTAGATAGTTTTTGTTTTATTTATTTTTAGTTGAACTTTATTTGGGTTGTATTAGATTGATATGGAAACCAATGGTATATTTTAATTATCTTTTATGGGTTTTGTTAAACTTAGTGAAACTATATTGAAGACCAAATTGATAAGATTGTAGCATTCGATTAAATTAAATTGTTAATTTAACGAAATATGAGTTATTTCTTTTTATCATACATGATGACTGTTGTGCATGACATGGTAAGATAATCAGATGTTGTTTGAACTTGTCTTTTAGAACTTACTCCATATGCTATTTGCAAGCAATAAAGTGTCAGAATGTTGTGAGGTTATTTTCAAAAGTGGTAAATAATGGTTAAGTAAATGATGTTGGAATTCTAACTATAATCTATTAGATCATATGACTTATTTAAGGAAATGTTGATTGATGTTTGAGTATTGGATTTCAATCATATAATCTATATGATTACATGATTGAAATCCCAATACACTGAAACTTTGTTTCAAACTTATTAAGTCATTTACCCACTAGAATGATGGTTAATATTTTTTTTTCTTGAAATAATGTTCCTAATGGGTTCTTATGGATTATTTCTTAATTTTGACATGGTATAATTTATAGCATGATTAATGACGTTGTTAGTGTTTTAGAGCTTAGAACCATTTCATTAAATAGAAGGTTATTTTTATGATATTGTTAATGCTAGCATTCTATTCCAACGTGTAGTCTTTATCATGCTCAATTCTTATGAACTAACCGAGGTTAATAATTGTCCGAGATGACTTTTATGAGTAGAAAAAAATCGGAATGACTTGTAGAAAATTTGCATCGGTGTTTCTAATGAAGTTACTTTTCTCAAATGCTTAAATATTTTGAAAGGTCCTGGAATGTAATTTTTGGGAAAAGTTAGAACAAATTAATGCCTTAACATTTTTGTAATTGTGAAGTAGTGTTGTCGTTATGGACTGAGACTAAAACTTGTTAAAAATTATTGTGAATGGAGTAAAATTAGCTCTTCATTGTTATGAGTATCTTATTGTATGATACCAATTTTGAAAGATAGTTTACCTTGGTTAAGACCAATATTGTTCTACCTATTTAAACCGAAATCAAGGTGCACAAGAATTTTATCTACGTTTGGTGCGTGTCATTTTCATAGGGAACTAGTTATTCATGATAAAAATTGATAATAATAGTAAATACATTTGAGATACTAACTTTGAGTAGTAAACCCTTCTAGAGTATGGAAATAATGTAATGCTAGGCATAATAGAATGTTATTACAATCCTTATAATGGTTTTAAAAATATATCCATATAATTGTATACAATGTTGTAAACAAGTTGGTAAAGTAAAGAGTTTTTAAGTGGGAAACAAGGAAACTATCATCTTGTGTCAAAAGATATACCTTTTAACTCTCAACCTATGTTAGTAGATTCTTCTTTAGAGTTGTTGGGAAACCAAATTATTTTAAGTTGTACACTAATGTAAGGAAAATAAAAAATTTAACGAAGTCAAGTTAAATGGGGTAAATGGTAAAGAAAACATAAAAACAAACTTATCAAGTTATAAAATCTTAATTGTAATTGTTGATGGTGAATCACAACACCATTGAATGTCTATAATTCGATGGGTTGAGACTCTTAGTGCGATTGCATAACATGGAGCTTTTCCCAAGTGTGGGACCTTGTGAATCGGGAAAGCTCTCCTGGATGAAGGCCGGTTCCTATTCCTTTGTTTAGATGCACACATAAAAATGTAGAGGTTTTAATCAAAACCTAATCTAACTTGCCAAGGAGACAGGGTAAGAAGATGCATGAAAATAAACCTAACCTAACAAAAGTGATGCACCGAGGAATGAAGAACACCTGTCTTGCCAATAAACACAAACCATTAAAATGCAATGCAAGATCATGCACAGATAACCAAATTTGCATTGAAAGATCAGGAGGATGCAAAAAAATATAGAGAGGGTATAGAATCATCCACAAACATGCATTATTTTCTCCAAAGATTGATACAATACACTACAAAATGCTAAGAGGAAAAGTTGTATTACAGTTTTAGATGGGAGGTTTAAACTCCATAAATTCACTTGCCAAAGAGAAAGAAGGGAGGGGCTAAACAAGAATGTCTAACCTTTAGAAAGAAGCCCCTCCTTAAAATTTATAGGAAGAATGAGAGAGGGAATAGAGAGGAATTCCAAATCTACCCCAACCATCTCTAGATTGTATTTTATTCATCTCATTATGGCGGTAGGTGAGAACCCTAGCAAACCAAAAAAAGGTGATCTATATTTCAAATTTTTGAAGAAATTGTTCTCACATAATTAAAAGGACCTTGTAAGCTTTCTGAAAAGTCCAACCTTGCATGAATCTGAGCTCCCTATGAAAAGTTATGGCCATTTGAATATTTGCGTCAGGGTTTGCTTCTGTTGGGGTGTCAACACTCAAAATGTTGCGCCTCCTGAAGATGCGCCTCGGTGCATCCATCCTCATGTCAACATACTCTTACATGTGCCATAGGCACTAAAAATTTCATGTCGACATCTTACGCTCTTTTCGCCTCCAACCTGCGCCAAGGCGCGAATTTTCCATGTTGACATCTTCTTCTTTGCACCTCCAACCTACAAAGCAGGCGTGAATTTTTCCATGTCAACATATTCTGCTCTACACCTCCAACCTACACTTTCCGAAGGTACGCCTTAGTTGTTGGTGATGCAATAAATATCAGGCTTTGAGTTTCTTTGATTTCCATATTCTTCTGTTTGTCTATATTTACCCAAGGGGGAGATATATACAACAATTTGGCGACTCAACGGGATCACCTGCCTGCTAGGTAGAAGATCAGTGGCCTTTTAGCAATCCATTGGGCATGGAGTCATAAGCAATAACCTGAAACCAACTTGATATCTGATCCCGAGCTTGATACCACAACTCCTTCTTCGAGAGCATGCTTTGAATGTAGAAATTCAACTCGAGAGAAAAAAAACCTGATGCCGAAGCACTTAGGGAAATTGAAACCTAACTACAACAAGACAATGTGCATCCACACTTAGAGGAATTAAAATCTAGGCTAATATTTACAAGGGTAAACCTTTTCCTTTTAGTAGCAATGTTTAAGATAGATTCCGTTAACTGGAATCGGGAGTTCTTCTCCGTCCAATGTAGATAATTGGAAGGCATTGCTATTCTTACATCCCATGACCATGTAGGGGCCACTTAAAATAGCATCAAACATGGAATGCCTTCCTGGTTTTGGCCGATCTGCATCTCATTTCGAGAACTAGGTCCTCTTTACGGAAGGTCCTTACTCTCTTTCTTTCTTATCAAACCATCTTTTACTAAGGCCTGATCTTTCTCAATCGTTTGAACTGCATGTTTTATGATTTCCTCCAATTCCATCAACTCTGCATTTCTAGCCTCCATTGATTCGAACTCAGCCAACTCCAACTTCTTCATGAGCTCCAATGCAAGCAGTTCTAATGATATAGGCAATATTACCTCTTTCCCATAGACCAGCTTGTAAGGGGAATTACCTGTAGACCTCTTTGGTGTTATTCTGTCACAACCCATAATGCTAATTTTATCTTGGTATACCATGTTCTTTGATTTTCATCTAGAGTCCTTCTGATGATTCTTAACAAATTTTTATTCGTGGACTCTACTTGTCCATTACCTTGTGGGTAATAATTTGAAGAGGTGCTAAAATAGATTCCATTCTTGACAGCCCATTCTGTAATCTTAGAACCTATGAATGCCACTACATTGTCTAATATGATAGTGGTCGGCACACCGAACTTGGTCACTATTCCTTCATAAAAGTCTAGTATGTTAGACTCATTTGCTTCTTTGAGTGCTACTACTTCGGTCCACTTGGTGAAATAGTCCGTTGCCATGAGAATCCACTTGTGGCCTTGGCTTGAGTTTGGATTGATGACCCCGATGAATTCCAATCCCCATTGCATAAATGGTTGGTCAACAAAAATTGGGTGTAATGGAAGCATTGCTAGTCTTTCTTTGCCTATGAAGAGTGCACATTTCTTACACTTTCTTATCCATGTATAGCAGTTGATGAACATTGTGGGCCAATAATACCCTGCCTTCATTATCTTGAGAGATGTTATCCATGGGGAAAAATGTCCTCCGAATCTCCATCATGAAAATCTTGTAACACCCTCTCAATTTAACATGTCCCAATGCACCTCAATAGAACTCCATTGATGTCTTTCTTGAACAAAACACCATCAACAAGCACATATGGGATGGCTTGTAATCCAAAGTATCTCCTCTTTGCTTTGTTCATTTCTGGAGGGTGTAGGCCTGTCTGTAGGAAGTGTATCATATTCTGAGTCTAACAAGGAGTAGGCACATCATCATTTTCCTATTCTTGACCATCCTGTAGTACCAAGACAGTCTCTTTTTCATCACCTGATTCAACTTGCTGACTTGAGGCTAGTTGTTCACATAATCTCTTTCCACGGACCAGCTTAGTGACCTTAATTTTGATGTCATATTCCATGACACGAGTGATCCATCCTGCACATTTCTCATTCAGATCCTTGTTTAGAAGGAATTCCTTGACTCCCGCATGAGATACCAATAATTAGATCTTGTTGTTTGAGACTAGGTGCTTGAATTTCTTTAAGCTCTTGATCACTGCAAGGACATGTTTTTCAATGAAAGAGTAACTAGTTTTGTATTCCTCCAGGCCTTGACTGAAGAAAGCAACTAGTTGTTCTAATCCCTCTTTGTTTTGTTGTACCAGGATTGTAGAAATTGTGTCTCCACCACCGAAGGTATATAGCATGATGTCCTTGGAGAAGTCTGGATTGACGAGAGTCAAAGATTGAGATATAGCCTCTTTTATTGCCTCAAAACTTGCCTTGCCTTCGATGTCCACTTAAATGCCACGCTCTTCTTTAACATCAGGTGTTATTGGCTTTACGAGAGAGCTGCAAAGTTTGGAACAAACCTGCGGACAAAATTGATCATTCCTAAGAAGCTTTGAAGAGCCTTCTTGTGACTTAGCAATGGCAACGCTCGAATTACTTCAACTCTTTACTCGGGTCAATAGTCAACCCCTCCTTTAAAACAATATGGCCAAGAATTTTTCCTTCGTGAGCCAAGAATATGCATTTTTTGGGGTTCAATGATACCCCAAATCTTCTACACCTCTAAAAAACCTATCTCAGATGAAAGAGGTGATCCACTGCATTTTTGGATAACACACTAATGTCGTAAAGATATATTAGAACTATTTTATTGATTAACCCTTGAATGCCATATCCATTTCCCTTTGGAAAGTGGCTCCAACATTTGATAGCCCAAATGGCATCTTGTTGTAGGCATAGGTGCCCCATTTAGTGGTGAAATCCATCTTAAACTGGTCATCATCTTTCACCATTATCTAGTTATACCCTAAGTAGCCATCTAGGAGAGAGAATCTCTCTGAACCGGATACCACTTGCAATATTTGTTCCATTGAAGGAAGTGGGTAATGGTCTTTGAGAGATGCCCTATTGAGGTCTCGAAATCCACACACAACCTGATTTCTCTACTCTTCTTCCTGACCGGAACCAAGTTTGCAACCCAGCTTGAGTGCTTGATCAGGAATATAATGCTTGCCTCTATTAGCCTATTTAGCTCTTTCTTCATTAGAGGCTCAATGTGAGGGTTGACTAGTCTCTACTTCTTCCTGATGGGCTTAGCATCTGGATCCAATTCTATGGTATGTTGTGCCAACTTCGGATTGAATCCTCTTAAGCCTTCATAGCCCCAAGAGAAGACATCTAGAAATTCTTTACAAATTTGTATGAAATCTGATTTCTCCTACTTAGTGGCCACTTTACCAATTTATAGTGTTTTGCCTTCACCAATCGGAATTGGCTTTGAATATTTTCTCTTGACTTGTATGTTAGCCTTTTCCTTATGGAACTAGTCGCTAGGGTTGAAGATAGACTCCAATGTTACTAAACCCTTGGGAAGCTTGTTTGTCCGCAGCTGCACTACTTGATCCCCGTACTGCTACTCTAGTCTGTCCTAATTCCTAGCTGAGAATTCAGCCTCTTCTTGCAAAAAATTGATGATCTGTTGATCATTCTCAAACACCCGCTTGACTTTTTTTTATTATCTGGAACTCGCTTGCCTCACAATCACATGGATATGTGGTTGTGTTTTTTCCCTTCTGATGTTGTCAACCACATCGAACGTTGCTCCAGCTTCTGCGAGCCTATCCGCATCTTCATTTTTCTTCCTAGGTATGGACATCATGTTGAAAGCTTTGAAATCCTCAACAAGGTCCCATACCCTGTTCTTATAGTTCTTCAGCAGGTCATTCTTTGTAGCATGCTATCCCATGACTTGGTTGATGATTAGCTCGCTATCCCCAAACACCTGCAAGTTCTTTATGCCCTTTTTCCTGGCCCAATGAAGTCCATGAATCAATGCCTCATATTCAGCCATGTTGTTTGAATAAGAAAATTGGAAATGAAAAGCTGAAAAATATTTGATGTCTTGTGGTGAAATCAACATTGCACCACCTCCAACACCTTGTCTCTTTCTTGAACCATCAAAAATAGTTTCCAAACTTCATTGTCATCCTTTTGTTCAGCTGAATGATGTCGGAATGGGTGAATTTTCTTTGTGTACACAATACACACCCAATTCAAATTCTTCAATTTCCTTGTATGGGTCAAATTCATGACTCTTGTTTTCCCATTCATCCAAAGTCAAATCAAGAATTCCCTCAACCTTAGTACCTATTTCTAGATCATTTGAACACTCCTCCTGATCAAAGGCTGAGAAATTTACATTGATAGGACTTGGCACATGAGGTTCAATATGGAAATTGGTAATTGGTTCTGACCTGATTGTTGCTTTGGCCCCATACCTCATCCTAAAAATCATGTGTGACCAATCTGCAGATAAATATCCACCAATTTTTGCAGTGAAGTCTCTTGATAGACACAATGCAAAGAGTGGCGGAAGGTCAATCATAGACACATCTTGTAGAACTGTAACATTAGGATAGGCATGTAGTGTTAGGCTTAACCCTTTTATGACCCCAACTGTTTGAACTGTTGTTCCATCCAGCTGTACTACTCCTTTCAACACTAGCTCATACTTCAGACCCAGTTGATCCGCTATTTGCTTTGGCATCACTGAACTACTTGCCCCTAAATCTATCATGCAGTTGTGTACCAAGTGGTTTCCAATAACCAATGACACATAGAATGGTGGAGGATTCAAATTATTGCTTGGTTGACCCCCACCTAGTTGCACTGCATTAGTGAGAACTTTCTCCTGTCCCCAGTTTGATACATTTGAGGCAGACCAATTAGCCATTACAGCTTGCAATAAATCTCATTGCCCTAAGATCGCCAATGATTCCCACATGGAAATGTTCACATGTTTCTTGTTCATTTGATCAATGAGGTTGAAAGGGGATGATCTGTCTTTTTGCTATCCCTTACTTGGTACAACCTTTTCTAGAGCTTGAACAAGTGCATGTGTTGCTACAATAGGTACCTTAGGCTGATTTTGCACATTTGGAACTACATTTGGTCTACTAACCCCTTGTTGTGTAGGAGTGGGCTAAGAAACAACTGGATTAGATGGTTTCCCCTCTTCTATGCTTCTCTTCTTTGACTGTGTGTTGACAGCCATGCCTTGAAAAGGTTGTTGGTTAACTCCACAGAAGTCTTCTGTTTGCCAATTGGCCAATGTGGTTTCTGTTGGAGGTGCTTCTTGTTGTGTTTCTTGCTACTAATTCCCTGCTTGGCTTGGTTCTTGAGACACACCAATGGTTTGCACCATCAAGGCTTGATTTAGTGCACCATTGAAACACACTGACTGATTGTGAGGTAGATTGCAAGGGTAACACCAGTCATACTCATGTGCCATGTTGTTTTGTGTTGGAACCAAGGCTCTTGAGGATGTTGTTGCATTTGGATCATAAGGTCAAAATGGCCTGGCAGCTTGAGGTTGTCCCTAGTTTTGGTTTTGATTTGCACTCCGAGTGGTGGTCTATTTTGTTGGTATGGGGCCTAGCACTGGTGCATGCTTGAGGGTCGATACGGTCTAGCACTTTGAGCTTATTGTCTTTTGATAGCCATCAACTCATTTCCAAGGTTCTACAGCTTATTTCATAACCTCCTACAATTCCTTTGAAGTATTTGAAGAAGTCGATGCCTCATTATTGCTTTGATTTCTAGGAGTTGGAATGGGATTCAACTCTGGTGCTTGACTTGTTGTAGGATTTCCCATATCTGGATAGAGAGGCATTTTTGGCCTTGGTGTAAGCTTGCCAACTTGGATCAAATAGTTCCTACTCTAATAGATGTGTCATAGGCCCCTGACAAATATGTCCCTTCCATTGATTAGATCATCATGGAAATGTCTCAATTTATAGCCTTTAATAAATAAAGGAATGTGCCTTCGGTGGTTGGTCTAACAACTACTGGAATCCTGTCCCATGTCCGTTGGAATCTGAAGTTGAAATCTTTCATTTGTTTGTTAGGAGATCTTTTGATTGTCGTCAGTTGTTCTAATAAAGAAAAATTGTCTGCCCTCTCCCCGAATTGGTTGCAAAGAGCTGAACAAAGTTGGTTCCAATTCGTAATAGACCCTGTTGTTGCTAGGCTCCTAAACCACTGTAAGGATTTACCTTTAAAAGATGAAGCCAATAACTTGACTGTAACATCCATTTCATTTATTTCATGGATTGCACATGCATTGGAAATATCCTGGATGTGGTCAATAGGAGTAGTATGATTTTCTCCTGTGAAATAGGGGATATTCTTTAGTGCTGCAACCAAAATCTGATTCTGAGCATTTAGGGTGAGTGGACTACTGCCCGTGAAATTGACAAAGGGATTCGGTGGTAGATGTGCCATTATGATTGGCCTAAGAACTCTGGTTGATGCGAGAAAAGGTCTACCAGGTGGAGGTGTAGACAAAGTCCGGTTAGGTGGAGATGGTGATCTTTGTGGTCCTCTTCCTCTCCTTCCTCTACCTGGTGATAGTTGCAAGTAGACAAATAGCCCCTCTTCTCGAGTATCAGACCTGGTTCGAATTCTTCTCATGTGCCTGGGAAAATTTTGTTGCTACACCACTAAATTCTATCCCTTCGAGTCACCAGATGTGTTGGGAAAAATCCTCAAAAGGCTAGATTCTGCCAAGTTACACACCAAACCTGAAAATATTAAAAATAGAATTTAAAACTTTGAAGGACCCGAAAGATACAGTTCTTCAATTCGGTTATCGTCTTGTTTTGCAACTACTAATCCTCGAAAGGTACAAGTGAAACTCGAGGTCATGCAAAGAAACTTATAAAACCTGAAATACACTTGTGTCGAACTTGGGACATGCTCAACACACAGGAAAACCTGAAATACTAAAAACTATAAAATTTCAAAAGTCAAAACATCAAAAATCTAAGAATACCCTTTTAAATATTATCCCCAGATCTATCAACCGGTGAAACTTTGATTTGTTTTCAGCAATTTAAGCCCTTGAAAATTGATTTGAGTTCAGCCTAGAAGGTGAAAAAAATCCGAAATCATAAAACTTGCAATTTCTAAGTCCAAATTTCTTGAAAATTCCTTCAAATCCTGTGGAATGACCTCTTGGTCCCACTGGGCATGCCAAAACTATTGATGGTGAATCACAACACCCTTGAATGTCTGTAACTCGATGGGTTGAGACTCTCAGTGTGATTGCATAACATGGAGCTTTTCCCAAGTGTGGGACCTTGTGAATCGGGAAAGCTCTCCGGATGAAGGTTGGTTCTTATTCCTCTATTCAGATGCACACATAAAAATGTAGAGGGTTTACTCAAAAACCTAATCTAACTTGCCAAGGAGACAGGTAAGAAGATGCATGAAAATAAACCTAAACTAACAAAGGTGATGCACCGAGGAATGAAGAACACTGTCTTGACAATAAACAAAAACCATTAAAATGCAATGCAAGATCATGCATAGATAACCAAATTTGTAGTGAAAGATCAGGAGGATGCAAATGAACACAAGAGAGGGTTGAGAATCATCCACAGACATGCATTATTTTCTCCAAAGATTGATACAATACAATACAAAATGCCAAGAGGAAAAGTTGCATTACAATTTTAGATGGGAGGTTTGAACTCAAAAATTCACCTACCAAAGAGAAGAAGGGAGGGGAAAAACAAGAATGTATAACCTTTAGAAAGAATCCCCTCCTTACAATTTATAAGAAGAATGAGAGAGCGAAGAGAGAGGAATTCCAAATCTACCCCGACCACCTGCAGATTGTATTTAATTCATCTCATTATGGCGGTAGGTGAGAACCCTAACAAACCCAAAAATGGTGAACTATATTTTGCATTTTTGAATAACTTGTTCTCACCAAATTAAAGAGGACCTTGTAAGCTTTCAAAAAGTCCAACCTTGTGTGAATCTGAGCTCCCTATGAAAATTTATGGCCATTTGAATATCTAGGTCAGGGTTTGCTTCCTATCGGGTGTCAACGCTCAAAATGTTGCGCCTCCTGAAGATGTGCCTCGGTGCATCCATCCTCATGTCAACATACTCTTACGTGCGCCATAGGCACTGAAAATTTCATGTTGACATCTTTTGCTCTACGTCTCCAACCTGCGCCAGGGCGCGACTTTTCCATGTCAACATCTTCTACTCTGCGCCTCTAACCTGCGCCATGGTGCGAATTTTTCCATGTCGACATCTTCTACTCTATGCCTCCAACCTATGCCAGGTACAACTTTTTCCATGTTGACATCCTCTACTCTGTGCCTCCAACCCGCACTTTCTAAAGGTGCGCCTTGGTTGTTGGTGACACAATGAATATCGGCTTTGAGTTTCTTTGATTTACATATTCTTCTGTTTGTCTATATTTACCCGTGGGGGAGATATATACAACAAGAATCATTAATGAATTATTTTTATCCTTATGCTTAATTGCACCTCCTAGCTTAAACAAAAAGGGGCCTAAGTTTGTGTGGTTTTCATAGCCGATATTCTTGGTTTCATCACCATAAACCCATCAATAAGGGATGACCTAGTTATATCTTATCCTGGCATATATTGTTCTGACTTAGATTTGATTTTTGGTGTGCATTATGGATAATGCCTTCTTCTAGGGTAGTTTCCTTAGAAAACCAAATCATTTTATATTATACAACCTTCTTGGACCGTCCACCTATTGTTTTTTTTAGACTACCAACTAATCTTGAATGTCACCTTATGAGTTGGAATCACTTTTAAACCCATTACCCAATTTGGTTATCATTTGGATTTATGGATCATTACTTGAGATAATTATTAACCTTATGAAATTTTGTGTGGTGATAGGTTGTAGGATTGTAAATTCTTTTAGTGTTCTAGGAAAAGAGTGTTTTTAGGTCATTATTTTGTTATGTTTAGTCCTTTCTTATTTGATTAAAAGGATCCATGTTGTGTTTCCTCTATGGAAAATTGAGAAAGATCTTATTATAATGTGTATAATTTCTCATATTGTGCTTAAAGAGCCTAATTTGTTTTCGTTTACCTCTTGCATATGAAATCAGTATCTTAGTAAACGTGGGAAGCAAGACCCTTTAAAAAAGGGGGTGAGTTTCACCTCATTTAGACTTAGCCCTTTATCTATTGCATAACAACAAACATTTGTTATAAGATAGAATGTATGCCCTTAGGAGTGAATCCTAGGATATTTTCCAAATAGCCTAGAGGGCATGTATTATCCTTGTCAAAATAGAATACCCCCTTTATTAATCAAACAAATTTAAAAAGTAATTGACATATTTGACATATTTGACATGATCTATGGAAAATTGAGAAAGATCTTATTATAATGTGTATAATTTCTCATATTGTGCTTAAAGAGCCTAATTTGTTTTCGTTTACCTCTTGCATATGAAATCAGTATCTTAGTAAACGTGGGAAGCAAGACCCCTTTAAAAAAGGGGGTGAGTTTCACCTCATTTAGACTTAGCCCTTTATCTATCGTATAACAAACATTTGTTATAAGATAGAATGTATGCCCTTAGGAGTGAATCCTAGGGATATTTTCCAAATAGCCTAGAGGGCATGTATTATCCTTGTCAAAATAGAATACCCCTTTATTAATCAAACAAATTTAAAAAGTAATTGACATATTTGACATGATCTTAAGCTAATTACTTAATAGTATAAAAGAAAATAAATCTAGCTCTATAAGAAGAATTGTACAAATCATAACCTAAACCTTCTAGAATGTAAGTTAAGAATTGAAAGACAGTTTAGTAAATAAGTTAAGTGTAGCTATGACTATGTTAGCCTTGTCAAAGTGGTGGTGGGATGATTTGGATAGAAATGATGACAATTTTATTATTGATATGTTATTTTATGAGCTAAGGCTCAATGTTTTGAGTGCCAAAGAACTCATTCAAGACTACCACCTTGGTGGTCGTATAAGGTCACATAGTCATTGTAATGTGCCACTTCTATATATGTATTTTATTTTTGAAATGACCAAAAATTTTCTTGATTGATATGTTTTATATTTTTGAATTTCCTTTGTTAGTTATACTAACATGCGGATTTCCGGACTAAATATCGATACTTAGCCATTTATTATACTTAAATTTTGATCTTTTTTTTTTAAATTTAAAAATTTTACAGCCTTGCCCAAGGCTTGTATTTTTCCACTTGGCATTTGAAATGGATTTTCATGCTCATATTATTTTCATAATGTGTGGAATAGGTTCATTAGATGCACCATGGAATGTTTGAACCTATGGACCTACTTCGGTGTATGGGGTATGCCCCGAGGAGTTACTGAGATAACTAGTGGTTTGTTGAACCACGAGTTATTATGTCATTTGGGTTAGGGTAGATTTCTTGACTCTATGTGCCTGAGAAAGGAAAATTTATCTATATATTGTTTCTTGAGGGAGGCATAAGAGATTTAAGGGAGGCATAAGAATTTTTTTTGTGTGATTTATGCTTTACAAGGTATACAAAGTTGTTGTGATGTTTTGGGAGTGGTGTTACAATTTATGTGTACTCACATGAGTTGGCCATGTTTTTGATGTTTTGGATAAGGTTTTGATTGCCTTGTGGACACTATGTATGTGCAGCTATTGTTCGAGTTGTGTGAAATCTTCATTTATTAAATTTTGTGAATATTAGGTCATTATAGTAAACTTACATCCAATATTTTTGTGTCCGTAATCTATGTGTGACAAGTACTATGTTATGTGGATCACGTACATTCCTTCCAGGATTGGGTAAGCTATTTTGATGTGGTATGATTGTGATTGTATGTGAAATTTGCCTATGAATCATTAGTGTTGTTTATGACATTGTTTTGTTATTGGGATAACAGTACCTATTGGCACCCACAAGAATGAATAAAATTAAACTTTACAACAATGAAATCTTAAGGAATTGAGTTACGAATAGTGTATAGGAAAAGAGATTAATTAAATAATGAAATAAGAGATAACTTCCAATCTTCACAGAACAATGAAAGTTAAATAATATGCCAAATTTTCTAGTCTATCCTCGGTCATGGTCTAACAATGCAGAAGATTTTAACCATAGCAAGAATCCTTGTCTTTATCTATCCTTTGTTACTTATCCCCTTTGTTTTCTTCAGTGTTAAGTTGTATCGATGATGATGGTTTCTTAAGGGGAGGAGAATTTAATGCCCCGGTTGGTGTTGATTCTTCTTCTTGCTTTTGACCCTAGTTTAGTGCATTGAATGGCTGCTTAACACTCCCTATGATGAGTTATGAAAATAAATTTTGTGAACCCAATTATTTGTTGTAGACGCGGTCTTTTGGAGCTATGGGAAAGTTACCTTAGTAATAAATTTTGTTACCCATACCGTAGTGTGCTACAAATTTTATTTCAAACGGTCATGCCTTGGATCAATTTCAGTGATCCAATACATACCTATGATCATTAGGTAATTGCAATATCTATTGCAAATTAAGAAATACTTCCCTTCTTTCCATTTTATCACCATATCCTTCTATTGTAAGCGCTTATATGTTTGCCGAGGGTCTTTTTGTAAGGTATTTTTCAAACATTTCTTTCTTTGTACTAATCATATTTTTGATTTATGGGATGCTTAATAATGCTTTTGTTAAAAGTTCTAAATGTTTATTTTGAAACCTCTCTAAAGGTATTTTTGCATATTTAAATAAAAAGGTACATAATAATTATAAGCTTATTTTTAAAAATAAAATAAAATAATAAATCAGCCATCCATCTAAAAAAACTTGACTTTTACCAAATCATGGCTAGTTTTGGTTGTGTGAGTAGGTGGAGAAGGTTTAGAGGTGGTGACAATATTTTAGGGGACTGCTAAAGTTATGCAAAATTTAAGTTGGATTTATTATGCTCCACTGACTTTTCCTTTTTCATTTATTGTTTTAATGGATCATGCTTGGCGTGAGGGAGAATTTATCTCACATTTCTTGTTTTTGGTTCTATATTTGCAGGGAGGTGGGTGGAATTGATGGCCACCTGCCATTCCTTTAATTTTTATTTCATTAAATCTTCTCTGACTTGAAATGGTGGATCTGGATATGCATTTCTTATTCGTTGGCCGCTCATACTATATTCATTTTTAATTTAAGACCAGTTCTAGCATTGTGGTGGTTGGATACACCATTTTCGGCCACGTGAGCTATTTTGGGGGAGAAATTACAGACTGGAGTTGTTGAAGAATGCGTTGATATTTCAAACAGATGTAGTTCACAGGTTTTAAGCTCCTTCCTTTTCCACCTACTACTTTCTTGTGCCAAAATGTTGTCGTGGATAATGTATGGGCGTCCAACAAGTAGATTAGAGGAAGGATGTAAGATGTTACTATTGCATAAGCCTAGTAGACATTTTTTTAGGTCCTGGAGCTTATACATGCATGATAAACACTACCCATTTGAATTTTATGCTAGCTTTAACAATATCATGAAACAAATTACTTTTAATTTTTTAAATGGTAGTTTCCTTGGATTCCTATGGTTGTTTTACATTAATTTTATCGTGCATGTTGTTCTTCTATTTTCCCCTAATTACCATCTTCTACACGAAATTTTTCTGAAAATAAATAAATTTTGATTTGCGTGTGGGTTTGCTCATCATATTTTGTTAATATATAGGTTAAACTAGAATCTTGAGATACTAAAATATTGTGACCTTGTCAGTTGTGTGTATGCACTATAACTGGTTTTAATAAATGGGTATCTCTTGGATTTTTTAGTTAAGGAAATTATCTATGGGGTAGTTAGAGAAATGATTTATTAAATACCCATTTAGGTGACTTCGTGTTGAGGGTATTCGATTGGATGTGTTTGTATTGTGACAGTCGTATGCTAGAAAATATTGTCGATTACCCCCTTTCGTAAATCCTTGATGATCCCTCAAAATAATATTGGAAAAAAAAATAGTTTCTATAATAATAATATGACGGTATTTGTTTTGGTTTAAGATATTAACCACATCTTAGTAACGAATAAGGAGAATTGTTGGTGCTCCTTGAATCTTCGATTCAAAATGTGTGCTACTACTTGATCCCCATTAGACTAAGGTCATTGTGGTTATATGGTGGTCTTAGTCTTTATTAGGGTAGAATTCAGTTAACCTAATGTTCTCAAAACATTAAATTGTAAAATACATGGGCTTGGGTAGCCTTCGTAATGATTAAGGCAATGATATTCTTACCTTACATTCTTTTTACTTTATATTATTACTTGCAAAAGGAGATTTAAGTTTGGTTAATTTTGGATAATCCATCTAACAAATGAGTATTTCATTAACTTTCTCGAGCATGTAGTAATCCCAAGTGTGAGATAATTCATTGACTTACAGAAGAATTGTGGAATACGTTGACTCATTGTATCAATGTAAAAAAGGGATACACCATGTGTAATGTTGTAGTTGAAGTTTCATGTCCATTGTTCTTGTTATAAAACTAATGGGATTGTTTCTAAACCTATGTTCGAGAGTGCACAATATTCCTTTGGAAGTCCTTTTACTTTCGTATGTGCCATTATGAAATCGTAGATAGTTTTTTGTTTTATTTTTTTAGATTAACTTTAGTTGGGTTCTACTTGATTCATATGGAAACACATGGTCTATTTTAAGTATCATTTATAGGTTGTGGTAAAATTAGTGGAACTATATTGAAGACAAAATTGGTAAGACTGTAGCATTGGATTAAATTAAATTGTGTATTTAACTCAATATGGGTTATTTATTTTTATCGTACATGATGACTATTGTGCATGGCATGACAAGATAATCAGATGTTATTTGAACTTGTCTTCTGGAACTTACTCCATATGCTATTTGTAGGAAATAAAGTTTCGAATGTTAGGAGGTTATTTCGAAAGTGGTAAATAGTGGTTAAGTAAATGATGTTGGAATTCTAACTATAAATCTATAAGGTCATTCAAATTATTTGCATGGAATGTTTATTGATGTTCAAGTATTGGATATAAATCATATAATCTAAAACACCCACTAAAAATGTCCACTCGAGACCAAAGAAAAACTTAGGTTTAGTTAGAAAAGTTATGGAATAATTTTATTTTGAAAGGCGAGTCCTCTAAAGGATTCGAAAACTACAATTATCACATAAAATATTTAAATTCAATTATAATTAATAAATAAAATTTTCCTACTATAATAGATATTAAATCCACATTACAAAATTAATGAGTGTAAGTAATCCAAATATAGTTAAATTTCTCTCGTGTGTTAATTTAATAAATAATTAAATTAACACTATAGTTAAATATTCCTTAATTAATTTTATAGGGTCAAAGGGGCCAAAAATATTAAATGCCCAAGGTATTTAATTTCACAAGATCTAAACACTAACCAAGGTTCTTATTTACATGGGGTTAGAAAAATTTCCCTTCCCCATAAGGTGACCCCTTAAAAGTTACCCCATGATTTTGAAACAAAGAATTTAAATTAAAAGGTGATATAATTTATAATTCATGCACTTAACACTTCCTAAAAATATTTACATCAGATATGAAATTTATTCCCCTTTCCAATGATATAAAGAAGTCCTCCTAACTCCTCATATTTCTCAAGTTATGGGCCGATAGGCCTTGGGTTGTTTTTCTTTTACAAAGGTGGGGCATGAGCCTACGTAAGAAATTTCACATGGGAAATATTTTGGACCTGGTGGACCTGGGGGATAATTTAACACTTTACACTTTTACCAAAAACTATAATTTTCATTTACATGCACCCGTGAGCCCATTCGGGCTTGTGCCAAAAGATAAAATGTAGTTGAGATCCACAAAGGACATGTGCCCAAGCTTTTAAGTCAACGTGGGAAGGCGGGTCGGCGGAGGTAATTTGGATTTTAACTATTTTTATTTGGAAGGGAAAAAGGTTTTAAAACATATGTTCCTCCACCGATGCCTAGAGATGCCATGTCTCAGTCCAAAGGCTACAAGCGGACCATCGGGGAAAACTTAGGAAGTTTGGATTTTTGAAGAAAAAGCGTAAAGGCTTAAAAACAATTTGCACCTCCGCTGATGCCTAAAAATTCACGTGTCAAACCAATACTTGACATGCGGGGACATGGGCCGGAGGGGAGACTTAGTAAGTTTTTCCCATTTTTCAAAAAGTGAAGTTAGAAGACGGGGGCTGTGAACCTGCGGAAGTGGTTTTCTACAAGTAAAGTGGCAAGGCTGCAGGGCTGTGGAGGAAACTTAGCAAAACTAAATTTTTAAACTTAGAACTTTTCTTCTTTTGCTGAAAAAAAGGTTCAAGCTAGTGGAGTGGTAGGAGACTTTATATCTTTTGCGTTTTTGGTTAAAAACATGAAAATTATTTTATTTGGCCTGTGGATCCGCTTGCGAATATTTTATTATTATTATTATTTTAGAGTTAGTTTTTTTAAAACAAAGTTGATACAAATACTTTAGAAGGCCATAACTTTCAACTAGAAGCTCAGATTTGAGAAAATAAGGAATTTTTGGAAAGGGATCGATCTCCTCGCTGTATAAGAAGCATAAAATCTTATTTTCAACAAACTTAGATGGGTGAAATTTAAGAAAATGTCTTTCCTGCCATAAAAATGTGAACTAAACTTTTCAACTTGCCAAATTTAATTGATCTGCCATTCTTCCTTCTCCAACATGCCAAACTGACATGGAGAATCGCACTTGATAGAAATTGGATGGATTTTCAAGGATTAATTGATTATGGTTGAGATTTCAAATCAGATTTATTTCCTTTCTCTTTTCTCTATAAAGGCATTTTTTCTACCTCTTACTCGATTAATAAAGTTCTAAGTAAATTTCTTGAGCAATATAATTGGTTTTGGGATGCGTTTTGATCATCCTTAGTTAATTTTAATGTTTCTACTTGTCTTTCATTGTTGTAGATTGTTCTGAACATTTTTCTGATGTTTATTGCAGGTTTACAGTGATCTAAAAGAAATCTACGTATTTTAAATTGGAAATTAATCTATTTCATTTTCCATACTTTAAATATTTAAGTTCATTCCATTCCAATTTTACAATGTTTAACTTTCCTTTAATCAATGCATGAAGAGCAAGAATGTAGTTCTATTTTCAAAACGTGCCTTTCAAATAATACAGAGGAATGTAATATTTCCTAACACAAGCTTTTCCATCCTTCAAATAGAGAGTTTGCAAAAGTATTTCAATCAATAGATTTCCAAACAAGAGCAACTCCATTTTGTATAAAGTAAATCAACTTCTATTAAACTAAAATAATTCCCTTTACAACTTCTTTTCAATTCACCAAAAGACAACTTACAAAATAAATCTTTCTCATTCGAATGTAACTTTCACATCCAAAAAAAGAGCATCTCTTCACCACCTATAATATTACAATGTCATCCACTTAAAGTGGGAAATTTTTACAATAAGGAACCCAAAGAGGACTGTGAAATTTTTCTTCATACAAAGCCCTAAGAAACAACAACAAGAGAGATCTGCCAGATTTCATTTGGTAACAACAAGAAAAATGGGGAGAGGCAATGCTCTCCACCCAACCAAGAATTCCAATGAAGAGGAGAAGTCATCGCCCTCATTGGTCCCCAAGCCCCAACAACATTACAATAGGAAATGGATACAACTCATGGAAAAAAAAAGCTTCCACAACACAATTTAGGATTTTATAATCATACAAAATCCAAATAATGCAGTGATAGTCACAAGAAAGACAAAAAAATAAATACACAAGGCTTCATCATAGAAAATCCAAAGGAGTAAGATCTATGGTGGAATCTGATTATACCTTGCAATGGGAAATGGGTGTCCACCTTAAAACCTGCCAATATATCATCTCCAAACCCCTATGTACTCTTATGCCTCCCTTAAGTACCACTTATGCCTGCCATTCTCTTTATGCCTCCCTCCTCTTATGGCTCCCTCATAAGCTATTTCTTTTCCATGGTGGAACACCCATCCCAAAATCCCTCCACATGAAATATAACTCTTATGCCTCCCCACAAGAAATATCACTATACTCTTCTCCCACACCACACTTAGGCAATCTACCCAACCAACCAACTAACATACCAAAACATTCAACAACATTCACATATGCATAATATAAAAGAAAAACATTTTGAAAGAGTCGAGCTCCTACCTCTCCATGGTAGATCTTGATCCAAAAATTGAACAACAAGATTCATCAAATCCAAATAGTCTAAAATCTCCAACAACTCCACAAGCATCCAAAATCTTCAAGATCTCCAAAATTGCAAGAGCACCAAATCAAAATGAAGTAACCCCCAAACAAGTAAAATAATTCGAATAAATAGAAAAGGGAGAGAGGAGGATGAGGTGGCTCCATAAAGGATGCCACATCACTCATCCTCAACTCCACCTCACAAGTCAAACATCAAAATTCAAAGCAAAATTAATAAGTGGGTGAATAAATGACATTTTACTAACACACACAATCGAAGCCCACACCCCTTAAGGACCAAAATTAATTTCATGTAAGAAGGTGCAATAAAAACTTACAACTTTCCTTCCAAAAATGCATAATACAACCTAATTTGACTCCCAACCAATAGGTAGGGTTGGTATAGCAATTTAAGAGGTGTGGGACAAGTTTAACTTGTCCCACAAGCCTCTAAAATAGGTCACAAAGGATATATCCGAATTTCAAAAGGAAGGTGGAGTGTTTCACATTCAAAGCAACTTACACATCACTTACAATACATAATACAAGAGCTATAAACTCTAATAAATGCACTCTTTTCACCCATTTATAATTAAGTTAACAACATGATTACTAACTAGTCTTGTAGTGCCCACTTTTCTTCGACACCTTTTTGATTATTGGTTTCAATATTATTGACTACACTTATGGATATATTATAGCTTTTTTGATGTAGAATGTTAGTAGATATTATAGATATTGAACTCGTTGTTGATTCGATTAGTATATGATGCATGTGGAATATTGGAGACATTTGATGTTCATATTGATATACTGTTGACATGGTTATTCATATATATATATATATTTCGACATGTGATATATTTGGTCATATTGAGTAGATCTTTGATAATTGGATTAATGTTGTGCTCGTTTTGACATGGATTAAATTTGGAATAGAAATGTTGCTAGAAATTGTAAGTGATATCATATTTGCATAGATGATATTAATTAGTATATAGATGATGTTATATTTATATCACATATTTTGGCATGGATGTTTTAATGCGGCCACAAGGCCGAAGGAGGTATTCTTTTTTTTAAGGTATATTATATTCACAACAACAACGGGGGGATTGGAGACCAACCAAATTGGAATTTGAAATGAATTCAACTAGGGTCACCATGGCAACATGTAACTTTACGTATGCGTATGAGTTTGGATAAGGGAAAATTGTGACCAAGGGGTCATGTGTTGTCTTTTATTATTAGTTCCCTTTTTTCAATATTAGTATGTGTTTCTTTTAGTAATGAAATTTACTTGTTTTAATTATTTAGATTTTTAGATGTATGTTTACCCTTTTATTATTAATGGGTTACGTGTCTTAATTAAGATAATTTAAATTTGTCCTAAACTAATTAAAGATGTGAACAAAAAGGAGTAAATTTATTAGACTTGATTTACTCTTGGATTTTGTGTTGAGTGTTGTATGCTTGAGTCTTGAGTGTAGTACACTCTACTCTTCATGGGAAACTTGAATTTGGCCTTAGAGGCCAAATTTGCTAGCTTGTCAAACAAGTCAAACTTGTCCCACACCTTTTAAATGTATATGCCAGCCCTACCTATGGGTTGCGGGGTAAAAATTAGGCCTTATTAGGTGTTTTGGGAAAATAAAAAGGTGAAATATTTATTACACTTCCTTTGAAGTATTTAATTTTCTCTTTAGGGGAGTAGGCTTAGATGGAGTGTGTAAGTTTCTTGTCATTTCTTCAACCACTTATTAATTGTGCATTGGAATATGAGGTTGACCAAGTGATGTGGGGTGGAGAGAAAATGAGGTGGCATCCTATTTGGATCCACATCATCCCCCTCTCTTTTTTTCTATATATTCAAATCATTTTGCTTTTTGTGGGTTACTTGATCATTTTTCTCTTGAACTTTTGGAGAGTTAGAGGATTTTGAGAAGAGCTTGTGGTTTTTCGAGCTTGTGGATGCTTGCTTGATTTTGGAGGAACTTGGAATTTTATTCTTGGAAAAATATCTACAATGGAGAGGTAGGAGCTTCACCTTAGTTTAAATTATATTTTTACTTAGTGTTTATTTGTTTTTGTTGAGTATTGTTTTCCTTTGGAATGTTTGTTGGGTATGGGTAGATTGCCTAATTTTTAGTAGGAGGAGACTATGTGGAGTTTTTTTGTATGGAGGCATAAGATTTTATTTCTTATGGAGGGAGTTTTGGTATGGTGCCCCACCTTGTATAATGAATGTTTGAATTTCTTCTTGTTCTTGTTATGAGGTAGGCATAAGTTATTATGTGGGCATAAGGGGTATTTGAGGGAGGCATATGTAGGGGATTTTGAGATATGCATTAGAGGCTTTAAGGTGGCCACCCATTCCCATTGGGAGGAAACAAAGTGGCCTCCCCACAGTCTTGCTCTTTTGGCTTTCTTGATAAGCCTTGTTCTATTGTTTTTTATTGATTCTTCTTGCTTCATTGTTGTTGTTGTGTTTGAATGTGGGTGGATTGGATTGTGAAATTATTTTGTTAAGTATTGTGGAAGCTTGTTGTTTCCATGAGTTGAAATCTTCTCCCATTGTAATGTGGTTGGCTCTCGGGGGCCAATGGAGAGGATGGATTCTCCTCTCCATTGGATATCTTGGTTGGGTGGAGAGCCCCTATTTTTTTGTCAATCAAACAATCTTGAGAAAGAACTATCTTTCTTGGAGTTCTAGAGCTTGGAGTGTTGTTGGAGACCTTGAGAACTTATCCTTGTGAAGAAATTTATTGTATTCCCACTTAGAGTGGAGGAACTTGTATTATTGTAGTTTCCTTTATTTACATTCTTGCGTTAGTTCCCACCTTGAGTGGATGACTTGTAATAATCTTGTGGAGAAGAGTTTACGTTCAAATATTTGTTTATTGAAAAGAGAAAGAAAGAATTATGTGAGTTAGTTGTGAAACGGAAAAGAAAGTTTAATTTCATTATAGAGTTGTTTTTATTGTAAATATGTAATAAGGAAAAAGAAATGACCAAAATGGATATATTGTGTAAAATTTTAGTTGGAAGTTACATTGTGAAAATGAGAGTTTGCATTCAAAAAGTTGTGATGTTGTAAATGAGAAAGAAGGAAAAATAGAAGTAGTAAGAAGTTGAACTTGTATACAAAATAACATTGTATGGAAAATAAAGTTATTTTAGCTATTTTGAATGTATGTACATTATAGTGAAATGAAAAGGAAAACAAGTTAGATTATATTGTATTTAGAAATGTTGATTTTATAGCAAGGAAATGACAAAGTAATGAAATAGATTTAAATTCTTTTTGCTCTTGTAATGGAAAGAAGAATCTAGTTAAGCAAATGGAAATTATTCTTGTAAGTAGATGAATTTTATTAGAGTTGAAAACACTTTAAAATGAGTAGATTTAACTAAGAAATGAATAAAAGAGCAATAAATCTAAAATCTAGAGCTTTTAATGAACAAAAACAACGCATAACGCATTTTTACATCTTTTAGTAACTTTTAGGTTTTTGAAAATCTCGGCATAAAGGTTCTATTTTTTAGAAATAGGACCGCCGCCTTTAGTGTAGAGTAAATGTCCTGTAACCACCGCTAAGCTAAGGAAGCAATCTCAAAATGCTACTGCTACTTAGTAGGGCAACAGTAAGCGATTTGTCACCGAAGCAAGATGGTTGTCCCAAGACCACCGATATGCTCTAGGTGGTGGTTCTCACTTATAACATAACTCCACGGCTCCGTGATTGTGCGTGAAATTTATCCAGTTGTGAAAAATTCTAAGTTGTAAATTTTTACCTATGATTACCAGTAAGAAAAATAATGATTAATCTAATGAATTTGAATAAAAACATGTAAATGGTGGACTAAAATCATTCTTTCATTTATAACTATGGGGGTAGGGTTTGCCCCAAATTTTAAAGACCCAAATACAAATGGTTTATAATAAAACCAGATTGGGGAAAGAGATCCCTCCCAATCTTTGAATGAAATAGAATACATTAATAAAACTAAAACTAAACTAAGCCTAGACTAGATCTCCATGTAGAATCTTCCATGGCTCTTCCTCCTTTGCTTTCATGGCTTCCTCCTCTCCAACCTACAAATTTAACAAAAAGGAAATAGACCAAATGAGAAGAATAGAATGAGAAAAGGTTTTAATAGAATTTCTTAAGGATTTTAGGGCTAAGTTTGGAACCCTAGGATCTAGTGGCCAAGATGGATTTGATCTAAGGGTGGAGAATTCACCCTACTTTTATTAGGTAGAAATATATTTTAAATGTTTAATTTAAAATCCCTTAAGGTATGTGTAGGTGGTGAGTGGGTCCATTTAATTGCGTAGGGGTGTAATGTCCTTATTAATCCTTAGTATGTTGTAGGAATTTAATAAAAGGACTTTTAAACTATTAGGATAATGAAACTAGAGTAATTAAGCAAGAGGTTAACCATATTACAGTTGAGAAATATTTAAAGAGAAGAAAATATTTAATCAAATAAATTAATCCTTGGTACCTTCCTTTTGAATGATTGATTAATGGACCCTAGAGATAATTTTTAAAACTTGTAACCTTTAACTAGACCTGGTTCTTCAATCGTAAAGTTGAGTTAAGTAGTGTAAGTTAAGTTAATGAGCCCAAAAGGTTAAGTACCCTTGTATCTTCGTTGTAACTTAAAGAAAGAAAAAAATTACTCTCAATTTTTAGGTTATGTGTTAGGTTGTAGCGTGTTCTCGAGAACGTCATTTTTGTGGGCTTTACTCTTGGTATCGGTGCCATGAGTTAAAAACTTGGACCCTTGGGAATGCAGGTTATAAGACATGAAACATGAAGATTTAACCTAGTGTAAAATTGGTTTCTTTTAATCTAGAAAACCACAATGTTTGATGATTGTATAAATTACAAAACTTAGAAAACTAGAACAAGACCTAGAAAAATGAACTAACTCTCACCTTGATCTATTTAGGGGTTGTAGATTAGATGAGGGGTATTTTCACATAGACCTAGATATATCACCTCTAGAGTAGGCTATAGCAGCTATTCTACCTCGGATTTTACAAATGCTTTAGTATGTCAATGCCACTATACATGGAGAGCCCTTTGGAGGACAATTTGCTAGACATGGCATGGACCCGTCAAAGGTGGACAATGTATCCCTTCAACACATTGAGGAGTATAGGGAAAAGAAATTATATATAGAGTCACCTAGGCGAGTCACCACAGAGAGGACATGGGGATGGGATCTCAGGTCATAGGGAAAGGTCTCGAAGCCATAGATAGAGGGAAGAGCATGTAGAGATACCTAGGGGTCATCAGACATCACCTGCAGACCATATCAGGGAGATCCTGAAGCTATGACCATCTCACTATTTAGGTGATATAGGAGGTTTTCAGGTAGAGATATGGTTGGTGAGCTTGAGCGGATGCTTCAAGATCTACCCTTGTACTAGCAACATGAAATCTCATGTTGCAATCCATCTTCTGAGGGATGGAGTAGGAGTCTTGTGGAGGACCAAGGAGAAGAAGCTCCATGTTGATTCGAGAGACAGCTACTGGAAGATATTTGAGGAGTGTTTTAGGAGTAGGTATTTACCTGTGAGACTTATATAGCAGCAGATAGATGAGTTTAACAACCTTTTTCAAGCATCGCTGACTATAGCCAAGTATGAGAGTTGATTTATGGACTTACTCTATTATGTCGACTATATGCATGATGAGTACGTATGGATTCACGGGTTCATTCGGAGCCTAAAATTTTATTTGGGTGGCATGGTGCTCATTCACTACCCACGGACATTAGCATAGGCCATGGAGAAGGACTATATTGTAGATGAGACATGGGGAAGATACAAAAGGATAGAGAAAGAGTTCGAGCCATATCAAGCGAGATGCGGGATGGCAGTTCGAGGGGTCGTTTCCTCCTCCGATGCTAGACAAAGTTCAAGAAAGAATTCATTCGTGCCACCGTACGCCGCGAAAAAGTGACAGCGGCGTGAGAATCTACAAGTGACTCTTCCACGTGCCCGACCTCTCGAGGTCATGCCGAGATAGCCGGTGGGGGTAGAATATATGTTGGATTCGAAAAACTAGTTAGGTAGTCTAATGTCTTTGACACGCACTAGTGGAATTTGTGAATCTAAGGCAAAGAAGGCCCTTCTAACTTGGACTGGTGTGACAGATCGATCGGCAAGGACGACCGCTCAAAGTCTCCAATCAATATCGAGCTCGCATGATTCTATCTATGGGTTGCGCAGAATACGTGGAAAATGACCTGGGATAGTTTCATGTATGTCTCCAGATAAGGTCATAGGGTGGATGGTGAAAATAATTGACTCTATGGACGATTCTCTGGCCTAGTCTAGAATTCTCTAGCTTCGTTAGCCGCTATATCTAGTAAGGACAATTGTTCAATGATGATGCGTGGAAGTGGAGTGGATTGGAATACTAGTGTGCGTAAGGCAATGTCTATATCTGATTGACTTGTGGACTCGTTGGGCTGTGGGATCTATGGATCACAACCATAGACTCTTGGTTGTTGCGGTCCTGTTATGGTCATGCGCAAAATCAAGTTCTAATCCCTAGTATCCAGTAATCATATGCTTTCTCAGCTTCTATGTTTAGGACCAATAACTATGTGATTTTCTCATAATATCTCACAGGCATTCATGCAACCTGGATCCTTAGACTGGTATCTATATATGTGAGAGTGTCTCTGCACTGGGTCATTGTGGGACCAAAGGATCACAACCAAAGGTTTGTTCTCTTTTCGAACCCTTCTACTATCATATAGATGTTTTTATAGGGTAGTCTCAGAATTTGGTTGGTTTGACCAAAACGTGTGTGCTTGGTCATCCTCTATGTTTAACCCTCTCTACCGAGAACCGATCGAGTTGTAAATGCATTTGTTGTTCGAATACTTGTATTCCGAGATTTTCTCTATGTCACTATTGCTATGTGACGAGGTTTGGTTGAGGCATGATTGGCTCAAATATATATTCCCGGCCTCCCGAGGTCCCGTGATTGTCATACAAAATAAAATGTAAATCTAAGCAGAACTAAGCAAATTCTAACCACGTGGAATAAATCTAAAACATATATATAACTTCTATTCTTCTAAGAAATCTTTCAAGAATTTTAATGAAAGAAAACTATTTTAAGTGTATCTAAGAATAACAACTAAACAATAATTTAAAGCAGACAAAATAACCGAGTGTAGTTATCACTGCAATTTATAGATTTATTCTAAATAAATAAAATAGCTCATCTAATCTATCTCAAGATTCTCGATCTTACCTCGAAGTGAGGAGTGAATCATAGTTTCTCGAAACTATCAATCCTCACACTTCCCAGCAATATCGAGAATAAAAGTCAACGAAATGAAGCAATTATCTACTCTATTTGATATGATTCTAACTAGAATTTTGAAAGCTAGAACCTGGATTCCGCAGAATAGTGGCGAATCTGATGGTGTATGTGATCTTGTCCCCTCCGTATGATCTCCTCGTTCTTTCGTGTTCACGTGGATCCAGAAAAACATGTAATACTAGCATCGACAGGAGTATATATTGGGACAAGGACAAATCGTAATGCGCAGACCGAAAATGTGAGTAGGAGAGAGACAATGCAAGAGTACAGAGCTTGGCTTATGCGATTCCTAGCGGGATTTTACTATGAGTCATGCAATATGAAGTGACCAGAACCTAAAACTATCCTGTTTGAAGAGCAAAACCTGCAACTTTAATGGCTTCCTAAGCTATCCTATTCCAATGGATTGGATAAATCAACAACACTCTTGCACAAAGTGGACATGTGGCTTACCAACAATTTGGACAATGCTAATGAGCATGCAAATGAACTAAAACAAGTACTCTAAGCAAAATAATAGCTAAATTCAATGCAAAGAGAAATTCGAGACAAACTTCGACCGAATTGGGTGAAATAACATCACTACCTGCACAAGATGGGTATGTGGCTTACCAACAACTGAACAATACTAACTAAACATGCAAGTGAATTGAAACTATGGCTTCTAAACAAGATAACAAGCTAAAATACTAAAATGAGGAGATGAGAGCAAAGATCAGTCTTCAAAATCAGGCCATTTGTTTGAGCACAAGCCATGCATTTATAGGAATTCAATCACCCAAAAATCAAAACCAAACTGAACTCCTAAACAATAAACAAAGGAAAAACACTATTCCAGGGGACCAAAAACATAAATGCATGCTCAAGTCGGCAAGGAAAGCTGGTGAAATGTGATATTTCATGCGAGTCGCGTCAAAATAACATTCTAGAAAATGTGCGCTGGACCGCCGCTCTCGAGCAGGCGGCGGAGGTTCTGAGGATCGCCCGCCGATCGATCAGCGGCACACACGAGACCGCCGCCCTTCAAGTCGGCGCTTTCATCATCAAGATTAAAAGGCCAAGGAAAGAAGAAAAAGGGGAAAAAAAGGGCGTGGGGGCTAGGCGGGGCATGCGGGATGTTAACACATACTCCGAGAGCTTTTCCGGATCCCGAACACCTTGCGAGGAGACCTGTATCATCATTGGGGCACTTGTTACACTGTTCCGCCAGTACAGTACCTTACAATTTTGGGTACGTACATATTGCCCCCTCGAGAAGCGTTTTAGCCATGAAGAGGCATAAAACGGTGGGTCCGAGTATGGCAGTCCCGAAATGGGGAATTAGAAGTTATACCTTACTCGTCCATGTGTTGAAATGATGCCATCCAAAATTCCCGCTACCTGCAAAATGAAAAGAGGATTCAAGTGCAGATAGATACAATAACTTTGGAAAACAAATGCTAAAAAGACAGGGAATGAGAACGTACCATTTGTGCGGGGATAGGAACTTACCTCCGTCGGTGCTCCAAAACCTACGAAAAAGTCTTTTAAAACGAATCAGGGCGCTATATATACGAAAGTGGGCCCATTTTCCTATTCATTTGCGCGAGTTGATTTGATTGATTTTGAGCTCTGGGACCCACGGTGATGGTTTCTTGCGTGAGTAGAGTCAAAACGTCCGCAGCGAGATCGTGATCATGCCTCCACGTGCGGAACACCGACCTCAGCGATCACAGGTTAGTTTTCTTCAATTTTGTGTTTTTCCCCCTTTAAATTTGAAATGCTAAATTTCTCGTAATGGGGGGGTTATTTTTGAAAATTTTAGGTTCAAAAGGTCCACCTAGGGGGGCGCCTACTGGGTAGGCTCCATTTTTAGGTCAAATGGTCATTTTTTGCTAGTTTTAGGATTTTTAGGATTAAAAACCCACGTGGGTTTTCGGACCACGACCGCCGCCCTGGCCAGGGTGGCGGTTACACGACCGCCACCCTATTCAGGGTGGTGGTTACATGACTGCCGCCCCTAAGGCGGTGGTTACAAAACCGCCTCCCTGCTCAGGGCGGCGGTTACATGCCAAATGCAAATGAACTTATATTTGAGATTGTGTTTGTATTTTTTAGACTTCTACACATTTTTATGACCTTCTTGGCATTGTTTAGATATTAAATTGCTCTGTTTTATGTGTTTTTGGGTGTATGCAGGCGAGAGAGGAGTATATTAGATGGAGCAGAGAGAGAGAGTGTGATTGGCTCTCAGGGGTACTGGATGCCCTTTCATAGGATGAGGAGGACACACTACAGAGATCCGGCATACTGCGTATATCGCGTGTGCCTCATGTTTGTACCATCTAGTCACATCCTTTGTGACTTATTCTCTTATTAGAATGCAGATTGGAACACCTTCCGACATTGCCAGGGTCCGTGGTGAGTGGACCATCACACTTGAGGATGTCTACTGTATTTTGGGAGTCCCGATCATTGGCGGAGACTTACATTGGAGACAATGCAGCGCTCACAGCACAGATTGCACGAGAGGGCGCATATATGGAGATGCGATTATATCCACGGGGTAGAAGAAGGGAGTGAGATTTCGATCCATTCCTTCCTTGCCTATCCCCGTACTTCGATAGGCCATCATGGGGATCCTTGCCTCGAGACCGATCGGGGACAAGGGAGGGAATACATTGTTATCTTGTTGGGCCCCATCATTGCGCAGATAGAGGGGCATAGCCGGATATACGCCTGGGGTGTAGATATTCTAGGGACCACCTACCATGATTTATACAGGGTGGTCCATTTACAGGGACAGTCATTGAGCCACCCGACTTTAGTCATGAGTTGGGTGTATGAGTGTTTTATCCCTTATGGTAGAGGTGTGGAGGTGGCAGATCCTGGGGCTGTGAGGGCAGCCAGATGGATAGATATGTTGGTGCTTAGAGCACCTCACTAGCCAGTTGCCTCCCTTACTACTGCAGACATGGAGGCGACACCGTACCGGCTTATGGCCGGCATATGGGGAGAGGAGACTCTTACCTTGATCTCTTGCTCCACCACAGGGCAGCTCATTGATCGAGTGGGGCGAGTGGAGGTGCATCCTTTTGGTAGAGTTCCTCAGCAGTTTGGCCTACCGTATATGGGCATGCTTCCCCCTAGTGGCACCAGTTTATAGATCAGTTCGCGAGGCCAGAGGGGGGCCTAGAGGCCTTGGTTGGGCAGGTGATCACTCTGGCAATCCATTGCAGCCAGGAGGATAGTTCATGCTAGAGGGAGAGCTGGTGTGCCTCGGGCACCTTTACTTCAGATTGCTATGGGTCCTGCTCATAGTAGCGATGACCCCATAGATATTGACTCCAACTCGAGGAGCTTACGAGAGGAGGGTCGGAGGAGGAGCAGGCGATCGATGACAAAGTGATCCCGGTGGCATGACACTCAGGACATTATGCAGGCATAGAGGGCTGAGCAAAGCGCAGAGAAGGACACTCTAGTTTCGAGAGAGCCACTCTCTCAGGGCCATGGTGGAGATGACGAGTCGATTGCGGGGTGACATGTTTCCCCGCCACAGAGCAGCGCCTCGGTCGGCGGCGGCATCTGCAGTGCTGGCCCTAACGATCCATCTTAGAGGCCCAAAGTGATCCGAGTAAGTTATCCTTTCTTCCTTCTTTAACGTTTGTTTAATTTAGGATTTGTTTTAATTTCTATCTCTCCTTGTGTTTTTATCTTGTATCTTTTAGCCTCTTGCTTGGTTTCTGATTTGTTTTTCTTCTTTGTTTGCAGAGACTGTTGACGAGTGGTGGGATTTCATCCATAGGGTATGTACCAATTCCCTGATGATCCCAATGGATAAGACCCACGCGGAGCTATCCGTAGATGTCGAGGAGCCCTCAGCAGCTGGTAGACATACTGATGTCTTCGCTCCCATTTGGCACGTGGCTAGGATGGTATCGACCCTTCGCACCGAGCTAGCGGGCTACAGGATGGCTGAGCACCTTATGAGGAGCCATTCTTGTGGTGAGACCGTGGCTACCCCTCGGGACCCTGAGCCCTCCGTACATTCAGAGTGCCGGCGTAGCTGGAGTCCTAGGCGAGGGCGTGCACCTTTGGAGGGGTCGCGTAGGGGTTGAGAGGCCATTTGGCCCTTGTGTATTTTGTACTATTGTATATCACGGGCTCTTTGAGTGTTTTGACCATGCCTAGTGCATGATGGAATTGTATATAAACATTGATTATTTATATATATGCATTCGTTTTGGATCAAAACTTGGCACTCATGGCTTCTTTTCTATTTCCAGCTTCTTTGTATATACTACGATGTATGTTTGTATGCTTTTTAGAATGTATGCAATGGATAACAGATGGTGTAAATGTTTACTTTCTTTTTGTGTTTCATGATGCTGATATATGATATTGCAGATATATTGTGATTTTGAATCCTAGCTTCTGTGAGCAATTTGGATACCTCATGCTTGTTTTGCAAAGTGATGAATATAACCAGTATGATGAATAGATTAACTTGCCCCACTCCTAACTCCACGCAACTAGTAAGATGCGAGGGCTCATCACCAAGAGCCAAGAAGGGCACAAGTTATGAAATGTGGTGAAATGATAGTGGTGAAAGACAGACAAAGCTTTGGCGGAACCAAATTGGAAGCTCTGTTTATTCTACCCGAATGACTTTATAGTTTAGAATGCACTTGCTTTGCAGTTTATCTAGACTTAGACCCGTAGATGGCCACATAGTAGACAAGATCTGGGTTTTTAGGATTTTAACTCTCTTGGAATTTTGAACATCTGATTCATTCGTTTTTGACTCAAAGTTTGGATTGTTTGTTTATGACCTTTTAACATTTGCATTGTCAAGAGGACCCCCTATACTTTGCCCCATGCTACTAGTAAGAAGCATGGGTTTATCACCGTGGGGCAGGCATAGGCGAGTAAGGGCATTTCCATCCTTTTCCATCCCTACGTCACTAGTAAGAGACACAAGCTCATCACCGAAGGTTGGTGGGGCAAGGAAATGTGTAAAAATAAAATTTTCTGTTTAATCACTTTTTGACTTGCTTATTTGAGTAAAATGTCAGTATATGCTTATTTCCAAAGAGATGTATATATGGGATAGATGTGACACCATGAAGCTTCTAGAACAGACCATAGGCAAGACACCTATCCTAAGAAGAAATCAAAGTGAGAACAAACTTGCAGATCTTGGTATGGTTACCGTTAAGACTTTGTCATGTTTGATTTATTTGATAAAAGATTCCGAGATGATTCGATGGTATAAGAAGATGGAGAGATATGATTAAAGAGCTTAATGCCAACAACATCATGAGTTTGTAATGAATTGCTTTGAGAATAGATTCCTTGATCACAATTTATGTAAGAAACAAGTGGACAAAATGATCTAAATCTATATGAAGATGCAATGTAGATAATTATACAAGTAGTGCTAGTTGCTTATGCGTAGAATCACTTGAGGTGCAGGGAATTGACTGTTTCACCAAATTCCTCACCTTCTAGCATACATAAGAGGTAAGCACCATTTTCGTAGTCCTTCATGACTTAGTATGGGCCCAACCATTTGGGCCAGAATTTCCTTCCTTCATCGGTCTTCTTGTCAATCCAGCTATCTAGTCTTGGAACTAGATCACCTTTGTATATATCGCGCTCATAGACCTTTTTGTTATACTGGCACATTCGGTCAAGATAAGCTTTATGCCGCTACTCAAAGATCTAACCTAGTTTCATCTAGGCTTTCTAGTTGGGAAAGACGTGCTTCTTCGTAAGCGTCTTCATCTAGAATCCTTGTAATGAAATGCGGAGACTGGGTATTTCGACCTCAAGTGGGAGAACTACTTCTGCCCCAAATACTAGCGAGAAAGGAGTTGCTCCCGTTGGTGTTCTTATTGAGGTTCGGTGGGCCCACAAGGCCGGATATAATTTCAAATGCCAATCTCATTTGTTTTCTTTCACCGTTTTAAGGAGAATGGATTTTAGTGTCTTGTTTGTCACTTCAGCCTGTCCGTTGGCTTGGGGATAATACAAGGAAGCCGTATGATGGCTTATCTTAAATTTATTGCATAGTTCACGAACCTCTTCATTTTTAAAAGAAGTTCCATTATCAGAGATAATGATTTGCGGGATACCGTACCTACAAATGATTTGGTTCAAAATGAACTTGGCGATCACAGAACTAGGTACAGTAGTAAGAGGCATGGCCTCCACCCATTTGGTAAAATATTCAGTGGCCGTGATTATAAAATTATGGCCGTCTGTGGATGAGGGAGAGAATTTCCCTATTAAGTCTAGACCCCATGTAGAAAAGGGCCATGGAGTTGCGATTGGTTGTAGAGCTTGTGCTGGCATGTGGATCTCATGAGAGAATTCTTGGCACTTATGACACCTGCGTGCAAACTCTATCACGTCACGTTCTAGAGTGGGCCAGAAATAGCCCATTCGATGTATTTTTCGAGTGGTGGCATGGCCATCGAAGTGGCCTCCACATATACCACTGTGAGATTCATGGAGAATCTTCTTGGATTCCTCTGTGTCGACACACCTTAGGAGCATTCCATCGAATGCCTTTCGATAGAGAACCTGCTCTATAATGACGTATTTAGCTACGATTATGCGTAACCGTCTTCTTTGTTGTGGTGTACTTCCTTCTAGATATGTATGGTCCATGATATAGTTAATGATGTCAATGTACCAGGGGACACTCGAGATAAGCGGGTCGTTTCGATGTAGTATACGGACTCATCCGGAAAGTCTAAATCTACTAGATCGCCTCCATCTAATGGGTTTTCAGCTAACAAATCCGCAATTATTTTCCCTTTAACCGACTTCTGATTTATAAATGCTAATTCGAATTCTCCCATTAAGGTTATAAAACTTCCAGTCTTTTTAGACAAAGTGACCCTTGTGTGAGGAAAGTCCGTAGATGGTCCGTTTTACCATGACCTTCGTTTCTTGATTCAAAGATATAATGTCTTAGGCATTTAGTGGCAAATACTATGGGTAGGCATTCTCATTCTACCTATGTATAGCGTGTTTCATAGTCGAGCAACGTTCGCTAATGAAATAAATCGCACGCTCTTTCTTGTTATCGTCTTCTTGGGCCAACATATAGGCCAGAGAGCATTTGGTAGCTCATGAATATAGAATTAACGGGTGATCTAGCTTAGGTGGCATTAGCGTAGGTTGTGATAATAGAAAACGCTTAACTGCTTCAAAGGCTTCATGCAATCTTCACTCCAATCAATGCTATAGTCTTTCTTGAGTAAATTTTTGATTGGATGAACGACAAAGCTTAAGGTCGATAAATCTTCGGATTGCACTCGTTTTCGAGAAATGATCTGATTCCAGATTCATTTGAAGGTGGAACCATTTCGAGGACAACCTGAATTTTGGTTGGGTCAACATCTATCCCTCGTGACGATATGATATAACCTAAGAGCTTCCCTCCCGTTACACCAAAGACGCATTTCTCTGGGTTTAGTGTGACTCCGTATTCTATTAGACGTGAAAGAATGACGCGAGTACTTCAGGATGGTCACAACACTTCTTGGCTTTAGCCAATAAGTCATCTACATAAGATTCCATGATTTTATGAATTAGATCATGAAATATGTATGTCATGGCTCGCTGGTACGTAGCACCGGCGTTCTTGAGACCGAATGGCATAACAACGTAGCAATAGGTTCCCCAAGGAGTTATAAACGTGATTTTAGCTTGATCTTGCTCAGATATTCTGATTTGATTGTATCCCGAGAATCCATCCATGAGAGACAAAAGTTCAAAACCAGATGTTGCATCAACAATAACATCTATGGATGGTAATGGGAAGTCGTCCTTAGGACACGCTTTGTTGATATCTTGAAAATCTATGTAGATGCGTATCTTTCCATTCTTCTTGAGAACGGGGACGACATTAGATACCCATTGGGAGTAGTCGACTTGTTTGATGAACCCTACCTGAGGAGTTTTATTACCTCCTCTTTTACCATGAGAGCTACTTTGGGCTTCATGGGTCTTGATTTTTGTTTAATTGGCTTTGCATCTGATTTAGTGACGAGGTTGTGCACCGCAATGTGGGGTGTGACTCCTGTCATCTCCTTATAATTAAATGCAAAAGCCTTCTGATGTTCTTTGAGAATCTGAGTATGTATTTCCACTTCTTCTGGGGTTAAGGATGATCCTAATTTCAATATTCTCGGTTCATCTTCTGTCCCGATGTTGACATCGATTGTTTCTTCGATCAAAGAGGCGTTACCCTCTTCGAACTTAGGTGGTGCTGGAGGTAAATCCAAACCCTCCCCATTGTCTACTGTGTATATGCTAGGTTCCATTTGTGAGGGGAAATCCATCATGGGATTCCCGAAATAGGAAGACGAATGTGGAATTAAGGATAAATCTAGCATATGATAGGAGAGATGTAATGCCGCATAGGCATTTAAGTATTCCAAAGTGGCCATATTATTATCGACATGGCCTGGGGTGGTAGATTCACTTCCACTTGAAAGGGGATTTGTCATTATTTTTATCAATGGCTCATCATGAATGGACACCGTGAACTGGGTATCTTCTAACTCATTACTTGGAGTGAAACGTGATGCTGAAGTTGCTATTGAATCGGCGAGAAGATTTTTCTCTCGTGGGATTGCTTCATTGGATATGAAGTTAAATGCCTTGCTTAAATTTAATACAGCTTCTTTGTAAATCTACAAGTGTTCGGCTTTGGTTTCGTATACTTCAGAAACTTGATTTGCCACTAATTGTGAGTCTCCTAAGACTCTGATGTTATCAACACCAATTCTCTTGGCTAAAGTGAGGACAAGGAGGAGGGCTTTGTACTCGCGCCATTATTTGTGCATTAAAAATTTAACTTAAAAGTGAAAGGGAGGACTTTCTCCTCGGGTGAAGTAAGAATTATACCTGCCCCCGCTCCATACGCGGCATTTAGCTCCATCGAAATGGAGAGTCCAATACTTAGTCAAGAGTATAGATGTTGGGGTATTTCTTTGTGTTTGCGCACTCTACTTCTACCATACGAGGTCCTCTCTCACTGAAGGGAACCAACACCTAGGGAATATCCTATGCCTACCGAATCAAATGGTAAGAACATTGGTGAATCTTGTTCTATCAAGTCAACGATTTTTGCAGTAGTCCCTAATGATACTGCTTTCTTTAGTTTTATCTTTGGGGGGTTGGAATTGTTTTCGCTATGATGATAGTTTCAAGATCCGTCGTAGGTACCAAATTTTCCTATGGTTTTGGGTCGCTGGGTTTATTAAGTTGGTTTGTTGGAAGTTCAAATTCCGAGTGCACCCTGGTCTTTTCTTTAAATCAGCTAGGTGCAAATTGAAAGGTTTTGGATCGCCTTTGGCTACAAATACCTTTCCTAGATGCAAGAATATTACTTCTTGAAATAAAGTAGAAGGGATTGCCTTCATTCAAATAGGTGTATCCATGGTTGGCCGAGTATCATATTATAATTAGTTTCCCGATCTATAATATAAACCTCACCAGATTGTTTTGGGCCCTAAGGTGACCGGCAGTATTATAGTTCCTATCGAAGTGGCTTTAAGGCTATCATAGCCTCTTAATGTATTTCGAGTAGTGGAACATTTTGTTTCCCCATATCAAAGTTTTTGGAGGAAAGAGAAAGGGACTATGTTAGCTCATCGGCCCCATCACAACCATTTCCCATTTTACATAGTTATTATAAACCCATACTTGTAAGTGTAAGGTGGATCACCTCGGCGTGTGATCTCGGATCTATGGGCATTTTACTTATTTTGAATATGAATTCGACATCCTTGTCTCTGGCTGCTCTGGAGGGTGGATATCAAAATATACATGATTTACTTGTGTTTCGGAGGTGGAGTGATGTTAACTAGACGACCTAGACCTAATGCTTCTAAAAGAGCAGCTCTGTGAGGAGGAGAGTTCTTTAGTAAATCTAAAAATGAGATGTGCGAGAAGGTTTTTGTTAGGTCATTAATTAAATCATAGGCACCTACGGGTTTTTCTACTATTTGCTGACTCTTATCTATTTCTGGAAGATGACTTGAGCTCGGTTGAGAGAAATATTCTCGCATTCTTGTTATAGCTTCTATAGGTAGTTCAAATCCTAATTCTACCAAACTGACTATCTTGGGTCTCGGTTGACTTCCTAACTGTGGTGCAACTGATGGATTTAATGAAGTCGAGGCTTCATGATCATTGTTTCTGTCATCACACTTTTGTTTGTTCCAGTTGGATTCAGCCTATTGCTATCATGATTTGGGAGTGGATCGTTAAAGATCTTGAGGGGAGCATTCTGAGGGGAAACTGCCCCTGCGAGCGTATTTGGTGATGATGAGATGGGATCTACCAAAAACAAATCTATGAAGAACTACCTTTGTTCTTCTGGAAAACGTTGCATAAATTTATTGTAGTCACGACACGTTCTAGTATCGTGACCCCGAATTTTGTGGAAACCACAATAAGAATTGGGATTGTAATTCCTATTTTGTTGGTTAGGTGTGTATTGTGGCCTAAAATTCTGATCAAACTGTTTCCTATTAGGATTAAAGTTTTGGAATTGTTGTTTCTGGTTTTGAATTTGGTTTTGATAACCAAATGAGTTTTAGCTTGGCCCTTGTATGGGATTTTGCCATTGTCGTTGTTGTTATGGATGGTTAAAATCCACTGTATTGATCATCGGGGTAAAGTTGTTGTTTCGTTGGTTGTTTGTTTGTGACGGAGTATTAACAACATTTACCCTTTTGGGCTGGTCGGTTACTCCATCCGTTGTTACCCCATGATTTTTGTTAAGGATTTTGGGTCCTTGATTGATATTTGTGATAGTTGTAGTGTTCTGAGTGGAGGTGATTAACCTCCCGTTTGTTCCATATGTCTTACGACCACTATCTATCGCTGCTTGGTCTATTTGAAGAGTGCTCTCAAGTACTTCATCGTAAGTTCTTAGTGGGAACTTCTGGACTTCTTCCTTCACCTCCTTGCTGAGAGAATGAAGGAATAAATTGCATAGTTCCATCTGATCCATGTTTGGAGCACTTTCCGAGGAATAAAGGACTGTACGCCACCTTTGGATGAAATGGGCGACAGATTCGTTGTGTTCTTGTTTGATGTGTAAGAATTCCCTGATTCCTGTTCTCAACAATTTGTTCATGTCGAATGCCTTAATGAATTTTGATACGAGCTGTTTAAATGAATGGATGGAGGCTTCAGGTATTCTATAATATCGGTCGAGAGAAATGCCTTCCAAGGTTTTGGGGAATATTTTAGCAACAACCCCATCCCAAGGGAGTAATTCTCATATGGTCAGCGTAAGCTTTGATATGTGCATTTGGATCTCCCTCACCCTTGAACTTGGGTAAATCAGAAGTGGTCTTGGAAGCATGACGCTTTGTATGGTGAAGTCTAAGGGTTCCTTTAGATATTCTCGAATAAGTCCCTATCGCATAGCTTTCACCATTGATGGTGGTTCTTTGAGGGAGTGGTGGTGGGATAGGTTGTTGATACGGTGCAGAGTATGCTTTAGCGAGGGCATAAGAAGTCCCACTGCGTTTGAGCAAACATGCCGGGAGAGGAGAACATATCTCCTTATGGTGATTTGGAGTACATGTTTAAGTATGACGGGGTATTGTCTAGTAATGGGTTACTTGATACTAGACCGGGAGGAATAGTGTTAGAGATGACAGGCCTTGTTGGCATTTGTTGTGGATAGTGAGGAGGCATACCTAACGTGCCTACACCTGTGAGGAGATCTACTTGGCGAGAGTGGTATGGAGGATTGAACTTCCCGCTTGTATGAATGGAGATTTTTGACTTGCTTGAGCAAGTTCTAACCCTCTCACTTTTTCTACTAACGTTGAAATGACTTCATTTGGTGAAGTCATGGTGCTTTTCTTGAGCGGCATTTGTTGTATACCCCGCTGTTGTATAGGTACGTGATATCCTATCATAAACCGATCGCTATCTTGCCAAGTTTCTCTCGAGAGTATTTCCTATATGCAGTGGCATAGAGGTATTTTCTTGAAAAGAGATATCGGGTTGTATTTGTAGACCTCCTATAGGCGGTTACATGCCTCGAGAGCGTTGTTCACTCTTAGGATAACGTATTGATTGTCCATCATCTAAGACCAGTATGGCTCACGATTGCCTACTGATTTGTGGTCTAAGTAGCATTTGAGGAGACGAACCAGATTCTCCGGTAAACGTCATATTGTTCGAGCCTGAAGGCTCTGTTTGTTGTGTTCGAGGGGGTTGATCTAACTCCTCTGTCTGAAAAGACGAGTTATATCTGTTTCTTGTTGACAACTGATTAGTTGAATAGTTGTCACCCCATACTGAGAGTGAGGGTGATGATTGCCTATTCTGTTGGGCGTAGTATGCCTCGAGACCCAAGAGGGGTCTGCCATATTCATCGAATCCCGACATATTCGGGGGGTATATGAATACCCGCAGAATAATGGGAAGGAACGAAGGTGATTTGTGAAAGGATACGTGATACTATGACTCCGGGTGAGAAAGTAGGAAGTTTTACGTCAGCTTCACTAATTTCGTTTGTTTCACGTCGGGTTCACCAGCTTGTTTTGTAAGTGGAAAAGTGACAGTGAGCGTGAGAATATACAAGTGACTCTTCCGTGTACCCGACCTCTCAAGTTCATGCCGAGACAACCGGTGGGGTAGAATATACGTTGGATTCGAGAAACTAGTTAGGTAGTCTAATGTCTTCGACACGCACTAGTGGAATTTGTGAATCTAAGGCAAAGAAGGCCCTCAGTAACTTGGACCGGTGTGACTACTCGAAGGCTCCAATCAATATCGAGCTCGCATGATTCGATATATGGGTTGCGAATACGTGGAAAATGACTTGGGATAGTTTCGTGTATGTCTCCGGATAAGGTCATAGGGTGGATGGTGAAAGCAATTGACTTATGGATGATTCTCTGCCTAGTCCGAACTTCTCTAGCTTCGTTGCTTGCTATATCCAAAAGAAGGAAAATTGTTCGATGATGATGGGTGGAAGTGGAGTGGATTGGAATACTAGTGTGTGTAAGCCAAATGTCTATATCCGATTGACTTGTGGACTCGTTGGGGTGTGGGATCATGGATCACAACCATAGACTCTTGGTTGTTGTGGTCCTGTTATGGTCATGTGCGAAATCAAGTTCTAATCCCTAGTATCCAGTAATCGTATGCTTTCTCATCTTCTATGTTTAGGACCAACAACTGTGTGATTTTCTCAGAATATCTCACAGGTGTTCATGCAACCTAGATCCTTAGACTGGTATCTATATATGTGAGAGTGTCTCCCCGCACTGGGTCATGGGGACCAAAGGATCACAACCAAAGGTTTGTTCTCTTTTGAACCCTTCTACAATCATATAGATGTTTTTCTAGGGTAGTCTATAATTTGGTTGGTTTGACCAAAACGTGTGTGCTTGGTCGTCCTCTATGTTTAACCCTCTCAACTGAGAATTGATCAGTTGTAAATCTGTTGTTGTTCGGAATACTTGTATTCTAAGATTTTGGTCTATGTCAACTATTGTTGTGACGAGGTTTTGTTGAGGCACAATTGGCTCAAATATTTATTCCCTGGGCTCCTGAGGTCCCGTGATTGTCATACAAAATAAAATGTAAATCTAACTGTAACTAAGAAAATTCTAACTACGTGGAATAAATCTAAAACATATATATAAATTCTATTCTTCTAAGAAATATTTCAAGAATTTTAAGGAAAGAAAACTATTTTAAGCGTATCTAAGAATTAAAACTAAACAATAATTTAAAACAGACAAAATAACCGAGTGTAGTTATCACTGTGCAATTTGTAGATTTATTCTAAATAAATAAAATAGCTCATCTAATCTATTCTGAAGATTCTCGATCTTACCTCGAAGTGAGAAGTGAATCATAGTTTCTACGAAACTATCAATCCTCACAAACTTCCCAGTAATATCGAGAATAAAAGTCACCGAAATGAAGAAATTATCTACTCTATTTGATATGATTCTAACTAGAACTTTGAAAGCTAGAACTGGATTCCACAAAACAAGTGGCGAATCCGATGGTGTATGCGATCTTGTCCCCTCGGTATGATCTCCTCGCTTCTTTCGTGTTCACGTGGATCCGTAAAAGCGTGCAATACTAGCATCGGTAGGAGTAGATATTGGGACAAGGACAACTCGTGAATGCAGAGCATAAAATGGAAGTAGGAGAGGGACAAAGTGCAAGAGTACGAGCTTGGCTTATGCGATTCCTAGCGGGATTTTACTATGAGTCATGCAATATGAAGTGACCAAAACCTAAAAATTTCTGTTTGAAGAGAAAACCTACAACTTTAATGGTTTCCTAAGCTATCCTATTCCAATGGATTGGATAAAACAACAACATTGTTTGCACAAGTGGATATGTCGCTTACCAACAATTTGGACAATGCTAATGAGCATACAAATGAACTAAAACAAGTACTCTAAGTAAAATAATAGCTAAATTCAATGCAAAGAGAAATTCAGAGACAAACTTCAGACCGGATTGGGTGAAATAACAACACTGCCTGCACAAGATGGGTATGTGGCTTACCAACAGCTGAACAATACTAACTAAACATGCAAGTGAATTGAAACTATGGCTTCTAAACAAGATAACAAGCTAAAATACGAAAATGAGGAGATGAGAGCAAAGATCAGTCTTCAAAATCAGGCCATTTGTTTGAGCACAAGCCATGCATTTATAGGAATTCAATCACCCAAAAATCAAAACCAAACTGAACTCCTAAACAATAAACAAAGGAAAAACACTATTCCAGGGGACCAAAAACATAAATGCATGCTCAAGTCGGAAAGGAAAGTGGTGAAACGTGATATTTCACGCAAGTTGCGTCAAAATAATGTTCGGAAAATGCGTGCGGGACCGCCGCCTAAGCGGGCGGTGGTTATAGGACCGCCGCCCTTCAGGGCGGCGGTTTCATCACTAAAGATTAAAAGGCCAAGGAAAGAAGAAAAAGGGGGAAAAAAAAGGGCACGTGGGCAATGCGGGGCATGCAGGATGTTAACGCATACTCCAAGAGCTTTTCCGGATCCCGAACACCCCGCGAGGAGACTGTATCATCATTGGGGAACTTGTTACACTGCTCCGCAAGATCAAGATTACCTTACAATTTTGGGTACGTATGGCCACCACAACAAGAGAGCCACCTCGAAGCAACAATAGTAGCATACCTATCCATCTTATTGACCTCCTTAGATATTTTATGCATAGAGGGGCGAGTATGGGGCCTCCCGCTAGGGGTCCCATCATGACACAAGGTACACCAGAGCTCAGTCGGTAGGAGCTCGTCAACATGAGACCTCGTAGTTTATAGGTATTTTGTCGGGATCCGTAGCTCGCACCTCTAGAGTACTGCGGCAGAGATGCATCCCATTGGAGATGACCAGGTAGGTAATATGGTTGTGGTGTTGTTGGACATCATTGGAGATATTTCCCATAGAACCTTAGCAACAAGGGGAAGACGTAGATCTCGAGCCTAATGTTTGAGATATGACATGGAGCCATCGGATCTACACAAAGGTGCTCGAGAACCTCCGGGTTGAGCACTAGAGTACCATGATAGAGATGACGGGTAGTATTGGTGTTATTTCCACCTCTATATTATTAGATTATAGCTCTTCTAATTCATTTAATGCACCATCCTTAGTAGAGCATCACAGATCGGTGGCGATTAGGTAGGGTCATAGTTGGGACATTCGGATGGCTTCGGGTCCAAAATTTCTGTAGACTCCTAGTTAAGAAGTGTGTAGTGGATTTGGGACCCTTCACCACTACCTTGAATCTTTTAATCCTTCCATTCAGATCTTATGGTGTTATTTTGGGAATGGACTAGTTTTCGTCTCATTGAGCTAGAGTGGACTGTTACTATAAGACTATTTTTACATAGATGATCTTGGAGTGGAGTTAGTGATATCAAGAGTTAGGAGGCTTGTTTCTATTTGTACTCATCTCCACTATGTACCTTAAGTGTTGTGTGCGACGAGGTTGTCAAATGTATGTTGTTACGGTTAGTGACAGATCGGAGGATGAGTCTAGTGGACCATCCCTTGATGACAATCCCATCTTCGAGTGTTTGTTGATGTTTTTCCGGGAGATACCAGGTTACTTCTCTTGCATGAGATAGATTTTGACATAGATCTGGTTCCAAGTGCTAAGCCTATCTCACAAGCGCCTTATCGGATGACTACCCCAAAGCTATGTGAGCTCAATTTGTAGCTTGGTGGCCTTCCGGAGAAGGGCCTAATCCATCCTAGTGTATCCCCTCGGGTGCACTGGTTATCTTCATGAAGTAGAAGGATGGATCTCTATGGTTTTGTATTCATTACCTTCAACCGAACAAAATAACAATCGAGAATCATTACCCCCTTCCACGCATTGATGATTTATTTGATTAGATGAAGGGGGCTACGCTTTATCCAAGATAGATCTTAAGTTAGTGTATCATCATCTAAGGATTACAGAGGCAAATATACATAAGACCGCATTCCATATGAGATATGGCCACTACAAGTTCACAAAGTGGTACCATTTGGTCCGATGAATTCCCCAGTTGTTTATGAACTTGATGAATGGGGTATTCAGGACTTGTTATCCAAAATTCACCCCTCGAGGTAATTTTGATAACATGCATTAAATTCTTAAGTCTCGAGCAAGAAGATAGATTCAAGGCCCGAAATTATGTTTTTTGGGGCCCTTCAACTTCTCTCTAACTTTCCCATCCAAGAAATATCCCAACGAGTTAGAAAAAATTGAAAAAATGCAAAAAATAAGGTCGCAGGATTGTTTAAAAGCATTGTGGGTCTAAAGGGTGCGGATCGTACCAGTGTGGGTCATACCGAGGTTCATCGTACCAAGTTTGGGGCCGAAATACAAAGAAACTCACTAAGTTCAAAACTTCTTGTCCCGGGTAGTCCACAGGACGATGCTTGGGACGTCGGGAAGCATGGGACGTGAATCGGCCGATTTTCTACAAGTCGATTAATTACGGCGGTGCAGAGATTTTCGTCCCGGGGCAGTGGGACAAAAGTACGCATAGGACGCGTGAGACATGCAAAGGTGAAAAGGTCACAAAGGGGGACAAAGAAGCCCAAATCGGCCAATGCAGAAGATTTTTTTGAGAAATATGGGACACGTAGACCCGATTTTGTTGCAATATCCACAACTCAGAGGAAAAGTCAACATTTGACTCCAGAAACTTCAAGTGGCCATAACTTTTGACTCGAGCTCCGATTTTCACAAAATTGGGCTTTCTTAACGAGCACGATTTCCTCTATGCCACAAAAACTAGATTTCTTATTTTTTAATGAGGGTAGATATATTTAAATAAAATAACCATATTTGGCTCTAGTCAGTTAATGCTCATTCCCATCAAATGACAGAAAACACCTGCTAGACCCAAAATAGTTACCTGCACTCAAAAGGCCATAAATTTTGCATTTTTCAAAAAAATCAAACAAAATCTATATCATTGGAATTGTGGCTCAAGCAGACACACACTAGTCAATAAATTCTATATTTGATGAGAATAGATGGGGATTTTTTATAAAACATGGCCAGGTTCATAAAAGTGTTTTATTTGGTAGTTGGGAGTGCAATTAAGAGGCATGGTCATCATTCTTTCTTTGTTACAGCACCTAGGATAGTATGGAGATCCTTTTCAAGTAATATACAATCATTTTACTCCATTTAATGCCTCTTACAAGTGGTTTAAGGATAGATTTCGGATTTCCATTTTCCCTTCTCTCTCTCTTCTCATTTTTTCTATAAATTGCGGTGTAGGGATCATTGTAAAGGGGGTAGTTTTTGTAGCAAAGCTCTGCCAAAATTTCTTTTTGAATCCAATGTGTTTCAGACCCTTTTTTTGGACTCCTTGCATGGTGATCCAGGCCCTTATCTTGTAACCGATTGAACTGTGCATATCGGAAGTAATAAAATTTAAGTTTGTGGATGCATCTTCGCTGCTTGTGTTTTCTTGCTTTCTTCTTGCCCCCTTCAACCTCGATTACAAGAATATTGTGTCTATTTTTATGTTCTTGCAGGATCCATTATCATTGTGTATGTTTGAAATGTTGTTGTGAATGCATTTTGCTAGATCGCGGAGAACTGTCATCATCCCCTTCTAGTGTGCACTTTACTTCTGTATCTCACACATTGGAAGGATACTCTCACACACCCTCCTTTTTGGTGTATCACCACTTTAGTGTAGGATTTTATTTTATGCATTCTCTCTCCCTGGTCCCTTAGAAAGTTATATTAGAATAGTTAGTTTACCCTGCATTAGAGTAGATTGTGGCAGGTATTTTAGGAGCAAGTACCACTTTATCTAGAGGTCTATCTTAAGGAGCAAGTCCCACAACTTGGAGATAGCAACCATGTTATCCAATCACACCGTGAGTTTGAGTATATGAACTTATATAAACATAGGGGTGTTGTGATTCGGTGATAACAGCTGATTACGGCATGCCGGTGGGACATTAGAGGTCTTCACTAAACTACGACAAGATCAATGTGCACTTGTTGTAAGTTTCTAGCTTTGAAGGATCTTTGAAATTACACATCCTGCGACTCCAAAAGAGGCATAATCCACTGTTTTTAGTAGTCCAACCCCGGAAAATTTATGAGAAGAATACAAACCACGTCAAGAACTAGGGAGGAAGGATTAAAATTTTATATAAAATTTGATATAAAATTAGATTTGATAAAAAATTTGATATAAAATTTAGATTTGATATAAAATTAGATTTGATATAAAATTTGATATCTACACCTATCTCCAGCGAGAAAGAAAGGGAAGAAGAGCTCAAATGTCTTCATCTCCACCTAATAGGACCTTCTCAACACCTCCACCTGGTAGGCCTTTTCATCCAATCAACAATAGTTCTTCAACCAATCAGGATGGCGAACAAAATCCATATGTCAACTTCATTGACAACAGTCCACTTGCCGTGAATGCACAAAATCCAGTTCCAATTGTAGCATTGAAGAGCATCCCATACTTCACTAGAGAGAACTAGACTTCCCTAGGTGATCATGTTCAAGATATTGCGAATGTCATCCAGACAATCCATGAAACCCATTGCTTACCTCTTCATTCAAAGGGAAAGCTTCACAATGGTTCAGGAGTCTCTCGGTAAGCTCTATGCAGAATTGGAATCAGTTATGCATAGCTCTTCACAACTAGTTTGGGGAGAAAGGTGATAACTTGTCCTTGTTGGAGCAACTAACGACGATCAAGAGAGCCCCAAATGAGCAGTTGAGACTTCAACCTCAGATTTCAACGGACTTGGGACAGGATTCCAACAGCAGTAAAGCCCACCGATGAAGGTGCCTTCTTATACTTTCTTAGGGCTTTAAATTCTGATATTTCTTTGATGATTCAGTCAATGGGGGGCACAACCTTGCCTGCAGCCTATAGCCTTTCCATAGGGGCTGAGAACCATTTGATTCAGGCTGGAAAAATTGCACCTAGGCCACCCATGCCTCTGTACCCAGAATTAGAAAGTCCAAATGCTAATAAAGCACCTACATTAGCCCCATCCCTACTCCAAGAAATCAAAGTTCAGCTGAAGCCTCTACCTCATCATCTAACAACTCCAAGGAACTCCAAGAGGTCATGAAGCAATTACAAAACTTGGGTAACGAGTTGGTGACAATAAAGAGGCAGCAAGCTCAAAATGTTAGATCATACCAGCCTCAAACTCAACCCAATAGACCTCCATATCAGCCCAATAGGCCACCCATTAAAAATTAGAATCAAGTAAAAATTCTGCTAATAGGCCATTCCAACCTTACAATCCCAATGTTGCATCCACATCTAGAGCTTTGGTACCGGTGCAAAATAACATGGCCCAGGAATATGATTGGTGTTTTCCATGCAGTCAGCCACATAACAAATTAATGTACTTTAATGGTGCATTGAATCGAGCTCGATGGTGCAAACCGTTGGTGGGTCGCAAGAGTCCAGCCATGAAGAAGATCAGCAGCAGGAAGCACCTCAGCAAGGAACATCTCCGAATGAAACTACTCTTGTCAATTGGCAGGTTGAAGATTTCTGTGGTATAAATCAAATACCCTCTCAAAGTGTAGCAGCCAATACGCGCTCCAAAAAGAGAAGCATTGGAGAAGGACAGTCATCCAACTCAAATGGTCCATAGCCCTCTGTTATTCCACAAGGTGCTGGGAATCAAAGCACAGTTCCAAATGTACAAGGTCAGCCTAAACCACCTTCTAGGCCACCTCAAGCATCGGTTGCAACAGCTCAGTGCTAGAGAAGAATGTGCAAAGCAGGGGGTAGCAAAGAGGAAACTAATATCCATTCAACATCATTGAGGAGATGAAGAAAACAAATGTAAACATCTCAATGTGGGATTCATTGACTATCCAAGAAAAAAAGGAGGACCTATTGCACGCTACTATGGAAAATTGTTCAAAGATCAAATCAACCACCCAATCAATAAGAAAAATTTCTTACTAATGTAACTCAGCCTAAAGGGAATCATGGAGGAAAACAAGATAAAAATTTGAAGCCCCTCCATTCTATGTCTCATTGATCATAGGAGACAAGTTGGTACATAATTTCATGATTGACTCGGGAGCAAGTAGCTGAGTCATGCCAAAACAAATAGCTGATCAGTTAAGGCTTCAATATGAAGTCATCTCCAAGGGTGTAGTGTAATTAGATGGGACAACAATGACAACAGTTGGAGTAATCAAATATTTGAGCCTCACATTGCACGTGTGTCCCAATGTAATGGTGTTACAAGATGTGTCAGTCATAGACTTGCCACCACTCTTTGCATTGTGCTTGTCAAGAGACTTCACTGCTAAAATTGGAGGCTATCTTTTGGTAGATTGGTCACACATGTTATTTAGAACAAGGTATGGAACTAAGGCTACAATCAGATCTGAGCCTATTGCAGATTTCCACATAGAACCCCATACGCCAAGTCCAATCAATGCAAATTGTTCAGCATTTGATCAAGAGGATTATCCAAGCACTCATGAAGCTGACACCAAGGTTGGATGCATTCCGGATTTGACTCTTGATGAATGGGAAAACAAAAGACACGCATTTGATCCATACAAAGAAATGGAGGAATCTGAGCTAGGAGTTTATTGTTTACATGAAGAGAATCAACCTCTCCCTAGCATCACCAAGCCAGATCACAAAGATGAGAATGAAGTATGGAAATTGTTCTTTGATGGATCAAGAAGTAGACAAGGTGCAGGAGGAGGAGCCATGCTTATTTCACCACAAGGTACAAATTCTTAATTAGCCTTTCGGTTCCAGCTTTCTTGCTCAAACAATACAGCTGAGTATGAAGCCTTAATTCACGGATTACACTGGGCAAGGAAGAAAGGCATCAAGAATTTGCAAGTATTTGGTGATAGTGAGCTGATCATGAACCAGGTGAGAGGACAAAATGATGCCAAGAATGATCTGTTGAAGAACTACAAAAATCGGGTATGGGATCTTATTGAAGATTTTGAAGCTTTTAGCATCAATTCCATCCCAAGGAAGAAGAATCAAGCAGCAAATAGATTGGAAGCAATTAGGGCTGCGTTTGATGTTGTAGAAAGTATCAAAAGTCAGAAATCTCAGCCTCATATTAAATTGGTTGTGAGACCAGTTGTTCTGGATAACAATACAAGTTGGCAAGTCTTTGAGAATGATCAGCAAATTGTTAATTTCCTACAAGAAGAAGTTGAGTTCTCCGCTAAAAATCAAGACAAGCTGGAGTAGTAGTATGGTGACCAAGTGGTGCAGCTGAGAACTAACAAATTACCAAAAGGCCTCATAACCTTAGAGTCAATCTTTAACCCGAATGATCAGTTCCGGAAGGAGAAAGCGAACATTCAAGTAAAGGGTGAAGATTCAGAGCCTATTTTAGTAGATGAAGGCAAGACATTGCAAATTGGAAAAGTAAGTACTCCACAAGAGAAATCTGATTTTGTTCAACTTTGTCAAGAGTTCCCAAATGTCTTTGCTTGGACTTACAAAGATTTAAGAGGTTTCAACCCAAAGTTGGCACAACATACTATTGAGCTGGATCTAGAATCCAAGCCTGTCAGGCAAAAGCAAAGGCCAGTGAATCCCCATATTAAACCTCTCATGAGAAAAGAGTTGAGCAAGCTTATTGAGGCCAGTATCATCTTCCCCATCAAACACTCAAGTTGGGTTACAAACTTGGTGCCATTAACAAATAGAAATGGAGAAATAAGATTGGGTGTGGACTTTCATGATCTAAATAGAGCATCACTCAAGGATCATTATCCACTTCCATCAATGGAAAAAATATTGTAGGTTGTAGCTAGTTCAGAAAGGTTTTCAATTCTAGATGGATATTCAGGCTATAATCAGATAATGGTGAAGGAAGAAGATCAATTCAAGACAACCTTCACTACAAAATGGGGCACATATGCTTACAAAAAGATGCCGTTTGGACTGTCAAATTCGAGCAACATTTCAGCGAGCTATGGATATGGCATTCAAAGGCTTAATCAACAAAATAGTGCTAGTATACCTAGATGATATCATTGTCTTCTCAAAGAATATAGCAGACCATCTCTTTCACCTCAGACAAGTGTTTCAAAGGTGTAGAAGGTTTGGAGTGTCATTGAATCTGAAGAAGTGTATATTCTTAGCACATGAGGCCAAATTTTTGGGCCACATTGTCTCTAGGGAAGGGCTAACAATTGATCTTGAAAGGGTTGAAGCCATCCGAACACTTCCATTGCCACACCACAAGAAATCTCTTCAAAGCTTCTTGGGAAGGATAAGCTTTGTCTGAAGATTTGTGCCTAATTTTTCTACTCTTGTGAATCCTTTAACAATGATGTTCAAGAAGAGTCTTGCATTCAAATGGATAGCGGAAGGAAAAGAGAGTTTTGAGAACATCAAGCATGCAATATCACAAGCTCCAACTCTTATCAACCTAGAATTTTCAAAGGACTTCATGTTGTATGCTTTTGGAGGATCAGACACAATCTCAGCTATCTTGACATAGCTAAATAGAGAAGGTTCAGAACAGCCCATAGCATTCTTCATTCAAATCTTGGAAGATTACGAAATAAACTATTATTTTAGTGAAAAGTATGTCCTTGTTGTCATCATGAGCTTGAAGAAGTTCAGACACTTGGTCTTGAACAATAAGATTTAATTGCTAGTGTCTCATGCTTTGGTGTCAAGGAATTTCTCCTAATCAAGGATTTAAATGAGAAGAGAGCAGGTTGGATCACTTGGGTGATGGAATACGATATTGAAATAAAAGTGACCAAGCTGGTTCATGCTAAAGATTTGTGTGAGCAGCTCACTTCCAAACAACCAAACGGGTCAAAAGGTGAAGAAGATGTTGTTGTGCTACTACGAATGATCAAGAATTACCAACGATGATGCACCCATTCCTTGTTGGACTCAAGACTTGGTGCATTACCTCCAAGTAGGTTTGTGCCCTCTAGAATGGAACAAAGCTAAGAGGAGATACTTTAGATTACAAGCTATCCCATATGTACTCATTAATGGCATCTTGTTCAAGAAGGATATCAATGGTGTTCTATTGAGATGCATTGAACAGTCAAGTTGAGAAGATAGTACACGAGTTCCATGATGGAGAAGCAGAAGGCCACTTTGCTCCACGAGTAACAGCTCTCAAAATCATGAAGGCTGGTTACTATTAGCCTACGATGTTCAATGATTGCTACTCATGGGTCAAGAAATGCAAGAGATGTGCATTCTTCACTACGAAGGAATGGTTAGCAAGCACTGTCCCTTCGTCCCAATTTCAGTAGATCAGTCATTCATGCAATGGGGATTCAACTTCATTGGGGTTATCAATCCCAATTCGAGTCAATGCCACAAATGGATACTTACAAAGAACAAACTATTTCACCAAGTGGACTGAAGCAGTGGCACACATGGAGGTAAATCAATCCAATATATTAGATTTATATGAAGCAATAGTCATGAGGTTTGGTGCCCCTGCCACTATCATATCAGATAATGCATTATCATTCCTTGGCACAAAGGTCACTAAATGGGCTGTCAAGAATTGTGTGTACCTTAGCACTTCATCGAATTATTACCCTTAGGGTAATGGCCAAGCCAAGTCTACGAACAAGAACCTACTAAGAATAATTAGAAGGACTCTTGATGAGAATCAAAAGACATGGCACTCAAAGCTCAAATCACCCCTATGGGTTAATAGATTCACACCCAAAAGGTCTACAGGAATCTCTCCATACAAGCTTGTATACGGGAAAGAAGCATTTCTACCTATATCACTCGAGTTGCCAACATTGAAACTCATGAAATAGTTGGAACTAGCTAAGTTTGAACCCATGGAGGTTAGATATGAAGAATTAATGGAGCTCCAAGAAATCGAGAGCATGTAACCCAAGCAATAGAGAAGGATCAAGCCTTAATCAAGAAGACTTTTGATAGGAAAGCCAAGGCTAGAACCTTCCAAATTGAGATCTAGTGTTGAAATGGGATGCGATCGTAAAGCCGGAAAGTATTCCAAGTTCAATGCCATTTGGAGTCACCCGTATATGATCATTGAATACAAAGGTAGCAATGCCTTCCGACCGGCTAAGTTGGATGGTGAAGAGTTGTAGATTCCGGTCAATGGAATCCATCTCAAACGTTGCTACTAGAAAGAGAGCTTCTCACCCTTGTAAATATTAATGTAGAACTTCCATTCCTCTAAGTGCTTATGCACATTGTACTGCTGTTAGAGTATTTTTTTTATTTCCCTAAGTGCTGGCACACATGTCCTATTGCTTCTACTATGTGCATGTTTACGGTTCATCGAGTTCTCGGAAAAGAATTTGTAGCCACAGGAGAATCAGATCAGACAAATGTTTCAATGGCTCAAGGATACAGGTTTTCAAATTTCAGATCAGCTGAGAGATTATCAAACAAACTCCATGCCCAATGGATTACTATGAGTAACTAGCCATTATTCATCTCAGTAAGGTAGATAACCCCACTAAGTCACCAAAATTGTTATAAAAATTCACCCTCGAGAAAATTTTGACAACATGCATCAAATTCTTTAGTCTCGACCAAGTAGATTGATTTGAGGCCCAAAATCATGTTTTTGGGGCCCCTTCGGCTTCTCTCTAACCCTCCAATCCAAGAAAGATCCCAAATAGTTAGAAAAAATTGAAAAAATGCAAAAAAATAAGGTCTCGGGATTGTCTTAAAGCATTGCGGAAGGGTCCGAAGGGTGCGGATCCTACTAGTGTTGGTCGTGCATCGAGGTTTGTTGTACCAAGTTTGGGGCCGAAATACAAAGAAAATCAGCTAAGTCGGAACTTTTTGTCCCAGCGGTCACGGGATAGTTGGGATGTCGATGTGCGGGATGCGAATCGGCTGATTTTCCACAATTTAGTCAATCATGCAGCGGTGCGGAGATTTTCGTGCAGGATAGCCAGAAAAAAGTACGCACGAGATGCGTAAAGGTAAAAAGGTCACAAAGGGGGAAAAGGAAGCCTAAATCATCCGATGCAGAAGAATGTGTCCGAGACAGCTAGGACACGTAGACCCGATTTTGCCGCAATATCCACAACTCAAGAGGAAAAGTCAATGTTTGACTCTCGAAACTTCAAGCGGCCATAACTTTTGACTCCGAGCTCGATTTTCAAAAATTGGGCTTTCTGAACGAGCACGACTTCCTATACACCACAAAAACTAGATTTTTATTTTTAATGAGGGTAGATATATTTAAATAAAAGAAACATTTTCGGCTCCAAATCGATTAATGCTTATTCCCGTCGAATGACGTAAAAATGCCTCGCTAGACCCAAAATAGCTGCCCGCACTCATAAGGCAATAATTTTTGCATTTCTCAAAGAAATCACACAAAATTGGTACTGTTGGAATCATGGCTCCAATCTTGATGCACAACAGTGAAGAAATTCTAGATTTGATGAGAAATTGATTGGTATTTTTATAAAACGTGGCCAGTTCATAAGAGTGTTTTATTTGGTAGTTAGGAGTGCAATTAAGAGGCATGGTTATCATTCTTTCTCTCATTGGAGCACGTGGGATAGTATGGGGAGCCTTTTTCAAGTAATATGCAATCATTTTACTCCATTTAATGCCTCTTACAAGTGGTTGAAGGATAGATTTCGGGATTTCCATTTTCCCTTCTCTCTCTCTTCTCATTATTTCTATAAATTGGAGTGTTGGGCTCATTGTAAAAGGGGGGTAGTTTTGTAGCAAAGCTCTGCCAAAATTGTTTTGTGAAGCCAATGTGCTACGTGCACTTATTGTGGACTCCCGCATGGTGATCCAGGCCCTTATCTTGTAACCGATTGAACTATGTAAATCAGCAAGCAATAAAATATAAGTTTGTGGATGCATCTTCCCCGCTTGTGTTTTTGCTTTCTTATTACCCCCTTCAACCTTGATTGCAAGAATATTGTGTCTATTTTTATGTTCTTACAGTATCCATTATCATTGTGTATGTTTAAAATGTTGTTGTGAATGCATTTTGCTAGATCGTGGAGAACTGTCATCACCGCTTTCTAGTGTGCGCTTTATCGTATCTCACACATTGGAAGGATACTCTCACACACCTCCTTTTCTAGTGTATCACCACTTTAATATAGGCTTTCATTTTATGCATTATCTCTCCCTAGTCCCTTGAAATTTATATTAGAATAGTTAGTTTACCCTGCATTAGAGTAGTTTGTGGCGTGTAGTTTAGGAGCGAGTACCGGCTTTCTCTGGAGGTCTATCTCAAGTAGCAAGTCCCACAGCTTGAAGATAGTACCCATGTTATCCAATCACACCGTGAGTTCAAGTATATGAACTTATATAAACATAGGGGTGTTGTGACTCAGTGATAACAGGATATTTTAAGATCACTTTGTGCTCATCTTCCTTGATGAAATTTTGATTTACTCACATACACATGATGAGCATGAGGAGCACCTTCACCAGTTCTTCGGTGTCTTCGTGAGCACTATCTTTATAGGAACTTGGCGAAGTTTGTATTCTTTCGTATAAAGGAGCAGATTTGTGCCACATCATTTTATGGGAAGGTATCATAGTCAATCCTTCCAAGATTTGATCCATCATGGATTGGCCAACACCCAAAGAAGTGTGACCAGGTGCGCACTTCATGGGTTTGGTAGGATATTATAGGAAATTTGTCTAGTACTTTTCTCAGATTGTGCACCCCATCAATTCACTTCAGTGGAAAGTGAATAAGTTTGTTTGGTCAGATAGATGTGAGCAGGCCTTTAGTACACCAAGGAATGACTCATGATAGCACCTATTCTTGTAGTGCTAGATCCACAGGATGAGTTCTACATTTGTACAAATGCTTATTTGGCAGGAATTGGTGGTGTGTTGATGTATGAGGGCTGAGTAGTTTCTTTTGAGTCTCACAAACTCAAATATTATGAGCTCAATTGTCCAACTCATGATCTTGAGCTTGCAACAGTTGTGCATGGCTTAGTGTGTTGAGACATTTTCTCCTTGGCCGAAGATTTACACTCGGACTAATCACTTGAGTCTTTGCCACCTCTTCACGCAACCCAATCTAAATGCTCATTAGTAGCATTGGATGGAGTTACTTTGCAAGTACGACATGGAGATAGAGCATGTGATGGGGAAGGATAATGTGGCTGCAGCACCTTGAGTAGATAGAGACATGTAGCTATGGCCACTTTAGTGGGCATAGATTTACTGAGTGGATTTTTGTAGCAACTTCCTTAGGATAGTTTCTTCGTTGCATCTAGAGCCGAGATTGAGTCTCGAGACCCCTTGAGAGTAAATTTGATGGATTTTCAATAGAGATAGATTACCTTATCGACATAGAGGTCGGATATATGTTCTTAGATATGCATACTTAAGACATGACATTTTGACAGAGGCTCATTGTGCACCTTATTCAGCCCATCCCGGGTGAAGAAGATCCATGCCACCTTGAGACAACTCGTACCATTAGAGAGGACTTCGGAGAGACGTGACTTTGTTTGTGTCACGCCGCTTAGAGTGCCCGAGAGGGTGAAGGCCGAGCATCAACATCCATTCGGCCTTCTCTTTCCTCACACCATATTAGAGTGGAAGAGGGAAACCATTTCCATGGACTTCATCATCGGGTTACCGATGTCAAGATACCACCATGACACCATCATGGTCATGGTGGATAATTGATGAAAGTGGCTCATTTTTCTCCGTGTGATGACCACCTATATAGCTAGTGTAGTGGCATGCGTATATCTTGATGGTATTTTCAAATTACATAGGATTCTATGGAAGATCATTTCGCAACCGTGATCCTTTTTACACTTCCCATTTCTGGACCACCATGCAACATGCTCCTGGACGAGGATCAATTTCAACACAAGACATCACCCCGAGATAGATAGATAGACCGAGCAGTGAATCGGATATTGGAGGACATACTTGGGATGTACATTATGGATGACCAGTCTAGATGGGAGGAGTATCTCGTATTTGGTAGAGTTTACCTACAATAATAGTTTTTATAGTTCGATAGGCATGGCTCCTTTTTAGGCATTATATGGTAGAGAGTGCGAGACACCTCTTAGTTAGGACAGTTAGAGGACAGGGGTTTCTCTTGGGCCAACATTATTGTAGGATATGGAGCAGCGGGTTACCTTGATCGACAAAGATAACATGAGGCTCGGGACGGGTAGAATAAGTATGTCGACTACCATAGGATAGATCGTAGTTTTGAGGTGGGTATGAAGATGTTTCTTTATGTAGGACCGCATAAGCACCCTATCCATTATGGAAAAGGTTCTAAGCTTGATCCTAGGTCTATGGGTGCCTTTGATATCTTTGAGAACATGGGTCCCTTAGCCTATCATCTAGCATTGGTACCTAACTTGTCTCTTGTGCATGATGTGTTTCACAATTCTATGCTTAGGAGATATATTTTTATCCCTCTTACGTGCTAGATTGGACAACATTGCAGGTGCAGGAATAGGGATAGGTGATGGTGGAGCCTATACACATTATAGAGCACAAGACCCCGGGCCTTCACAACAGAGAGATTGACCAGGTTTGGGTCCAGTGGGATATGTATGATGAGACTATGAATACATGGGAGGATGGTACACTTCTAGGAGTGTAGTTTCCACACCTATCCCAAAGGACTTCCAGGAGAAAGTTAAGTCTTAGGGAGCGGGATGTAGTGCCCATTTCCCTTCAACACCTTTTTGATTATTGTTTTTGATACTCATCAACTTCACTTATGGATATATTATAGCTTGTTTATTTAGCATGTTATTAGATATTATAGATACTAAAATATTGTTGATTCGATTCGTATATGATGCATGTGGACTATTAGAGACATTTGATGTTGATATTGATATATTGTTGACATGGTTATTTATATATATTTCTGACATGTGATATATTTAGTCATATTGAGTAGACCTTTGATAATTGGATTAATGTTGTGATCGTTTTGACATGGATGAAATGTGGAATAGAAATGTTGCTAGAAATTGTAAGTGATATTGTATTTGCATAGATGATATTAATTCATATATAGATGATTTTATATTTATATCACATATTTTGGCATGGATGTTTTAATGTGGCCACAAGGCCAAAGGAGGTATTCTCTATTTTGCAGGTATATTATATTCACAACAACATCGGGGGATTGGAGACTAACCACATTGGAATTCGAGATGAATTCAACTAGGGTCACCATGGCAACATGTAATTGTGTGTGTGTGTATGAGTTTGGTTAGGGGAAAATTGTGACCAAGGGGTCATGTGTTGTCTTTTATTATTAGTTCCCTTTTATTAATGTTAGTATGTGTTTTCTTTTAGTAATGAAATTTACTTGTTTTAATTATTTAGATTTTTGGATGTATGTTTACCCTTTTATTATTAATGGGTTGTAGTGTCTTAATTAAGCTAATTTAAATTTTTCCTAAACTAATTAAAGATGTGACCAAAAAGGAGTTCATTTATTAGACTTGATTTACTCTTGGATTTTGTGTTGAGTGTTGTATGCTTGAGTCTTGAGTGTAGTACACTCTACCCTTCATGGGAAACTCGAATTTGGCCTTAGAGGCCAAATTTGGAAGCTTGTGGGACAAGTCAAACTTGTCCCACACCTCTTAAATGTCTATGCCAACCCTACCTATGGGTTGGGGGTAAAAATTAGGCCCTATTAGGTGTTTTGGGAAGATAAAAAGGTGAAATGTTTATTACACTTTCTTTCAAGTATTTAATTTTGTCCTTAGGGGGAGTGGACTTAGATGGAGTGTTTAAGTTTCTTGTCATTTCTTCAACAACTTATTAATTCGGCATCGAAATATGAGGTTGACCAAGTGATGTGGAGTGGAGAGAAAATGAGGTGGCATCCTACTTGGAGCCACATCTTCCCCCTCTCTCCTTTTTCTATTTATTGAAATAATTTTATTTGTTTGGGGGTTACTTGATCATTTTTCTCTTGAATTTTTGAAAAGTTACAGGATTTTGAGAAGATCTTGTAGTTTTTTCGAGCTTTTGGATGCTTGTTTGGTTTTGTAGGAACTTGGAATTTCATTCTTGGAACAATGTCTACTATGGAGAGGTAGGAGCTTCACCTTAGTTTAAATTATGCTTTTACTTTGTGTGTATATGTTTGTGTTGAGTATTATTTTCCTTTGGAATGTTTGTTAAGTATTGGTAGATTGCCTAAGTTTTGAGTAGGAGGAGACTATGGGGAGTTTTCTTGTAGAGAGGCATAATAGTTTACTTCTTGTGGTGGGAGTTTGGTTTGGGTGCCCCACCTTGTATGAGGAATGCTTTCATTTCTTCTTGTCCTTGTTATGAGGAGGCATAAGAGATTGAGGGAGGCATAACAGTATATGGAGGCATAAGGCATACTTGAGGGAGGCATAAGAGTAAGTAGGGGATTTTGAGATATGCATTGGAGTCTTGAAGCTGGCCACCCATTCCCATTGAGAGGCATAAGTGGCCCCCCATAGGTCTTGCTCTTTTGGATTTCGTGATAAGCATCATTATATTGTTGTTTTATTTATTCTTCATGCTTGTGTTGTTATGTTTGAATGTGGGTAGATTGGATTGTGAAATTATTTTGCTAATTATTGTGGAAGCTTGTTGTTGCCATGACTTGAAATATTCTCCCATTGTAATTTGGTTATGGCTTGGGGCCAATGGAGAGGATGGATTCTCCTCTCCATTAGATGTCTTAGTTGGGTGGAGAGCATTGCCTCTCCCCCCATTTTGTTGTGAATCAAACAATCTTGAGAGAGAACTATTCTTGGAGTTGTGGAGCTTGGAGTGTTGTTGGAGACCTTGAGAATTTATCCTTGTGAAGAAATTTATTGTATTCCCACTTGACTGGAGGAACTTGTATTATAGTAGGTTCCTTTATTTACATTCTTGTTTTAGTTCCCACATTGAGTGGATGACTTGTAATAATCTTGTAGAGAAGAGTTTACATTCAAATATTTGTATATTGAAAAGAGAAAGAAAGATTTATGTGAATTAGTTGTGAAATGGAAAAGAAAGTTTACTTTCATTATAGAGTTGTTTTTATTGTAAATATGTAATAAGGAAAAGAAATGACCAAAATGGATATATAGTGTAAAATTTTAGTTGGAAGTTTCAATGTGAAAATGAGAGTTTGCATTAAAAAAGGTGTGATGTTGTAAAGGAAAGAAGGAGAAATAGAAGTAGTAAGAAGTTGAACTTGTATACAAAATAACATTGCATGGAAAAAATAAAGTTATTTTAGCTATTTTGAATGTATGTACATTATAGTAAAATGAAAAGAAAAACAAATTAGATTATATTGTGTTTAGAAATGTGTATTTTATAGCAAGGAAATGACAAAGTAATGAAAATATATTTAAATTCCTTTTACTCTTGTAATGCAAAGAAGAATCTAGTTAATCAAATGGAAATTATTATTGTAATTAGATGAATTTTGTTCGAGTTGAAATAACTTTAAAATGAGTAGATTTAACTAAGAAATGAATAAAGGAGCAATAAATATCAAATCTGGAACTTTAAATGGAAAAAACAACTCGAAGGCATTTTTACATCCGTTAGTAACTTTTAGCTTTTTTGAAAATCTCAGCATAAAGGTTCTGTTTTTTAGAAACAGGACCGTCGCCCTCTGAAGAGCGGAGGTCACCTAACTACTACTTAGCTAAGGTGGCGGTCTCAAAACCATTGCTCAAGACGGCGACATGCAATTTTTTCACCTAGGTAAGGCGGCGTCCATGGACCGCCGGTGATCTGCTTTGGGACTGTAGTTCTATCACTTATGATAGAACTCCGCGATTAGTTCCTGTGCGTGAATTTTATCCACTTTGCACAAATTTCTAAGTTGTAAAATTTAACCTATGATTACCAGTAAGCAAAACAATGATTAATCCTATGGATTTTAACAATAAAACATGTAAATGGTGGAAAAAAACATTTCTTTCATTTGTAACTATGGGGGTAGGGTTTGCCCCAAATTTTATAGACCCAAATACAAAGGGTTTATAATAAAACCATATTGGAAAAAGAGAACCCTCCCAATCTTTGAATGAAATAGAATACATTAATAAAACTAAAACTAAACTAAGCCTACACTAGATCTCCATGTAGAATCTCCCATGGCTCTTCCTCCTTTACTTTCATGGCTTCCTCCTCTCCAACCTGCAAATTTGACAAAAAGGAAATAGACTAAATGAGAAGAATAGAATGAGAAAATATTTTAATAGAATTTCTTAAGGATTTTATGGGTAATTTTTGAACCCTAGGATCTAGTGGCCAAGATGGATTTGATCTAAGGGTGGGGAATTCACCCTACTTTTTTTAGGTAGAAATGTATTTTAAATGTTTAATTTAAAATCCCTTAAGGTATGTGTAGATGGTGAGTGGGGCCATATAATTGCCTAGGGGTGTAATGTCCTTATTAATCCTTAGTATGTTGTAGGAATTTAATAAAAGGAATTTTAAACTATTAGGATAATGAAACTAGAGTAATTAAGAAAGAGGTTAACCATATTATAGTTGAGAAATATTTAAAGAGAAGAAAATATTTAATTAAATAAATTAATCCTTGGTACCTTCCTTTTGAATGATTGATTAATGGACCCTAGAGATAATTTTGAAAACATGTAACTTTTAACTAGACCTGTTCTTCAATCGTAAAGTTGAGTTAAGTAGTGTAAGTTAAGTTAATGAACCCTAAAGGTTAAGTACCCTTGTAACCTTCTTTGTAACTTAAACAAAAAAATAGTCACAATTTTTAGGTTAAGTGTTTGGTTGTAGCATGTTCTTAGAACATCATTTTTGTTGACGTTACAAATCTTGACACAAATTAAATAGATAATAAAGGGGAAAATACGTCACAAAAACCTCATAGTAAAATTAAACAAAGAAAACTAAATAAAAGATTACACATAACTCCTTGGTCACATTCGAAGGTGATCCCACCCATGGTAACCGCTAATAACAATTCAAACACACACACATAAAAATACCTTGCCATAATGACCCTTGTTGAAATCATCTAGGGTTCCAATGTGGTTGGTCTCCAATCCCTCGATGTTTGTTATGACATGTTTACCTGCAAAACACATAACACCTCCTTTGGCCTCGTGGCTGCATCAAAACATTGAAAATAAATATACAATATCACTCCAAATTTGTCTATATATGAATCAAAATATCATCTAGGCAAGAAATAATATCATTTACAATTTCATCAATAACCATATGATCATATGATTAGTTCAATTTTCTAGGTCTACTCAATATGACGAATATATGTCCATGTCCATATATATATATATATATATATATAACATGTCAACAACATATAAACATCAATATAAAAATATCTCTAATAATTCACGTGCATCATATATAATTGAAATCAACAACAGCTTCATTATCTCTAACATCTAACATCATGCTAAATAAAAAGCTACAATGATATCTATAAGAATAGTTGATGATGTGAAATCACTAACAAAAGGGTGTCGAAGGGAAGTGGGCACTAAATCTATTTGATTACATGATTGAAATACCAATACACTCAAAACTCTGTTTCAACTTATCATGTCATTTACCCCAACTAGAATGATCGTTAAACTTTTTTTGTTCTTGAAATAATGTTCATAATGGGTTCTTATGGCTTCTTTCCTAATTTTGACATGATATAAATTCTAGCATGATTATTGACGTTGTTAGCATTTTAGATCTTAGCGCCATTTCATTAAATAGAAGGATATTTTTTTATATTGTTAATGGTAGCATTTTATTCCAATGTGTAGACTTTATCATTCTAAGTTCTCGTGAGTGGACTCAAGTTAATAATTGTAGATGACTTTCGTGAGTAAAAAAAGACAGAACAACTTGTAGAAAAGTTACATCGGTGTTGCTAATGACATTATTTTTCTTGAATGCTTTGTAATATTTTGAAAGGTCTAGGAATATAATTTTTGGAAAAGTTAGAAGGACTTAATGTCTTATCATTTGTGTAGTTGTGAAGTAGTGTTGTCATTATTGGTGAGACTAAAACATGTGAAAAATTATTCGAATGGAGTAAAATGAACTCTTCGTTGTTATGAGTATCTTATTGTATGATTCAAATTTTGAAAGATAGTTTAGATTTATTATGACCAATATTTTCCTACCTATTTAAACCTGAATAGAGGTGCACAAGACTTTTTTACCTTTGGTGTGTGTCATTTTGGAAAGGGAACTAGTTATCCATGAAAAAAAAATTAATGGTAAATACATTTGAGTAGTAAACCCTTATAGAGTAGGGAAATAATGTAATGCTAGGCATAATCGAATGTTATTACAATCCTTACAATGGTCTAAAATATATATACATATAATTGTATACAATTTTGTAAACAAGTTGATGAAGTAAAGAGTTATTGAGTGGGAAAAAAGGAAAGTATCATCTTGTGTCAAAAGATATACCTTATTACTCTCAACCTATATTAGTACTTTCTTCTTTAGAGTTGTTGGGATAAAAAATTAAATTAATTTGTAAACTAATGTAAGGTAAATTGAAAAGTTAATGAAGTCATGGTAAATGGGGTAAATTGTTCAGAAAACATCAAAACTAACTTATCAAGTTATAAAACTAAATTGTAATCATTAACAAATTACTTTTTATCCGTATGCTTAATTGAACCTCCAATCTTAAACAAAAAAAATAACCCAGCTTTGTGTGGTTTTTACAGATAGTATGATTGGTTTCTTTTCATAAACTTGTCAATCGGGAATGACCTAGTTATACCTTAGTATGGAATATATTGTTCCCCCTTAGATTTGATTGTTGGGTGTGCTATTATCGATAATGCATTTTTCTAGGGTAGTGTCCTCGAAAAACCAAATTGTTTTATATTATAAAACCCTTTTGGACCAACCACCTATTGTTTTTCTTAGACCACCAACTAATCTTGAATGTCACCTTAAGAGTTGGAATCACTTTTAAACCCATTACCCAATTTGGTTACCAATTGGATTTATTGATCATTACTTGATATACTTATGAACCTTATGAAAAATTGAGTAGTGGTAGGTTGTTGGATTGTAGCTTCTTTTAGTATTCTAGAAGAAGAGTGTTTTTAGGTCGTTCTTTTGTTATGTTTAATCCTTTATGTGGTGATTAAAAGGATCAATGTTGTGTTGCCTCTATGCAAAATTGAGCAAGATCTTATTGTAATGTGTATAAAATCTCTTGTTGTGGTTAAAGATCCTAATTTTTGTTATTTAACCTCTTGCATACTAAACAAATATCTTAGTGAGCATGGGAAGCAAGACCCATTTTTAAAAATGGGGTGAGCTTCACCTAATTTAGACTTAGCCCTTTTTTGTTGTGTAACATAGGTTTGTTATAAGATAGGATGTATACCCTTAGGAGTGAATCCTAGGGATATTTTGCAAATATCCTAGAGGGAATGCATTAGCCTTGTGAAAATTAAATACCCCTTTATTAAACAAATGAATTAAACAAGTAATTGACATATTAGAGTGATATTTAGCTAATTACTCAATAGTATAAAATGAAAGAAATATAGATATATAAGAGGAATTGTAAGAATCATAGCTTTGAACCTTCTAAAACATAAGTTAATAATTGAAAGATGTTTTAGTAAACATGTAATCTTAAAATATTTTACACCGTGGGATGACCCTAACTTTAGGTGTTTCTAGTGGTTGGACTATTATGTTTTGTCTTGTGGAAAGGAGAAGTGTTTTGTTTGAGATTGGTGTCATATGTTATTTCTTTGGCTATGTGGTCAACATTGTGTCAAGATTAATGTGAGTTAGTTGTAGCCCTTTAAGATCACTGTGTAGTTTCATATAAACTTCAAGAAAGTCAAACAAAAAGTTACCAGTTATTTGTATTGTTGTCTTTGGGTTTGTCTTCTAGTGGGTGTTACACTTGGTATCGAGTGGAGGTTCATGCTCTTGAACCTATGGGACGAATGGAGTTGCGGTGGTTTTGCATGGTGGTGGTGGTGGAGATGCGAAGAGTAATGTGATATAAGAGTGATTTGAACTATTTCCTAATTACGATATTGTGAATGCGCATGTCATGTATGCCACTTAGTGCATAACTATTGACATGTTGATGTGTTGAGATGAGAGTATTCTCTCTCCTTTTCATGAATTCAATGAGAATTCAAGTGTGATGTACCATCTTATTATGTGTGTGAAAGCAATGTTATTATGGATTTCGGTGTGTTGGAGCCTTTTCGTATTTGTGATATGTGGGTGTGCTGTTGTGTTATATGGAAAGGTTTGTGTATAGTGAACTAAATTGTATTGTGATGTCATCATCATGTTGTGAAGAAACATGTATATCACCATGTTATATTAAAATTGATGTTATGTTGTAATTTTTCTCATCATAAGTAAAATTCATGTAATATGTAATGGTTCATGTCATCATTTAGGGGCATATGGTGAGCATATGATCCCTATTGTGCAGTCTTGAAGTTTAAGTGTTGTATGTGGTAATGTGATGTGTTGTAAACTATGAATGTAATGTATGTGATATACCTTTTATTGGTACCATGCATAAGATGATATGGTTAATGTGCATGAACCACCATTGTGTTAGTGATGTAGTTACATGTTATGTTGTGAACCTTACGCTAATCGACCCTAGGGAAATCGTAAAAGTGTATGTTTGGAGTGAGGGAATGTGTTCCATGGGCCAGTAACTTGAGCTGACCTTAGTCTCTATAGATGATGACCTATGCCCCTTTTTCTCTCTCCTTGAAATTTTCGTATGGATTAAATCTAAGTGATAGCTATGACTATGTTAGCCTTGTCAAAGTGGTGGTGGGTTTATTCACATAGAGATGATGACAATTATATTATTGATATATTATGTTATGAGTTGAGGCTCGATGTTCCGAGTGCCAACAACTCATTGAGTACCCCCTTGGTGGCCGTATAAGGCCTCATAGTCATCGTAATGTGCTACTTCTATATATGTATTTTATTCGTAAATGAAAATTTGTCTTTTATTTTTACAAGGACCAACAATTTTCTTGATTGATATGTTTTATATTTTGGGAATTCCCTTTGTTTTTTGTATCAACATGCATATTTTTGTACACTATATACGGCTAATTAGACATTTTTTTACTTAGATTTAGATCTTTTTTTTTTTAATTTAAAAATTTTACAACCTTTCCCAAGGCTTGTATTTTTCCACTTGGCATTTAAATCGGATTGTGATTTTGGTTCTATTATCATAATGTATGGAATAGAGTCATGGGATGCACCATAGAATGATTGAACCTATGGTCCTCATTCATTGTATGTGGGTACACCCTAAGGAGTTATAGATAACTAGGGGTTGTCGAACCATGAGTAAATATGTCACTTGGGTTCAAAGTGTTTGGAATCTATGTGCATAGGGCCATAGCATAATTGGCCTCTTTGGGGAGTGAAAAGGAAAATTTATCTATATAGTTCTAATTGAGGGAGGCATAAGAGATTTAACGAGGGACATAAGATACTTGAGGGAGGAATAAGAAATTTGTGTGTGTGTGATTGATGCTTTAGGAGGTATACAGAGTTGTTATGATGTTTTGGGAGTGGTTTTACAATGTATGTGTAGTCATGTGAGTTGGCCATGTTTTATGATGTTTTGGATACGGTTTTAGTTCATTTGTTGACACTATGTATCCGTAGCTATTGTTCTAAGTTGGGTGAAATCTTCATCTATGAAATTGTTGGAATTTTAGGCTGTTATAGTAGTACTTTATGGCTGATTATTATTTTTTTGTTTCGTTCATCTATGTGTGATGATTACTATGTTATGTGGATCATGTATGTTTCTTCCATGGTTTGGTTAAGCTCTTGTGATGTGGTACAGTTGTGATAGTATGTGAAATTCACCGGTGAATCCTAGTGTTGTGTATGACCACGGTTTGGTATTGGGATAGAGGTTTCTATTCTGCACCCACAAGAATGAATAAACTAAAACTTTACAAAAATGAAATATTAAGGACTTGAGTTAGGAATAATGTAAAGGAAAAGAGATTAATTAAATAATGAAATAAGAGAGAACTGCCAATCTTCACAGAACAATGAAAGTTAAATAATCTGCCAAATTTTCTAGTCTATCCCCGGGTCGTGGTCTAACGGAAGAGATTTTAACAATAGGAATAATCCATCTATTTATATATATTTTTTTATTATCCCCTTTTTTTTTTCAATGTTATGCCACATCAAGGATGATGCTTTCTTAAAGGGAGGAGAATGTAAGGCCCATTTGGTATCGATTCATGTTCTTTCTTTTGACCCAAGTTTGTTGCGTTGAATGGTGCTTAGTAATCCCTATGATAGGTTATGAAACTTAATTTTGTGAACCCAATCATTTAGTGTAGACGTGGTCTTTTGGACCTATGGACAAGTTACCTTAGTAGCAAATTTTGTTACCCATACTATATTGTGCTGCAACATTTTTTTTGAACAGTCATGCATTGGATCAATTTTAGTGATCCAAGGCATACCTATAATCATTACATAATTACAATCTCTATTGCGAATTAAACATGACTTCCCTTTTTTCTGTTCAGTCATGCCATCTCATTCTATCATCAACATTTATATGTTTCTGAGAGGTCTTTTGTAACGTCTTTTTCAAACATTTCTCTCTGGTGAACTAATCGTATTTTCAAATTACGGGATGCTTAATAACATTTTTTGTTAAAATCTCTAAAAATAAATTGAAACCTCTCTAAAGGTGTTTTGGCGTATTTTAATAAAAAGGTACCTAATAATTATAAGTTTAGTTTTAGAAAATAAATAAATCAACCATCCACCTAAAACTTAACTTTTAGCAAACCATGGCTAGTTTTGGTTGCGTGGGTAGGTGGAGATGGTTTAGAGATGGCGCTTGATATTTTAAGGGACTACTAAATTAATCTAAAATTATGTTGAATTTATTATACTCCACATGACTCTAAATTTTATTTATTTGTTACTAATAGTTCATGTTTGGCATGAGGAGAAGTTTGCTCCATTCATTGCTTGTTTTTGGTTCTTTGTTGGTGGGAGGTCGGTTGAATTGATGGCCACCTATCATTCCTTTATTGTTGTTTCATTAAATCTACTCTAACTTGTAATAGTGGATATGCATACACCTTTTTGGTCATGCTGGCCACTCATACTATATTCATTGTTTAATTTAAGACCTTCTTTGGCATTATGGTGGTTGGATACACCATTTTTGGCCTGTGAGCTATTTTGGGGAGAAATTACATGTTGGAGTTGTGGAAAAATCCATTGATTTTTAAACAAATTCATTTCAAAGTTTTAAGCTCCTACCTTTTCCACTCTTCTACTTGCCTGTGCTAAAACATGACCATGAATAATATATGGGCATCCAACAACAAGATTATAGGAAGGATGTCGATTTATTGTTGCATCAGCCTAATAGACATTTTTGCAAGTCATGGATCTTATACACGGATGATAAACACTACCCATTTGATTTTTATGCCAAATTTAACAATATCACAAACCGAATTGCTTTTAATTGCTGAAATGGTAGTTTTCTTAGAGTCTATGTTGGTTTTAAAGTCATTTTATCCTGCATGTTGTTCTTCTAGATTTCCCCAATTAACTATTTTTTAAAAAAATCTTGAAAATAAATAAATATGGATTTACATGTGGGTTTTCTCATTATATTTTGTTAATATATAGGTTAAACTAGAAGCTTAAGATACTAAAATATTGTGACCTTTTCACTTGTGTTTATGCGTGCTAGCGAGATTTAATAAATGGGCATCTCTTAGATTTTTCATTAAGTTAAATTGTATATGGGTTAGTTAGAGAAATTATTTATTAAATACCCATTTGGGTGAATTTGTGTTTAGGGTATTCGATCGTGTGTTTGGCTTGATAGTCATATGCTGGAATTTTTTAGTGACTATTATCACCCCCTTTGGTAAATCGGTGTTGGTCCCTCGAATGGATCTTGGCATAAAATAATAGTTTCTATAGAAATATTGTAGGGATTTGTTTTTGTGTAAGCCATTGACCACATGTAGGTAATGAATAAGGAGAATTGTTGATGCTCCTTGGATCTTTGATTTGAAACATGTGATATTTATTGATCCCCGTTTGACTAAAAATCATTGTGGTTATATAGTGGTGTTATTTTTTTTATGTGATCACGGTAATAGTCATTACCCTAATATTCTCAAAACATTAAATTGTGAAATACATGGGCTTTGGTAGACTTCATAATGATTAAGGAAAACAAATTCTTACCTTCATTTTTTTTTTTTTTTTATATTATTACTCGAAAAGGAGGTTGAAGATTGGTTAATTTTGTATAATACGTCTAAGAAAATGAGTATTACCTTAACTTTGTCGAACATGTAATAATCCTAGTTGTGATATAATTTGTTGACTTCTCAAAGAATTGTTGATTAAATTTACTCATCGTATGAACCATAAAAAAGGATACACCATATGTAATGTTGTAGTTGAATTTTCATGTCCATTGTGCTTCTTATACCACTAATGGGATTTTTTAAAACATGTGTTCAAACAGAGGCACAATATTCCTTTGGAAGTCCTATTACTTTCGTGTCATTATGAAGTCATAGATAGTTTTGTGTTTTATTTTTTTACTTGAACTTTAGTTGGGTTGTAGTCGATTCATATGGAACCACATTGTCTATTATAAGTATCATTTATGGGTTGTGTTAAACTTAGTGGAGCTATATTGAAAACAAACTTGGTAAGATTGTAGCATTGGATTAACTTAAATTGTTTATTTAACTAAATATGGTTTATTTATTTTTATCATACATGATGACTATTGTTCATGGCATGGAAGATAATCAGATGTTGTTTGAACTTGTCTTTTGGAACTTAATCCGTCTATTATTTATAAGACATAAAGTGTCGAATTTTATGAGGTTATTTTCGAAAGTGGTAAATATTGGTTAAGTAGATGATGTTGGAATTCTAAATATAAATATATTAGATCATATGACTTATTTATGGAAATGTTTATTGATGTTCGAGTATTGGATTTCAATCATGTAATCTATGTCATTACATGATTGAAATCCCAATACGCTCGACACTCTGTTTCAAATTTATCAGGTCATTGACCCCTACTAGAATGATGGTTAAACTTTTGTTGTTCTTGAAATAATGTTCATAATGGGTTCTTATGGCTTCTTTCTTAATTTTGACATGGTATAATTTCTAGCATGATTATTGACGTTGTTAGTGTTTTAGAGATTAGCACCATTTTATCAAATGCAAGGTTCTTTTTATGATATTTTTAATGTTAGAATTATATTCCAATGTGTATTCTTTATCATGCTTAGTTCTCATGAATTGAATCATGTTAATAATTTTGTAGATGACTTTCCCAAGTACAAAAAAAAAGGGAATGACTTGTAGAAAAGTTGCATCGGTGTTATAATTAACTTCCATGGCTCGAATGCTTAAATATTTTGAAAGGTCTTGCAGAATATAATTTTTTTGAAAAGTTAGGACTTATTTCCTTAGAATTTGTGTAATTTTGAAGTAGTATTGTCGTTATTCAACTGTGACTAAAATTTGTGAAAAATTATTGTGAATGGAGTAAAATGAACTCTTCGTTGTTACGAGTATCTTATTGTATGATTCCAATTTTAAATTATAGTTTAGATCTGTTACGACCAATATTATTCTACCTATTTAAACCCGAATCAAGGTGCATAATACTTTTAGCTACTTTTGGTGTGTGTTGTTTTGGATAGGGAACTAGGTATCCATGACACAAAAAAAAATGGTAAATACATTTGAGATGATAACTTTGAGTAGTAAACCCTTATAGATTAGGGAAATAATGTAATGCTAGGCATAATAGAATGTTATTACAATCCTTATAATGGTTTTAAAAATATATACATATAATTATATACAATGTTGTAAACAAGTTGATGAAGTAAAGAGTTCTTAAGTGGGAAAAAAGGAAACTATCATCTTGTGTCAAAAAAATATATACCTTATTACTCTCAACCTATGTTAGTAGTTTCATCTTTAGATTTGTTGGGATACAAAATTATATTAAGTTGTAAACTAATGTAAGGTAAATTGAAAAGTTAATGAAGTCATGCTAAATGGGGTAAATGGTCAAGAAAACATCAAAACTAACTTATCAAGTTATACACTCTGAATTATAATCATTAACAAAAAAATTATCCTTGCGCTTAATTGCACCTTCGATCTTGAACAAAAAAAAGAGCCCAAGTTTGTGTGGTTTTCATAGCCGATATGCTTGGTTTCATCGTCATAAACCCATTAATCATGAATGAGCTAGTTATACCTTATCCTGACATATATTGTTCCCCCTTAGATTTGATTGTTGGGTGTGCATTATGGATAATTCCTTCTTCTAGGGTAGTGTCCTCATAAAACCAACTTCTTTGATATTATAAAAACTTCTTGGACCGAGCTTCTGTTGTTTTACTTAGACCACCAACTAATCTGAATGTCACCTTAAGAGTTGGAATCACTTTTAAACCCATTACCCAATTTGGTTACCATTTGGATTTATGGATCATTACTTGAGATACTTGTGAACCTTATCAACCTTTGAGTGGTGGTAGGTTGTAGGATTGTAACCTCTTTCAGTGTGCTAGGAGAAGAGTGTTTCTAGGTTGTTTTTTTGTTAAGTTTTATCTTTTAAAGTGATTAAAAGGATCCATGTTGTGTTGCCTCCATGGCTGATTGAGAAAGATCTTCTTGTACGTGTATAAACGCACTTGTTGTTGTTAAAGAGCCTATTTTTTTTTCTTTTTACCTCTTGCATACTAAATTAATATCTTCTTGGCGTGGGAAGCAAGACACCTTTTAAAAAAAAGGTTGGGGGGTGATCTTCACCTCATTTAGACATAGCTCTTTTTCTGTTGCATAACATACAGAGGTTTGTTATAAGATAGGATGTATGCCCTTAGGAGTGAATCCTAGAGATATTTTCCAAATAGCCTACGGGGCATGTATTAGCCTTGTTGAAATTGAATACCCCTTTATTAATCAAACGAATTAAACAAGTAATTGACATATTAGAGATGATCTTAAGATAATTACTCAAGTATAAAATAAAAGAAATCTAGTTCTATAAGAAGAATGGTACAAATTATAACGTGAACCTTCTAGAACATATGTTAATAATTGAAAGATTTTTTAGTAAATAAGTAACCTTAAAATATTTTACACCATGGGATGACCCTAACTGTAAGTGTGTCTTTGTGGTTGGACTATTATGTTGTGTCTTGTTGAAAAGAAAAGTGTTTTGTTTGAGATGGGTGTTGTTTCCTATGTCATCAATGTTGTGTCAAGCTTATCGTGAGTTGGTTGTAACCCTTTGAGATCACTGTAGTGTCCTATAAACTTCAAGTAAGTCAAGAAACAAAAGTTACCCGTTATTTTTTTGTGTTGTCTTTAGGTTTGTCTAAGTGGGCGTTACGGTATGTGTGTGTGTGTGTGTGTGTGTGTGTGTGTGTGTGTGTGTGTGAGGTATTTTGTGGATATCTAGATTTGTTGTGGAGATTTTTATTAGTTATAAACTTATATTATTGTGTGTCACTCATATATATTTTTTCATTGGTTAAAATAACTCTCTTCTATGCATGTTTTCCCTATATTTATTTGCCTTCCTTTTTCTTCCATTTAATTTAGTAGATGTGTCACGTCTCTTTGTCTTCTTCGTAATTTCCATAAATGGAGATTTCTTGATTTTGTAAGAAATCATGAATATATCATATTAGGGTTATGCCTTTTTGACCCTTTTCTTGAACATCATTTGTAGATTTGGATTGTTGTTTATTATTCTTATTGTCCCTTGATTTTTATTTTATAATATATTTTAATTTAAATTCAACTAATCTATAAATCTCCATGTATATTAATAATATTCCAAAACAATTAACTTACACATTTAGTGTGTATGTTTAAGAGTTTACGTAAATTTCTATAATTTATTATTTTGTCAAAGCATACATCCAAAAACAGTAAATCATACATATTACACTAGACAACCTAGTACAAACCATTGCATTATATTTAGTGCATTGCCTCAGAATTCTTAGCGTGGCCAATCAGCGTGAAACAAAAAGTAGCGTAATCCATCACTGTTCACCGCCTGCGATACACCATTTCTCCATTTAAACCCACCAGCTCCTTATTAGAAACCATCTCTGCGCACTCTATAGTTCTCCTGTATTAAAAAATTACAATTCTGGTTTTCTTAACTTCCATTTTCAAATTAATGGCGGACAATAGGAAGATATCAGCATCAAGTATGCTTTCAAAATCCAGGTTTCTCATCAGCAGCATGAGCTTATTCCTTAACATATAATTGATATGTGAAAAATGTGAATTCAGGTGGTGGACTAGGGAAACGCTAGCTGTGGTGACGGGGGCAAACAAAGGAACTGGTTTCGAGATTGTGCGCCAATTGGCAGAAAATGGTCTGACGATCATTCTCACTGCAAGGGACGCCAATAGAGAATTGACGGCCACCAGAACCCTCCATGAACAGGGATTAAACAACGTGGTATTCCATGAACTGGACATAAAAATCCCTCAAAGCGTTTCCCAATTTGCAAGGTGGTTGGAGGATAACTATGGCGGCCTTGACATCCTGGTAAGACTAAAATTAAGGCCTCGGTTAGAGACTGTAGCTGTGGTGAGATGACCTTATTTAACACTCACAAACATGGTTAACAACTGCCATATTTTTGCAGGTTAACAACGCTGGTGTAATCGAGGTCACCGTAGATAAAGAAGCTACAATTCATGCATACAAAATTTCCAACGATGTCTTTGTAAGAATTTTACTTTCCAATTCAGTTATGGCAAATCCCTCAGTAAATAAGGCCATTTCTTATTCTTTCTATTCTCAGAACAATCCATTGCTCAGCAAAGCATTTAAAACAAACTACGAGATGGCCAAGAATTGCATAGAAATAAATTACTACGGAACCAAAAGAATCACAGAAGAGTTATTGCTGCTGCTGCGATCAGAAGGTCGAATTGTCAACGTGTCATCAGAGGCAGGACTGTTAAGGGTATAATTTTTTTATACCGATTAATGCATTTTTAAACATTTTGGGCGTCGAGGGTTTGTTAAATAAAACTGTTGTGTTTTACAGCTTCTGAAAAACAATTCTCTACGAGGACAGCTCTCTGACATTTCAGAAATAACAGAGGAGTTAATCGACGACATGGTTGAAATGTTTTTGGATGATATGAAGACGGGTGAATTGGAAGGAAAGGGTTGGCCTTGTTTTACACCACACTCCGCCGTATCAAAGATTGCTTTAAATGCTTATGCTCGCCTGCTCGCTCAAAAATTGGCCAACTGTGAACAAGGGAAAAGGATTTATGTGAACAATGTTCATCCGGGAAAAGTTCAAACGGATATGAACGGTTATTCCGGAAACTTAACTGCGTCGCAAGGAGCAGAAAGTTGTGTAATGGTAGCGCTGTTGTCTTCTGGTGGTCCGTCTGGTCAGTTTTATTTTCTCAAAGAAACCCATTCATTTTCATGGGTATCCGCACTTTAATCAGACTTTGGTCAAATGCTAAAGATATCCTACTCTTCCAAGTTTTGTATTAGGAATTTGAATACTTATTTCCATTTCAATCAAGTTTCTTGAAAGGCGAAAGATATTCTTTCTAGAAAGTCATTATCAGTAGGCAAGCACGACTATTTTGCAATCTCTTCATCCTGTTAATGGATGTCCTCTTGAAATGATAATCAATTGCCAATGGGGTAATGCCTGATTGGTAAAGTCTGGAGTTTACTAAGAGGGGGTCCAAGCTTCAACCTCTCATTGGCATGTCGGTGCGTGAAGAATAGTTTGATTGATGTCAGTGTTTGTTGTTGTAGTAGTCTATCCCAAGTCCCTACGTGTTGTCGTAGTAGTCTTTCCGAAGTCCTTGAACAGGCGACATCTGTACGGAGGTCCCAGCGTGCTACTGGAGTACTCCGACCAATGTCCCTGAGTATTCGCTAGTTGTACGGAGGCAGTATGAAGTGTGCAGTAACTGTACAGAGACGACATGAAACCTGTACATTAGTTGAAAGAAGACAATATGAAACTTGTGCCCTTGGTGGTCCCTTCCTTATACTAAACTTAATGGGAAGCTAGAGGTGCTGTGCTTAATTGTAATATGTAATGATTCATATGTATTAAAAATACTCCTTGGATATCCTCACATTCACTTGTTAATAGCTTCATGCGCACACATACTCACTGAATGATTATTAATCATTGACATCAAAGCGCCTCATCCTGCGGGTACGTTGCCGATGTGTCCTGCGGGTCCCATAAATATGGTCAACACATTTTCGCCAAAATCGTTTTCCTTGAAAGGTGGATCGTAGTTCACAATTTTCATATTAAAAATGTTGCTTGCAGTTGCGTAGCGTCTGTCATGTGGTGGCACTTCAAAGGTAATTGCAGGGACGGTCGCAAGTATGTTTGAGTGCATTTAAATATGTTACTTGGACCACATTCCCGCTGCCACTCAAATCAGAATGACAGTTAATACAATCAACTATACGATTAGAGGTACTAATAGCGATATTGTTTATTTGATCAAATGGAATTCTAAAGCAACCCGGTATATTGGTGTTACATGAACCAAATTAATGTTAAAATTAATATAATTTTAAAATAGAAAAAAATTAAAATAATTTTAAAATTAAAAAAATATTTAATATATAAAATTGTAATCTTTAAATTAATACAATTTTCAAAAAGTAAATATTGATTGGTCGGTTTATCTTTAAGATTGCGTCTTTTAAAAATGTTTTGATAGGGTTTTATGTCTTTGTACAATTGTCACTTATGCGAGTTCGGCCTTTTTCATCCTCCTTCATGAAAATATGTTCTCACATGCACTTGCATTTATTTTGGTTTTTTAGGCATTCTTACCTTTTGGCTAACATTCTATAAATGACCCTTCATTCACATAGTCTAGTTATTTCGAACACGACGGACCGTGATAGAGCCTCCACAAAAGCCATTGAGGAAGTTCGTACCCAAATTATTCTACGAGGAAACGTTTGTGCCCCTAATATCTAATGACCTATTGCATAATTTAATTACGTGTGTCATTGGTTATATCAACATTGCATGATAAACTATTTTGTTAGAAGGATTCCCTCTAAAAGAATGCTTTGCTTTTGGGTGCAAACAACTCAATCCCAATTTAGTATGAAGTTGAACTCCATATACAATATGACCAAATGCTTTTTATTGTTCCATATTGCTAACACTATCAATGCAACCACGGTGCTAAATAAATTCTCCACCTGGTATGTTCACAATTCCCTTCTCATTTTGCCCCCTTTCACTCGCAACTTTGTGGTTGTCAGAATACAATGCCCTGTTATCATTTCATGGACTTCATTTCTTCTTCTTTAGGTTGGGTCATTACTAAAGAACCTCTTTCGTTCTATAATGTCAAACCTTGATGAATAGTTTGTGTCAAGGTCAACCTTTATATGAACCGTAACGAAACAAATGACATCCATGTGAGGGATTCCTAATACACTCAACAATTTATTTACATTAATCTTCTCGACAGACTTTTTTCGATGCCAATTTGTACGTCATACCATTTGGGATTGCCCTTTGTTAGCTAAGCATAATAAAAAAAATTGAAATCTCAATGTTGTGCCTCATCAGGCCTTAAGTGAAGATGGTTGGACCATTGTGGGTTGCAAAAGTAACCATAGCGAATCCCTCATTCCCTACTCTTCTCCCAAAAATTCTAACATTGTTAAACCACAAGCTAGCCAATTGTTAGTTTCATAGACCTTCCTAATCCCATTGGCACTTCTCTCTAAGCCTTTTGTGGATTCCATCTCACCATTATAGAGACAATGTCCATTATTTAGGCTATGACAATTTCCTTCTTTCGTGGCTTCCTTGGAATTAACGTGTGTTCAAACTTTTTTATAGGATAAGATTTGTTTTCAACTTGGCTCGGACCTACATTCTCCCCGCCTAATACTGAATTTAATACTATCGCAACCATCCTTGCTACATTGAGGAAGGCAAGATTGTGCCTTCTACAAAACAGAGGCTTAGTTTAGTGTGTTCTTTTTTTGTAACAATAATTTTTTTGTATAACAGATTATGATGCCCTTTAAGTTTTGAATTAAGAGGAAATGTCTTTAGATGGTCATTTTATTTGTCTATAACAAATAGGGTTTATCTAAAGGAGACACATTTTTGGATAACACTATTTCAATTTGGGAAGGTAAGGAATAGGCTTAAATGTCATAATAAAAATCAATTTTTATTAAAAATTGATTTTAAGAAATCATGGGATAGGATCAAATGGAACTTATTTTTGGCCATGCTCAAAGCCCTCTAGGGTTTATATTGCATATCTATATCACTATTGTGGATATGTTTTTCTCTCACACCTCTATTTATCCCTCTGTCAATGGTGTTCACTCCAAGAGTTTTGGGATCTTTCAATCCATTTGCATAGGTGCCCCTCTCGCTCCTACTTTCTAGGGGTGAGAAAATGATTTTCCTATCTTCTCACCAATTCCATTAAGTGTGGTATTGTGAAAGAAATTTTATTGCTAAGTTTACCTCCTACTCAGCTCATCAATGGTCATTTTTATATGATTTATTTCTCTTCTCAATTTAAGATAAGGCTAATGTTCAACAAGATTTCTCTTACCTGGATGTTTATTTCCTCACCTTTGGTTTGAGAATTCAATGGAAAAAGAATCAATTTTATAGGGAGTTTGTTGTGCCTCTTCCCCCACAAACATATCTTCTTCAATGGAAGTGGATTCAACATGTGGATATCTTCCAAGTTTTGGGCATCCTTTTTCAATTCAAGCTGCTCACTCTCGGTGTGGAAATATGTTATGGGTCAGTTTGAAAAGAAGTGTTCATATTATAATATGGAATCCCTCACTTATAATGTAAATTCAATATTTATTCCAAAGTTCTTATGGCCACTCATGTTTATTATTCTTCCTATTGCCCCCCCTCTCAAGTCTCTTACAAAAACCTATAGAAATTGCTTTGTGTTTTATTAAGGCTATATCAAAACATCATAAGTGTTTTCCTCAAGTTTCTTGGGAGTATTGGTTCGTTCCCAAAGGCTTTGATGTGCTAGGTTTATTAGACATTTGTCACTAGGGAATTTCCCTCTATTGTAAATGAATTGTTCATGTCATAGATGGAATGGAGAAATGGAAAATTTTGTTATGAATTTATATTATTGACGATTCGTTGTATCACCCGCTAAAAAAACCGCTTGAGACCCAAGAACAACCTAGGTTTAGTTAGAAAAATTATGGAATAATTTTTCTTTTAAAATGCATGTCCTGATACAGGCTTAGAAAACTATAGTTGTCACAACAATGTTTCAATGACAAATAAACCTAATAATAAAAGTTCCCATTATAACCATTATTTATTTCACATTATCAAGTTAATAAGAGAGTAAAAAAATTAACAGGACAATTTTCTCACTACCCCACTTTCAAACTAGATCATATGCTTCAACCTGATTTTTCTCATGTTAACTGAACTTAAAACTTCCTAAAATCATTCGCATTGGATAGGAAATTTCCTCCCCTTCCAAAGTGATCCAAAGAAGTCCTCATAAATCCTCATATTTCTCAAGTTATGGGTCGGCGGGCCTTGGGAGGAAATTTTTTCCAAGGGCGGGCCTTCGGACCTAGGGAAGAAATTTTGCCCTTAACACTTTTGGGTGAAAAGCGCATTTGACCTCCACAAACCTCCAAGTCCGTAGCGGGATTCATACCTAAGAAAGAAAATTTTGAACTTGGGTTTTGCTAAGGACATGTGTCCAAAATCCTAACCTCGGCGGGACATAAGGTCGCCGCAGAGAAGAGATGGAAAATTTGAATTTTAGTTTAAAAGGGTGAAAAGGGTAAATTGGGATCGCTCCTCCACTTGAAGTGAAAAGATGCCACGTGTTAGACCCTCATTGGCTGCAGGTCGGCGGGCCGTCGGGAGACTTAGGAAAATTTTCTTTTTTGCAAAGAAAAGCGTTGCGTTTTAAAACACCCCGCGCCTCCGCCATCATGTCATGGAGACACATGTCATCCCATAATTGGTTGTCGATCCGTGAGAGAATTTAGGAAATTTTACACAAAAGTTTTCTTAAGCGTTAAAGTTTGAAAACGGTCCGCTCCTTCACCAAAACCTCGTGAGGCCACGTGGCGATGCTGACGATTGGCTACGGGATGGCAAGGCCATGGAGGAAACTTACTAATTTTTCCAAAATTTATTTTTGAAAGCGCTTAAGGTTTAACTACTTCGCGCCTCCGTCATTTCCTCATGAAGCCATGTTTGAAATCAACGATTGGCTATGGCGTAGTGGGGTGGTGGGGAAAACTAGGAAATTTTGCCAAATTTTTTTAAGGCTAAGTTAAAGGTTCTTGGTTAGTGGAGCGGTGGAGAACTTCATGAATTTGCACTTTTTGGCCAAAAGTGAAAAAGGAAATTTTATCCCGCGAGTCCGCCAATGAATATTTTATCAACATAATTTGACAGTAGTTTTTTTAAGCCAAATGAAGTAAAAACTTCAGAAGGCCATAACTTTCAACCTGGGAACTTAGTTTTTGGCAAATGAGAAATTTTGGAAATCTCTCAAAGTCCTCTTTGCACATGAACATTTGAAGGGTCAATTTTGAGAAAAGCGTTTTGAAGGCTTCTAAACATGAACTAACATTTTTAACTTATAAAACTTTTCTTCAAATTTGTCATTAATTACTTCTCAACATGCCAAATAGGAATGGATGATTTCAATTGGGAGATTTTAAGATATATTCCAAGGTTAAATTGTTTGATTGATTTGCGCTTCAAATTTACTAATTTTTATACGACCAAATGTCTGCAATTTTGCCTTTTCCCAATTTGAAAGGTTCTATTAAATTTTCATAAGTATTTGGGTTTATTTGGAACCAATTTTATCTTCCTTAGATGGTATTAGTGTCTTAAATGTTTTTTCCACATAGTTTTACTGGGGTTGTTCTATATATTTTAATAAAAATTTGTAAAGTTTACTGTGAAACAAAAATGAAGTTTATACATTTCAAAAACAAAGATTAATCTATTTATTTTTCCATACTATAAAAACATTAAATTCATTCCATGCTAGTTTTAAATATTTATCTTTCCTTCAGTCCAAATGTAGAAACAAGAATATAGCTTTTATTTTCAAGTCACACATTTCAACAAAATAGAGTAATGTATTTTCTTCATACGTATTTCTTTCGTTGAAACAGAAATTCCTCAACATATTTCAACCCATATTTTAAATAGTAGTAACTAAATTTGTGGAAAATAATACAACTTCTATTTATATTGATCAAATACATTTTTAAAAATTACATCTCTTTCTCTTTCCTCCTTTCATTTGAATGCACTTTCATGTTTCTTACACAACAGATACAAATTTAAGTGCATATCTCTTTCTCATTTAAACATAGGAATTCATTTCCAAAACAGAATAAATATCCAATACAAATAATATTATAAATCATTCACTTGAAGTGGGAAAAAGGTTTACAAAATAATTCTCACAAAGGATAGCCAAACTCTGTCTTCTTTCACAGCTCCGAACAATTGTATGAATTTTCATCTTTCTCCGATTTCATCACAACAACAGAGAGAAAAAAATGATCTCCACCCAACCAAGACATCCAATGAAAAGGAAAATCCATCCTTCCTCATTGGCCCCGAGCCCCAACCATAATTCAATAAGAAATGTGTTTCAACTCATGACAATAATAGGCTTCCATAACACACATATAAATTTCACATTTAAAACACATTAAAACCAAACTGCAATTTACAACCACGGAATAAGGACAAAAAACAACACTCGAGGCTTATCCATGCAAGCCAAACGAGCAAGAAACTATTTGGGATACTGCTTATGCCTCCCTAGGGAAAATGGGTATCACCACACAGTACAAGCCACCAAAATATAACATTTCAAAACAATTGACATGCCCTTATGCCTCCCCAACCTCTTATGGCACCCCATAATGAGTAAAGAAATGAAAGCTATTTATTTTTGAAAGGTGGAACTCAAATCCCAACTCCCTCCACACTTATACCTGCCCATAACACTTATGTCTACCCACAACAATCCCCATTGTCTTCTCCTACACCATTCCTAGGCCATCTACCCAACCGACAAATAAAACAACACATTCAAACATTCAACCATTCACATAAGCATAAAAATGAAAGAAGATCATTTCAAGAGCCAAGCTCCTGCCTCTCCATATGGAGTTTGTTCCAACATTGTAAAACAATCCAAGAGATCAAAATCTATAAGCATGCAACAATCTCCAATCTTCTCCAAATGCAACAACTCGAACAACAAAATAATTTGACCAAAATGAAGTGTCCAAAAGTGAAGAAACCCCCAAAACAAGCTAAGGAATTTTAATATATAGAGAGGGAAGAGAAGAGGATGAGATGTGTAATGGCCACTTCCCTATGACACTTAGTTGATTATCATTTTGAGTTATGCAGACTTTTGGATATGGATATGACTTATACTTACGTTGATTAGCATGATGTTTTGTGAGTAGATGCATTTGGGTTATGATTGGATTTTGTTTTCAGTATGATCTACACTGGACTCATGGACAGACTATTGGATACCGATATTATTTTTATATGGATATATTGCATGTGTTCTAACATTGGATTTCTTCGCCATGATAAGTAGAATGTAGTTGTTGAATTTACATTACTATAACTTTGGATAATGATGGAATGCATGATTAAGTTGTGATTTAAACCTTGAAATAATGGATAATTGAATTACGTATAGATGTTAATAAATTTCATGCATATGGTTATTTTAGACATTTTAACATGGCCGCAAGGCCGAAGGAGGTATTTTGTATTTTGCAGGAAACACAACATGATCACAACCTAAAGGGGGATTGGGAACCAAACACAACAGGATGTCGGGTGGTTACAACATTTGGTCATCAAGGAAACTAGTGAATTGTATTGTGTTACTTTTGTTTTTTTATGTTGTTAAGAAAAAAATTTCCATGAGGGGGAAATTTTCTAATGTGACCAAGGGGTTAAGAATTTTATTTACTTGTTTTAACTTACTTTAGTAGGTGATTTCATTTGTGATGTCTTTTTTTATTACTTTTGCTAAGTATGTTTAGATTAATTTAACATCTTGTTTTAAATTTTAAGTTTTGGAGGGAAGTCTAGTAGGTGTAATTAATTTTGATGGTTGGCTCCTTGAGCCTTGTGTTTGCCTCTTGTATTGAATGTTTGTTTTGAGTGTTGACCACTCCAAATCCTTTGAATCTCGAATTTGAGATTTAGGGAAATTTTGGGGGACTTGTGGGACAAGTTGAACTTATCCCACACTTCCCAAAACCCATTACCAACCATATCTATGGGTTGGGAAGCAAAAAAGGGGATTATTTATTGTTTTGGGAAGGGAAATATGACTTTGGAGTGCACTTTTCTTCCATTTGCATTTATTTGTGTTTTAAGACACATGGGAAGCGATAAATGTGGAAAAGAGATGTCATTCAACCCAACCACCCATTTATTGTGTTTTGGGAGTTGAGTTGAGTATGGGAGGTGGCTTGAGGATGTGTGATGTGGCATCCTACATGGAGCCACATCATCCTCACCCTTCCCTTTTGTCTATTTATGGAAATTTCCTCTCTTGTTGAGGGGGTTGGAGGTTTTTTTTGTTGAAGGGTTCTTGTTTTATATTTTTATTTTTCCTTTGGGAGAGAAAAGAATTGGGAGAAGAAAAAAACAAGGATCTTGGACTTGCATGCTTGGATTGTTTTAGAGGGAGCTTGGACAAAGATTCTTGGTTTAGGCTTCTCCAATGGAGAGGTCGGAAACCTTCTCCTTTTTGCTTTCTTATTGTTGTTGCTTTTATGCTTAAATTTGTAGAAAATGTATGTTTACTTTTGTGTATTGTGGAAAAATGGATAGAATGCTTAATATGTAGTGTAGGAGAGGTCTATGGGAAAACTCATGAGGGAGGCATAAGAGTAGAATAGGAAATTGTGGAGGGAGTTTGAGAGAGATGCCCATCTTGGGTAAGAATGTTCACATTCTTACCTTGTTCTTGAGGGAGCCATAAGAGGAGGGAGGTATAAGAGTATGGGAGGAAAAAGGGGTACTTGAGGGAGGCATAAGAGTCATAGGGGTTTGAGTTTTATTGTGGAGGGTTTGGATGGGCATCTCATCTCAATGGGGAGGCATAAGGAAAACTTTCCCATAGTTCCTTCTCTTGTTGGCTTGGATGAAAGCCTTGTTGTGAAATGTTTTGTGTTATTTGTGTGTCCTTTTGTTCTTCTATTTTAGTCTTGAATGTTGTGAAGAAATTGTAATGTGGAAGCAAGTGTTGTTGCCTTGAGTTGGAGACCACCCTTTCATTGTGTTGTGTTTGGGGCTCGGGGGTCAATGGAGGAGATTGCTTCTCTTCTCCATTGAGTTTTGGTTGGGAGGAGAGTGTTGCCTCTCCCCCTATCTTGGTTGTGATTTGAGCTACTTGGAACTTGGAGCATGGATGAAGAGCACCTTGGAGCTTGTGAAGACTCTTTCCATTCCCTTATATACATTAGTTTGTTGTAAAATTTGTATGAGAAAGAAAGTTGTATCATCTTGTTTTCATTCAAACATAAAGGACATTGTAATCTATATTGCATCAAAAGTTACATGGTTGAATGCAAATTTTACTTGCAAGATGTTTACATTATTAAGAAGATTGTAAGGAAATAAAGAAATGATATGTACAAAAGGCTTGTGATAATCTTGTGAATATACTAATAGGGAGATTGGTTGTAAATACCTTCTTGTGAAATGTTGGTTATATTTCATTGTATAAATCAAATGATATGTGTAGTAAAAGCTAGCTTCCTTCTTTTTGATAGATAGAAATTTGAAACACAATTACTTCTACTTTGGACAACAAGTAGACTAAATATTAAATTGTAGCAAGAGTTTCTTATTTGGATCTCATTGCCAATCATTTCAACATTAGTTTAAGAAATGAAATATTACTTGTTTCTACCTTACATGCAACAATTATCAAAACGTAAGAGAAAAGAGGATAAAAAAAAAAAACAAGTTCATAACTTGCCAATATTTCCTTCTATGTTTATTTTTAATTTGATAAAAAAATATGGTAATATTTAATACTCTCAATAATGAAAATATTTTAATAATGAAAGATAAGTTATTATTAAAATATATTAATTTTAACAAACTGTAAATTTCTTTTAATTATTTTCAAAAAAATTGTTGTGCCTTTCTCACACATGTGTCTGTCTATATATATATATATATATATATATATATATATAGATATATATAGATATATATGTATATGTATATATGTATATGTATGTATATATAAATGTATATGTGTATATACAAATAAAAATATAAAAGAAACAATGATTAATTAATATGTTTTTTTTGAAAACAAAAAAAGAGGGCAGCTGTCTGCACAAAGCCGCGGCCTATTTGCCCACCGCACCACGGATTGGGGGAGGCGCCGCCCCCCACCCCAACCCATATACCATATGGGGTGGGGATGGGGTCATGCCCCTTCCCCATTTACATTGTCCCCCCTATGACATATAAAGATACAAAAAAAAAAAAAAAAAAAGCGTGGCCAATGTAATTCTCGGCACATGCGCGCGCGCCTGTTCTATACGCCTCATCCTCGGCCCTCATGCGGCCATTAATATATTTTCATATATATATATATATATATCCATATATATATATGTACACACACACACAGTATGTATATGTATATGTATATGTATATCTATATATCTATATATATATGTATATCTATATATATATATCTATATATCTATATATCTATATATATCTATATATCTATATATATATATATAGATATCTATATATATATATATATATATATATATATACATATATACATATACATATATATATACATACATATATATATATACATATATACATATATATGTGTGTATATATATATATATATATGTATATATATATGTATACATATATATGTATATAGATATACATATATATCTATATACATATATATGTATATATATACACATTGAATCCACGGATTAGGGTATGGGGAAACCAAACAACCCAAACCTGATCAGATCTACAAAAAAAAAAAACTCCTCCATTAAAGCTCTGAGCCAAAAAAAATTTGTTTGAGAAAAGTTCCCTTGGCTATAATGGCCTCCATGGGTTGACCTCCTTCCTCCTTCTCCCTTAACCTGCAAGTAAAAAAAAGAAATGAGAGCTTTGGGTGTAGAAAGGAAATTAAATAAAAGGATAAAAACATAAGGTAATCCATAAGGATTTCTAGGGTTTCCTTGCCCAACCTAGATCTAAGGGTGGGGAAATAATAGATCCAATGGTGGAGGATATATCCTACACCACTTAAGTGATGGGTTTCTTTTGGTGGGAATAAAAGAAAAATAGAAATAAAGGGGGAGAATTTAGCAAAAGTTGTGCACACTTGACCCTCTAAGCAAGTAATTAACTATTTTATTTGTATGACCTTGGACTACAAGACTTTAGGTCTTTGCATTATTAAATTTTAATATTTAATTAAGGGTCCTTAAATAATTTAATCCAACCGGGATTAATGGAGTCATGTTGAAAGGCTAACGAAGTCTCTTAAATAAAACTTTAGAACCTTGTTGGGGAAAGAAATGAAGATACAGTATTGAAGTTGAATTGAGGTGATCTTAATAGAGCGATAAACATATCCGATGCCTCGCAACTGCATTATTTTAACTCGAACCTATCAAAAGAAAAAGAAAAAAAAAATTATTTCATAATTTTCTCTCTCTAAACTTGGTTTGTATTTTGGTCTCGTACGAGTAATTTCTACTGTGTGTTACAAGATGGATCCAAGTGGGATGCCACATCACACATCCTCAACTCCAACTCATAAGTCAAATTCAATCTCCAAGGCACAATAAATAAGTAGGTGAATAATATGATAGTTTTACTTACACACTAAAATCAAGCCCACACCCCATAAGGATTGAAATTAAAACATGTAAGAAAAGTGCAATTAAAACATTCAACTTGACTTACAAAAATGCATAATGAAAGTCTAAATTTAACTCCCAAACTATAGGTATGGTTGGTAAATAAATTTAAGAGGTGTGGGACAAGTTTAACTTATCTCACAAGCCTCCAAAATTAGCCTCCAAGGACAAATTCGAATTTCAAAGAAGTTGGAATGTTTCATACTCCAAAATCAACATACACATCTCTTACACATCACTTACACATTTCTTACAACACTTTAATTTTAGGCCAACAAATCTAATAATTACTTTCTTATGACCCAAATTGATAATTTAATTTTAACAATATGATTACTCACATTATTTACCACAATTTAATTCAATAATGAAAAGCGAAAGAACATCACTTATAAAACACATACAACATTAACAAAGGACCAATTAAAAGAAAAACATAAATCCCTTGGTCACATTCGAAGGTGATCCCCCCATGGGAATCCCTAACAACAGTCAAACACATACAACAAATACAAGTTGCCATGGTGACCTTGTTGAATTCATCTAAAATTCCAATGTGGTTGGTCTCCAATACTCCGATGTGTTTTGTGATATTTTTTTTAAACCTATAAAACAAAAATATCTCCTTCAGCCTCATGGCCATATCAGAGCATCCAAGTGAATATAAATATAATTTCAAAATCATCAATATATATATATATATATATATATATATATATGAGTCATAATAACATCAAGAAAATTAACAATATCACTTACAATTTCATTAACAATTATATCATCATTAATTTTAATTCAATTTTCTCAATCTACTCAATATATACAAATATCACATGTCCTAACAACATCCATAAATATATATATAACCATCTCCAACAACATGTCAACATGTATGTAAAATGTCTCTAACAATCATCATGCATCATATGTGAATCAAATTCTATAATAGTCCATGCTCTAACATCTAACCATCATACTAAATCAAAAGTCACAATAATGTTCATAATATAGTCAACAATGTCATAATCAATATCAAAATGTGTCAAAGATAAGTGGGCAATACATCCCCCTCCCATTAGACTTGAATTCTTCATGGAAGTCACATGAGCAGATGTGGGAAATTGAACTCGTACCAAAGTAGCATCCTCCCATGTTGTTGTAGTCTCATCATATCTGTCCCACTACACACCTGATATATAATGTAAACGAGCTCCACCATCACCTTCCCCTGATCCTACACCTGCAATGAGGTCCAATCTAGTACATGAGAAGGATCTGTAATATATCTCCTAAGAACTAAAACATGAAACACATCATGGATGTGAGACAAACTAGGTAGTAATGCTTTAGATGGTAGGCTAAAGGGCGATACGCTCCAAGATCTCAAAAGGACCAACAAATCTAGGAGTTAACTTAGAACATTTTCCATAATGGATAGGGCTCTTATGTGGCCTGACATGAAGGAACACCTTCATGCCCACATTGAAACTATGGTCAATCCTATGCTAATTTTCATATTTATTCTTCTGTCCCGTGCCTCTTATAGTCTCTATCTAATCAAAATCACCTGCTACTCCATGTCTTGTAAAAATATGGTCCCCACCCTATCCTCTAACATGTCCTAACTAAGAGGTGTCCTTAAATCTCTACCTTAAAAATCCTAAAAAGGAGCCATGCCTATAGAACTCAAAACTATTACCGTAGGAAAAATGCAACAAGTATGCAGTACTCCTCCCATCTTGACTGATGATCCATAAAATACATCCCGAGCATGTCCTCTAAAATATGATTCACCCGCTCGGTCTATCCATCTATCTCCACCCCGGTATAACATGACAAAAGAAGACTAGCTGGATGTTGATGCTCGGCCTTCACTTTTGGTACTCTAAACAAAGCAGTGTGGCCAGCCATGTCTCTATGAATTCCTCTCCACTGATACAACCGTCTCAAGGTAGCGTGTATCTTCTTCACCCTAAGATGGGCTGAATAGGGTGCATAATGTGCCTCTGCCAAGATGTCCCGCCTCCAACCTCCATCTCTAAAAACATAAATATGACCTTTGTGTCTAAGAATTCCATATGAATTTAATGAGAAATCATCAAAATTCCCCTCAAGGGGTCTCTAGGATTCAATCTCTTCTCTAACTATAATGTAGAAGTTGTCAAGAGGAAGGTGTTGTAGAATCCTTCTCCGCAAATATGTGCCCACTAAAGTGGCCATAACCACATGTCTTTGTCTACTAAGAGCGTCTGCAAGCACATTCTCCTTCCCCTTCACATGCTCTATTTCCATATCATACTTACAAAGTAACTCCATCCAACACCGCTGATGAGTGTTGAGATTTAGCTACGTGAAGAGGTGGCAAAGACTCAAGTGATCTATCCCGAGTGTGAATCTCCTACCAAGAAGGAATTGTCTCCATCAAACTAATGCATGAATAACTACCGTAAGCTCAAGGTCATGAGTTAGATAATTCAGTTCATAATCTTTGATTTTGCGAGACTTAAAAGCTACTACTCTACCCTTCTCGCATCAATACACCTCCAAGTCTTTCCAAAGAAGCATTCGTGCATACAAAGAACTCGGCATGTGGATCTGCAGTGCTGTAAGAATAGGTGCTATGGTGAGGCATTACTTTAGTGTCCTAAAGGCCATCTCACATCTATCTCGACCAACGAAAATTCATCCCTTTCTCGCTAAAGGGAAGTGATGGGGTGTGCAATCCAGAAAAGTCCTCAACAAATCTCCCGTATTAACCTACTAATCCCATGAAGTGCACACCTCTCGACCTAGTAGTGGATGTTTGGCTAATCCATAATAGCTCTAATATTGGAAGGATCGATTGCAATACCTTTCCCGGAATGATGTGGCCCAAATACTCCACCTTTGTCTGCGAAAGAAAGCACAAGTCTCCAATTTCCCATAAAGCTACTACTCATGAAGACACCGAAGAACCCGACATAGGTGCATCTCATGCTCCTCACGCGTACGTGAGTAAATAAAAATGTCATCAAGGAAGATGAGCATTAAACAATCCAAGAAATTCTGAATACCCCATTCATCAAACTCATAAACATTTCGGGGGCATTAATAAAACCAAAAGGCACCACTATGAACTCATAGTGCCAATATCTCATACGAATGGAAGTCTTATGAATATCCACCTCTCTGTAATCCTCAAATGATGATAGCCGAGTTAAGATCAATCTTAGAGAAAGCGTGGCTCCCTTCATTTGATCAAACAAATCATCAATGCGTGGAAGAGGGTAATGATTCTTGATCATTACTTTGTTCAAATTAGAAAGTAATAAATACAAAACTAAAGATACCCATCCTTATTCTTCACAAAAATCTCCGGTGCACCCCAAGGGGATACATTAGGACGGATGAGGCCTTTCTCTAAAAGGCCCTCTAACCTAGTAACTTAAAAGCTCTAGGGTGGTCATCCGATAAGGTGCCCGTGAGATAGGCTCTACTCGAGAAGTAGATCTATATGAAAATGAATCTCATGTGGGGGTGGTAACCCCAATAGCTCCTTTGGAAATACATCTATAAAATCTCTCAAAATGGAATGGTCATCTAGCGATGGTCTAGTAGATGCATCCTGTAATTTGTCACTATTTGTAATAACATACATCCGACAACCTAGTCGAAGACACCACTTAATCTCAATAGCGAGAGATGGTGTGAATGGAAACGGGTCTTCTGACCCCATAAATCACCAACTCAACTCCTAGATCATCTGCACAAGATATAGGCTTATGGTAACAATCCATCCTGGCCCTATGTGTAGACAACTAGTCCATGCCCAAGATGACTCCATACGAGCCCAAAGGAAGGATACAAAGATCCGAGGTAGTGGTGAAAGGTCCCAAATCCACTAAACACTTCTTAACAAAGGATTCTATCAAGATCTTGGCTCTGAAGCCATCTCTATGTCCTAACTAAGATGTTTCCTAACTGTCACCAACCTGCATTACTCTACTAAAGATGGTGCAATAAAATAATTAGAAGAACTAGAATCAAACAAAATAGAGGTAGGAATACCACCAATGCTACTTGTAGCCTCGACCATTGTACTCTAGTGCTTGGCACGGCAAGTTCTCGACCACTGCATAGATCTGATGACTACACACCATGTCACCAACAACAAAGCTATGAGATTTGTATCTTACCCTTGTTATTACGGTTATATGGGAAGTCTCTTAAAAAATTTCTAGTAACACCAAAATAAAAAAAACCACCTGATCCTTTCCCATGTGTAGTAGGTCCGACCGATACTCTAGAGGCATGTGGTATGGATCCCAATGATCCGGTTGTGGAATGATGAAGTCTCTGCCAGCGAGCTCCTACCGATTGAGCTCTCTTGAAACCCTGTGTCCCGATGGGACCCCTAGGAGGAGGCCCCATACTACGACCCCTCTATGCATCGAATCTTTGTGGAGGTCTATAAGGTGGGCGGGATTGTTGCTTTGTCGTTGTAGTTATTGTTGTGTTTTAAAAGATGACTATATTGAACCCTACCAAAGACAAGGAGGAGGTATTGACCCCCGATCTACTTTCCTTCATCTGCTTTGGATGTGGCTGGACTCGATCTTTATCCTACCGGGTCTTCCCCCAAGTCTCCTCTCGCTATATAGGCCTTCTCAATGGTCTCGGCTAGTGTCTGTGGACAATGGATCTACACTACACCTCCAATTTCAAGATTCGGGGCCCAGATGAACCTTTGGATCCACACTTTCTCATCCTAGATGTAATCAACATACTTTGGAGTAGATCCTGAAATCTACTCTCATACTCACCAACTGTAAGAGATTCTGTCGGAGGTCATGGAACTCATTAATCCTCTCGCTCTATTAACCTCTCGAGATAGATATCTACACATGAACCACTCCTCAAAGAGCTCCCAGGTAACTATCTCGTAATCCACATGGAACATCTACTCCTATGTTCTCCACCAGAAACTTGCTCCATCTTTGAGTAGATGGATCACAACATGAGATTGTGTGTTGCTAGAACAAGGGCATAGCTTGAAGCATCCACTCAAGCTCACCAACTAGGCCTCTACCTGAAATCCACCTATGTCACCAAAATAATGTGATGGCTGAAGCTTTAGAATCTCCCTGATGTGATCTACAGATGTAGTCTGATGACCCCTAGGCCTCTCTTCATGCTCATATCTATGCCTAGGGCTCCGAGACCTATCTCTATGTCCTAAAACTTGGTCTCCCTATCCCCTCTGTGGTGACTCTACTCTGACTAACCCCTCGTGGGAGGTCTCTCCTCTATGCTCCTTGCTATGACAAGGAGTTACATGAGCCTCAATGGATGTCACCCTATCATGTCCGATTGAATGTGCTCCTACGGTCCTCTGTGTAGAGTGACATTAACATCCTGAAGCGTATGTAAAATCTTAGGTAAGGTAGCTACTACAACATCATCTGGTGGTGGTAAGTCTAGGTCTATGTGAAAATACCCTTCTTCTTATCCATGCCTCCTGCATAGACCAAGGTGAGATTTAGTTCTTTATTCTAGGTTTTATTCAGTTTTCAATATTTACAAAAATATGTAATTTCCACACAAAGTTGTTCTCTAGATTTAAAAGTGTGGTAAATTAATATTTCACTAGGTTTAAGTGTTCATGTCTCAATTTTTCTAGTGTTCCCAAGGGTCCAATATTTTGAACCCACACTCTTGTACCAAGTGTAACGCCCGCTTAAACAACCACTCAAGACCCAAGAACAACCTAGGTTTAGTTAGAAAAATTATAGAAAAAACAATCTTTTAAAATACATGCCACGATACTGAGGCTTAGAAAGCTATAGTTATGATAACAATGTTCCAGGACAAATAAAACTTATAATAAAATTTCCTATTATAACCATTATTTATTTCACATTATCAAGTTAATAAGAGAGTAAAAAAATTAACATGACAATTTTCTCACTACCCTACTTTCAAACTAGAATATATGCTTCAACCTGATTTTTCTCATGTTTAGTGAACTTAAAAATTCCTGAAAGCATTTCCATTGGATAGAAAACTTCCTCCTGTTTCCGGGGATATAAAAAGTCCTCCTAACTCCTCATATTTCTCAAGTTATGGGCCGGCATTAATTTTTATACAAAGAAAATGGCTTGTAATTTTGCCTTTGCCCGATTTGAAAGATTCTATAAAATTTTCATAAGTATTTGGCTTTATTTGGGTCCAATTTTATCTTCCTTATATGGTATTAGTGTCTCAAATGTTTTTTTTTTTTTTTTTTTTTTTTTCCCATAGTTTTCCGGGGTTGTTACGTATCTTTTAAAATTTTTTTGCAAAGTTTACCGTGAAACAAAAATGAAGTTTATACATTTAAAAAATAGAGATTAATATATTTCTTTTTCCATAGTATAAACAAATTGAATTCATTCCATGATAGTTTTAAATAGTGATCTTTCCTTCATTAAAATGTAGAAACAAGAATGCAACTTCTATTTTTCAAGTCATGCATTTCAACAAACAAAGTAATGTATTTTCTTCATACGTATTTCTTTCCTCAAAAAAATTCCTCAACATATTTCAACCTTGATTTTAAATAGCATTAACTCTATTTGTGTAAAAGAAAACAACTTCTATTTATATTAATCAAACACAAATTTATAAATTAGAACTCTTTCTCTTTTCCTTTCATTCCAATGTAATTTCATGTTTCATACACAATACAAATTTTAGTGCATATCTCTTTCTCATTTAAACATAAGAATTCATTTCCAAAATAGAATAACTATCCAATAAAAATGATATTACAAATCAACCACTTGAAGTGGGAAAAAGTTTTACAAAATAATTCTCATAAAGGATAGCCAAACTTTGTCTTCTTTCATAACTCCATAACAACAGATGAATTTTCATCTTTCTCCAATTTGATCACAACAAAATATGGAAAAAATGCTCTCCACCCAACAAAGACATCCAATGAAAAGGAAAATCCATCCTTCTACATTGGCCCCTGAGCCCCAACCACAATGCAATAAGAAATGTGTTTCAACTCATGACAACAATAAGATTCCACAACACACATATAAATTTCACATTTAAAACACAGTCCAAAACCAAACTATAGTTTGCAACCAAAGAAAAAGGACAACAAACAACACTGGGCTTCATCATGCAAGCCAAAGGAGCAAGAAACTATGGGGGATGTTACTTATGCCTCCCTACGGGATATGGGTATCACTACTGAGAAAAAAGCGGCCAAAATATAACATTTCAAAACCCTGACATGCCCTTATGCCTCCGCCAAGTACCCCTTATTCCTCCCATTTCCTTATGCCTCCCCAACCACTTATGGCATCCAAAATGAGTAAAAAAATGCAAGCTATATATTTTTGCAAGGTGGAACCCAAATCCCAACTCCTCCACACTTATATCTCCCCATAACACTTATGTCGCCCCACAATAATCCCTATAGTCTTCTCCTACACCGTTCCTAGGCCATCTACCCAACCAACCAATAAATAAAACATTACATTCAAACATTCAACCATCACTACAAGATAATGGGTATTGTATCCACAATTTTTTATAATTTTTGTGTGGATATGTTGATGTAAATTGTGAATCAATTTTGTGGACTACACCTACATTTTTTTGTGAAAACATTAAATGTGAAAAATATTGTGAAAATTTTATAGTTAAAATATTGTGAGAGTTTCACAATTTTATAATTGTAGAGTCTCTTATTTTACTTGTTGTAATTATTTCCTTTTTTAATTCTCATAGTCTAAAACTTATCAATATTATTCTGTAATCTTTAGAATTTTTTCACTACAAATTTAATAGATTTTTAAAACTAAATTATAATATTTAATTTGTGTAAATTTTTATTACATAATAACTTAAAATCTTACAATTACATTTCACCGTATTATATTTTATATTTAAATAATTATTTTTCAAATTATATATATGTTGCTAATATAGAAAGAATTCATGTGGATATATGAAATTTTAACAATAAAATTTATGTAAACTAGATAATTCATAATTTAATATTAAATTACTATGAATTTGTAGGATATCTACAATATTATATATCAAAGTGCATATATATATATATATATATATATATATGGTAATGTAGAAAGAATTAACATTTATATATGAATTTTTCACAATAAAATTTATGTTATGCGAGATCATTCATAATTTCATATTCAATTACTATAAATTTGTAGAATTTCTACAATATTATATATCAAAGTACAAAGATATTGTAAATATTCCACAAATAGTCTACAAAACTTATTTTTATGGATATCATTGTGGATAAAGAAGCCCTTATCTAGTAGTGCATTCACATAAGCATAAAAATTAAAGAAGATCATTTCAAGAGCCAAGCTCCTACCTCTCCATAATGGATTTTATTCCAAGGTTGCAAAACAACAAGCTTTCCAATGCAAAACAATCCAAGAGATCAACAATCTACAAGCATGCAACAATCCTGAATCTTTCCCAAAAGCAAGATCTCAAAGAACAAAAGAAGTCACCCAAAATGAAGTTTCCAAAAGTGAAGCAATCCCCAAAACAAGCTAAGGAATTTGAATATATAGAGAGAGAAGAGAAAGGGTGAGGTGGATCTAAGTGGGATACCACATCACACATCCTCAACTCCAACTAATAATTCAACTTCAATCTCCAAGGCACAATAAATAATTAGGTGAATAATATGACAGTTTTACTTACACACCCAAATCAAGCCCACACCCCATAAGGATTGAAATTAAAACATGTAAGAAAAGTGCAATTAAAACATTAAAATTGACCTACAAAAATGCATAATGAAAGTCTAAATTTAACTCCAAAACTATAGGTATGGTTGGTAAATAAATTTAAGAGGTGTGGAGTCGAGTTTAACTTGTCCCACAAGCCTCCAAAATCAGCCTCCAATGAAAAATTCGAATTTCAAAGAAGGTGGAGTGTTTCATACTCCAAAATCAACTTACAAGTCTCTTACACATCACTTACACATTTCTTACAACACTTTAATTTTAGGCCAGCAACTCTAATAATTACTTTCTTATGACCTAATTTGACTAATAAATTTTAATAATATGATTAATCACATTATTTACCACAATTTAATTCAATTATTAAAATGGAAAGCACATCACTTATAAAACACATAAAACATTAACAAATGACCAATTAAAAGGAAAACATAAATCCCTTGGTCACATTCAAAGGTGATCCCCCATGGGAATCCCTAACAACAATCAAACACACACAACAAATACAAGTTGCCATGGTGACCTTGTTGAATTCATCTAGAACTCCAATGTGGTTGGTTTCCAATCCCCGATGTGTGTCGTGATATTTCTTTTAAACTTGCAAAACACAAATACCTCCTTTGGCCTCGTAGCCATATCAAAACATCCACGTGAATATAAATATAATTTCAAAATCATCAATATATATATATATATATATATGAGTCACAACAACATCAAGACAATAAAAAAATGGCTTACAATTTCATCAACTATATCATCATCAATTTTAATTCAATTTCTCGGTCTACTCAATATATCAAAATATCACTTGTCCCGATAGCATCCATAAATATATATAACCATGTCCAATAGCATGTCAACATCTATGTAAAATGTCTCTAACAATCATCATGCATCGTATGTGAATCAATGTCAATAATAGTCCATGCTCTAACATCTATTCATCATACTAAATCAAAAGTCACAATCATTTTCATAATATAGCCAACAATGTCATAATAAATATCAAAATGTGTTCAAGGGAAGTGTATCTTGCACTAGCCACATAATCATAAGACCCATAAGGATTTGGGTCTCCCAAATTTATTTTCTATTAAATCCCCTATGGAATGTTTTTGCTTATTTGTTATCAATTTTTTTTTGTAATCTTGGAAGAAGAAAAAAATTATCTAATTTGGAATGGAGATAAGGTACTAAAATGGTTATCTTTGAATTCCCACTCGGTATGGTAGTCTCCTATCATTACCTTTTACAATGTGCCTCTTACATAAATTCCTTTGGTGCACACCATCAATATTTTCAGACAAGGACTTTACATGTTGCGAGACATATTTAGTCATCCATGTCAACAAATTTTGACTTGGCCCAAAGGTAAGGAAAAATTATTTCTTGCTATTAGTGATCATAACTCTTATCAAGCCATTATCAAAGCTATTTTAGTCGAGCTATCACACAAAATTTATATTTCTTCCTCAAGGCCTTTGTGGAAGGACTATCAATGGTTTCTAGATACGTCATTTCTCAATTATTCACCGAACGAAGGCTATGATTTAGTCTTCTAATCTTCCAATTTTGGATAAACATGACTTTTGTTGGTCCCTTTGTCATTCATCTTAGCATTGATAACACATATTTTCCACTATTTGGTATGTCATTTTGGAGCCCAAGATTTCTAATATTTCTTGGTATTTTATTCATCAACGATTACCCATTGTTTGCGAGCTCATTCACCTTGATGTTATCGATATGTGTTTCCCTTTTTGTGGGTGTATTGAAAGCCTTATGTACCTTTTATGGTTTTTCCAAAAATTAATACAATTTGGTTTTGTATTCATGAATTATTTCACACATTTCTACGGTAACCCTTCCTTTGGAATAATTTTTTTCTAATTGGTCGGGATTTCCCATGGCCTTAACCTAATTCTAGCATTATTTCATAATGTAAATCCGTTTTTATCCGAAACAGAGAGAAATGTTTCTCTTTTTCTCATATAATTCAAGATTGCAATCTTCCATCTTTCAACAAAACAATTATTGTGTCTAATGTTTTCTTGTATATTCAATTCTAATGTATTCAAAAATAATAATTGAGTGGGAACATTATAGATTTTTTTGTTTGATAACTTAGGGTAGAAATAAAGATAGGTGAACAAATTTGTAATCGAAAAATGGGTAAGCAATGTACATAGAAAATAGTGGATATTTTCATTCTAATAATATAACGGGAGGAAATATTATCGATTGAATAATTAAAGGTAAAAACTAATATTACGGTCATTATTTAATGCCATTCCAACGAACATTATATACCATACATTTACTAACCGAACCCCTTGTGGAATCGATAACATGTAAAGAAGATCATATTATTTTCATGAAACAAACATTCCACAAATTTTTGGACCTTTTAATGAAAATATAGAGGGGAAACTAGGTCAAAGGGAATGGTTAAGATGGGGCATGGAAGAAAAAAAAGTAACACAAAAAAATAAATTTGTATGGAATGGTTAGAAAAGTTTGTTTGGTTGATTTACATAAATAGTGATGGTAACAAAATAATGAAATGTATTTATTCTAAGAAGTATAATGTATTTCCATGGTGTACGTATCACGATGGAGAGTGTTGATAAATTTTATTTCTTAAAGCTCTTATCACTTATGAAAATTTTGTAATGTATAAGAATATCAATCAATATGGATAATTACATTAGAATCGTAAAATATTAAATCTAGTCTAGATAATATCTTAGAAATTGAAGTTGTTAATAAGAGTAGGGTGATTAGTACAATAAGAAAAACTTATTTTATTTTTGAGGATTTATCTCTAGATAAGTATCGGAAAAAAATTCTCATTAACTCAATAACTACTAATGTTCCCAAATGGTTTTTGTGTATAGCATAATGAGATAATCAAATGTTATTTGAAATTGCCTTGTAATAACTTACTCTGTATGTTAATTTTGTAGGCAATAAAGTATCAAAATATTGTGACATTGTTTTGAACGTGGTAAATAGTGGTTAGGTAAATGATGTTAGATTTCAAACTAAAAATCTATTATATCATTGAATTATTTAAGGAAATTTTGATTGATAGTTTGACTATTAAATTTCAATCATATAATCTATATGATTAAATGATGTAAATCTCATTACACACAAAACTCTATTTCAGACTTATAAGGCCATTGACCCCTACTTGAATGATTGTTAAACTTTTGTTTTTTTTGAGGCAATGTTCATATGACAATTATATAAAACTTCCCTTTTAATTTGAAAATGTGTCATTTTTAGCATGTTTAAAGAAGTTATCAGTGTTTTAGAACCTACGGTAGTTTCATTAAATAGAAGGGTTCCTTTCATGATATTGTTAAATAGTAGCATATTGTTTTAATGTGTTAGTTCTTATCATGCTCAGTTCTCATGAACTGACTCAGGCTAATAAATGTGCAAATGGATTTTGTGAGTAGAAAAAGGGAAAGAATTGTAGAAAGTTGCATCGGTTTTCTAATGAAGTTCTTTTTACTCGAATTCTTAAATGTGTTGAAAGGATTTGGAATAGTATTTGTTGGAAAAGTTAGAAGGGCACAATGCCTTAGTATTTTGTATTTGTGGAGTAGTGTTGTTGTTATTAGACTGAAACTAAAACTTGTGAAATATTATTGTGAATGAAATAAAATGAGCCTTTGCATTGTTATGAGTATCTTATTGTATGATTGCAATTTTAAAGATATTTTATCTTTGATATGACCAATATTATTTTACCTATTTAATTTTGAGCCAAGTACATTAGAATTTTTAGCCACCTTTGGATTGTGTGTCATTTTGGATAGGGAATGATGTATCTATGACTAGTTATCAAAAGGATAATGGTAAAAAAATTGAGTTATAACCTTGAGTTAGTAAACCCTTCTAGATTGTGACAATAATGTAATACTAGGTATAACAGAATGGTATTGTAATCCTTATAAAGGTTATACTAAAATATGATGTTGTAAACATATAGATGAAGTAAAGATTCCTTAAGTGGAAGAAAAATAAAACTATCTCCTTGTGTTAAAAAGGATATACCTTATTACCCTCAACCTATACTAATAGATTTATCCTTGGTGTTGATGGGATGTAAAATTATATTAAAATGTAAACCAATGTTTAGTAATTTGGGAGGATAACAAGGTTATGTTAAATGGGGATAAATGATCAAGAAATCATTAAATCTAACTTATCTATTATAAAACCTGATTTGTTCTCATTTGACGAATTTAATCAAGAGAAGACTAGATGATGCACTTACTTAATTCAGATTGATTTATAAGTCTCAATGAACTAAGGGTTAATGACTTATTAGATCATGAAGATGAATGCAAAATTGACCTTCATGCCACTAACTCTTGTGAAGGTACATTGTAATCCTTTCTTAAGTAATTTAACCATTATGATCCCTACACAAAGGAATTTTTAGTTCCAAACCTAAATAATACTTCACCTCAATTGGAGCTTACACTTTCCTCATGGTACAAAGGAGGTATGAATAAATATCTTTTAGCTTGTGTGTGTAGGTAAACGGACTTGTGTGTTTTAAATGTCCTTTTAACAATCAACAAATTAAACAAGTAAATAAGGTAACTTCAGTGAATCTATTAAATGGGATCATCTGTAGGTTTACATTAATAGATTAGAGGAAACCTAGCAAGAGGAAATAAGAATGTGTAATCCTCATGACTTGATTTTTCTATAACTTAAGTAAGAATTGAAACAAAATTATATAAAAAAATTAATCCTAAAAGATCAAATTGTGGGAAGACCTTACCTATAATTGTGTATTGTAGTTGAACCGTTATGTTGTGCCTAGTAAAAAAAAAAAAAAAAAGAGAATTGGTCTTGATGTGTGTCACACATTTCGTGTTGCCTATGTGGGTTAGTGTTCATGCAAAACATATCGTGAGTTGTGTGTAGTCCTTAGAGACCACCTATGGTGTTGTATATACTTCAAGCAAGTAAAAAAATTATCCGATATTTTATGTGTTTTATTTGTGTGTTAATAGTGGGTGTTACAAGAATTAAAAAGAACATAACAAAACTAAAATCGATTCAACAACAAAAATTAAAAAAGAACAAGATCATCAATGAGACACATTCCCACATGATCTTAAATGCATCTTAAGGGGATTAGAATTTTTTTCCCTTTCTTCTTCTTCCCCATAGTAAACCAACATGCACCAATATTTAGATTCACATTTTCATGAGTGTGAACCAAAATGGTGATTTCAAAATTCACCTTTTCCTCATGAGATTGAGTCACAGAGGAATTCAATTAGTGTCCTCAACATCAGAATGCCTTGGGAATCCTTACCACTTAGATTATGGGAATGAATAACCTTCATAATAATTAGACTAAGATAAGCCTCGTTCCCGATTCTACCTCGAATCACTATCCAAATGAATATCAACAACCAATTGACTAGGATCTTAATTCTTGTACTAAGAATACCACTTTTAAATTTTTTTACCTATAATAAAATTTTAAGCTGAGTGACAAAAAGAAAAACAAGTTCAAAATTTGAAAGGGAAACCTTTGAAATCAATATTTTGACTCTAGATTCAGTCTTGTACAATGAGATAAATCGATGTCGAAAAAAAAAAAAAAGTTTTCATATCTACTAATATGAGAGAATATGTGGTAAAATCACATGAAGACATCTTAGGATCAATAGAAAATAATTTATCTACGAGGTATATCCTATTGAAACTAAGAATTTCTTACTCCAAAACGAGAGGAAAATATGGAAACCGAATCAAAACCAATTTGACATGAAAATTAAGTATTAGTACAAGATTAAATTAGGGGAATGATGGTAAGATAATTAAAAATGTAAATGAAAGTTCCAAACTATTATTAGATAATATATATTTAATAATTTTAACATTTTTATATTTATTTTATTTAAATTAATCGGATATATATTGAAAGTAAATTAACCTTTTCATTTATTCTATTGAAGTTGAATGTTTTGTTTATTTTTTCATTTATGAAGGGTAAATATTAGCCTAGCTTGTCAAATTAAAATATGGGGAGCACTTCAAATTTGATCATTGATTTCCATTACCTTTAGAGATTTTTTTATTATTATTTATTATATACGTAATTACTAAAATAGATCTACGTAAATTTGATTCATTGATTTTCATTAGAGATACTATTTGTTTTATGTCCTTACATTTTACTTTATATACTTTTATCTTCCATTCAAATTTGTTGTCTCAATACCACCATATAGGTGTTTCCATTATGTCTTTAAGGTGCAATTGCTAGTATATAATTTACTAACCAACAAAAGACAATATGTATGAATAATATGTAAAAACATAGTTTCCAATAAATTCTAAAAAATTAAGTTACCAAAAACTTGTTTAAGAGGAATTACCACCTTGGTGAGAAATTGAAGGCATATTTTCAACACGAAAGCCAATGGTTGAATTTTACATCTACGTATATTTGTAAAAAAAATGAAGAAAGGAAATTTTCAATATTGCACTTTAAAATGTCAAATATTCTTATTTATAAACTATTAATAACATCATGGACATGATTATGGAATTTATTATAGTGTGATATTAGATGTGAGATAATGGATAATTGTTGACTTGATTCAGTTATGATGCATGATGATTATTAGAGACATTTTGGATATTAATGTTGATATACTGTTTGACAAGGTTATTCTATGGATGTTGTTCGGACATGTGATATTTGGATATTGTGAGTAGACCTAGAAATGGAAATTATTTGATGATGATATAGTTTTTGAGTAAAATTGCAAATGATCTTATTGGTTGCTTGGATGTTGTTGTGATCCATATATCTAGATGATTTTTAAATTTTATTTCTATTATTTTGGATGTTTTGATATGGCCATAAGGCTGAAGGAGGTATTCGTGTTTTGCAGGTTAAAATATCACAACAAACATCGGGGATTAGAGACCAACCACATTGGAATTCTAGATGAATTCAACAAGGTCACCATGGAAACTGTATTTGTTGTGTGTGTTTGTTGTTGTTAGGGATTCCCATGGGGGATCACCTTTAAATGTGACCAAGGGGTTTTATGTATTTTTCTTTTATTTGACCCTTTGTTTAATGTTTGCATGTGTTTATTTTGTGATGCATTTGCCCCTTTCTTTATTTATTAAATGTTGTATTAATATTGTGGGTAAGCATGTTGTTAATTTAATTAATTAAAAGATATCATGAGAATGTAATTAATAGAGTTGTTGGTTATGATTTAAAGTGTTGAAAGAATGTGTAAGTAATGTGTAAGTGATTTTGTAAGTAATGTGTAAGTTGATTTTGGAGTGTGAAACACTTCATCTTCTTGAAATTCAAATTTTCCTTGGAGGCTGATTTTGGAGGCTTGTGGGACAAGTTAAACTTGTCCCATACCTCTTAAATTCATTTACCAACCATACCTATGGTTGGAGGGTTGATTTTAGACTTTTATAATGCATTTGTGTAAGTCAAATTGTAATTTTTAATTGCACTTTTCTTACATGGTTTAATTTCAGTCCTTTGGGGTGTGGGTTGGATTTGAGTATGTAAGTAAACTATCATATTATTCACCCACCTATTTATTATGCATTGGAGAATGAAGTTGAATTTTGGGTTGGGTTGAGGATGTGTGATGTGGCATCCTACATGGATCCACCTCATCCTCTTCCCTTCCCTCTTCTATAAAATTTGAATTCCTTAACTTGTTTTGAGTTGCTTCACTTTGGAGACTTCATTCTTGGGTGATTTCCTTTCTGTTTTGGGAGCTCTTGCTTGAAGAAGTTTTTTGAAATATTTTTGCATGCTTGTTGTTTGGTGGATTTTTGATTGTTTTCTTGGAAAAACTGTATTTGGAACTTGGGAAACTCCATCATGGAGAGGTAAGATCTTGGCTCTTGAAATGCTCTTATTTTATGAATGTAAATGTTAATGTGTGATTGTTTTGGCATGTTTGTGGGTTTTGGGTAGATGGCCTAGGAATGGTGTAGGAGAAGACTATGGGGTTTATTTTTGGGAGGCACAAGTGTGTTTTAGGGAGGTATAAGGGTGGAGGGAGTTGGGATTTGGGTTCCACCTTACAAATAAATAGCTTGCATTTCTTTACTCATTATGGGGTGCCATAAGAGGTTAGGGAGGCATAAGAAATGTGAGGAATAAGGGTACTTGGGGGAGGCATAAGGAATTTCAGGGTTTTGATATACTATATTTTGGTGGTTTGTAATTAGGTGGTGATACCCATTTCCCATTTTGGGAGGCACAAGAAGCATCCCCCATAGTTTCTTGCTCCTTTGGATTCCTTGATGAAGCCTCAATAATTTTTGTCATGCTTTAATGTAGTTGTAAACTACATTCTATTTTGAACTATGTTTTTATTGTGAAAATGTTGCTTGTGTGTTTGTGGAAGCCTATTATTGCCATGAGTTGGATCACATATTTTATTGCATTGTGGTTGGGGCTCAAGGGCTAATAAAAAGGATGGCTTCTCCTTGTCATTGGATGTCTTGGTTGGGTGGAGAGCATTACCTTTCCCCTGCTCTTTTTGTGATCAAAATTGGAAGAATGATAAATCTACATGTTGTTGTTATGGTGCAAGGAAAATGAAATAAAATAGTTGAAAGACCCTTGTTGAGATAAATCTTATTGTAACCTTCCCACTTGAAGTGGATGAACTCATATATGTTTTGTAATGGAAATATGTTGTATTGAATATGAAAGTTGTAAATTGAAATGTGAAAGAGATATACTCTGTTTCTATTTTTGAAAGAAATAATTGTATTTTTGTATGATGAATTTGAGGAATGAAAGAAAGAAGTTGTAAGTTGTCTTTTGGAATCAATAAATGAATGTATTACCTTTCTCAAATTGCATTGTTGTATTGAATCTGATCATTTCAATGTATTTGAAGTCTCTGTTTGAAAGGAAGAAATGCGTGTGAGAAAAATATAGAATTTTGTCTTTTGAAATGTGTAAAATTTGAAATCAAATTGTATTTTGGTTTGAATAGTTTTATTTGAATCAAATAAATGTATTAGATTAGAATTGGAATGTATTCTAATACTTGGAAGAAGAAAATGGAAAATAGACCCTTTAAAATTTGATCTTTGTTTTGTATTTTCAAACTGGCAATTATTTAATCCAAAATACATAGACCAAACCTGCAACAAAGAAATAACAAATGAAACATTAAATTGGACATAATAAGATCTAAATGAATTCATCTAGACATTAACACTTAAATTTTCTTATAAAACTTAGCAAACTCGGGCTCAAATCGTTTCACTTATCGTTTTGCTGTCAAAGTTGTAGAATTTCAAATTGGAGCTCAATCAAACAAACTTACCTTCCAAATCCATCCTAAATCCATCTAAGAACAATTCTCCATGTTTAATGGACAAGTTGAGGGAGGAAGAAGATCAATTGATTAAAATTTCATAAGTTAAAATTTACCAGTTTGCCTTTTAAAATCTTGCAGATCATTTTCATGAAATTGACCCCTTAAAATTTATCAAAATTAAAATATTGTGATTCTTGTGTAAAGAGGACATCGAGATATTTCAAAAAGTTTATTTTTTCCCAAAACCAAGCTCTCTATCAAAAGTTATGGCCTTCTGAAGTTTTTTCTTCATTTGCGTTAAAAAAATAATAATTCTAACTGTAAAAAAAAAAATTTGGGAAAAATTTCCTTGGCGGACCCACGGGCCCGAATTTTCCTTAGCACTTTTGGTCAAAAAACACCAAAGGAATGAATTCCCCTGCCACTCTGCTAACCCGCAGGCCTTTCTTTTGGTCAAAAATCACCTAAGTCTGAAAGAAAATTTTTGGAAAATTTCCCACGGACCCGCCGCCCCACTTTTTCCCTTTGGTTGTCTTTCACGGGTCCGCAACATTAAACTTAGCCTTTAAAAATTTTGGGAAAATTTTCCTAATTTTCCCCCGCCCACTGTTTCCCTATACCCACAACCAATAGAGGCTACCACGTGGCACCACGAGGCATTGGCGGAGGAGCGGATCCCTTTTTAACTTAGTGCTTTGGAAAATTTTTGGGAAAATTTTCTAAGTTTCCTCCACCTCCCGACTAACCCACAACCAATCAGAGCTCGACACATGGCGCCTTGGAGGTGTTGACGGAGGCATGGACCATTTTGATCCCTAGCGCTTTTCTTGAAAAAGACATAATGTCTTAAATCACTCCGATGGCCCGATTTTCCACCGGGGTGTTGTAAAGCCAACACGTGTCCTCTTCGGGCTCGCGGGCACGTGAGGTAAATCACATTTTTCCCCAAGAAGGAAAATGTGCCAAATTTTCTCCCCACTCCACCAGCCGCATGGGAAAATTTTCTTCCTTAGGCCCGAGCCCGCTCTTGGGAAAAAAATTCACCCCAAGGCCCACCGACCCATAACTCGAGAAATATGAGGAGTTAGGAGGACTTCTTTATATCACCGGAAAGGTGAGGAAATTTCCTATCCAATGGGAATGTTTTAGGGAAGTTTTGAGAGCGTTAATTTTGAGAAAAATCAAGTTGAATTTTAAAGCCAGTTAGAGAGTGGTGTAGTGTGAAATTACCCTCTTAACCTAATTGAATTTTCTAACCCTAAATTTTGACCTTGTGACCTTTAATAATTGTTAATAGAGAAAAAAAATATAGTCTAGTAAATTAGTATTGATCTGGAACCTTGTTTGTGACAATTGTTGTCTTGTAACCTGGTTGAAGACACTTTTAAACAAAAAAAATTATTCCATAATTTTCCTATCTAATCCTAGGTTGTTTCTTGGGTCTCAAGTGGGTTTTTTACGGGCGTTACACTTGGTATCAGAGCCATGGGTTCAAATCTTGGACCCTTGGGCACACTATAAAACTTGAGACATGAACTGTAAACCTAGCACATGTTTAAATCTAGAAAACAACCTTGTTGAAAATTGAAAAAAAAAAAAAAAAAAAAAAGAAATATATATATAAAAATATTACATTACTCTGTTCAATTGAACTACCAGAATTAAAATAAAAATAAAATAATAAGTTGTTTGAATTGTTGTACTTTCTTAGTGGCGTTTTTTCTAAACCCGAGTGTAACTAAGAATGTCAAATTAAATTGATTTTTTTGTGAACTTCTAGTGTAGTGGAAACTTGGTTCCCCTTTGAAAATGTGTTGTTTTACAAGTCCTAAATCTTGATCTAATTGTATGATGCGTTAAGCCCTTTTGAGACCCTTCCTTATTGGAGTTTTTGGAATGATAAATTGTATGGTGTGATTCTTGTGGTTGGACAATAGTGGTTGTGTTCTAGGGTCGATAAGAGTTAATTAGAAGTTGTTTAGAGCTTCCTTCCTTCAGTGGTTAGGAAAGATGGTTTGGTTGTCAGTTTTTCATTTTTTACCCATATGTATGGGAGAGTGGACATTAACTCTGGGTGTCATTTATGACCCAATCCTACGTATGTGTCCTTGGAACTAACCTCGAGGTAGAGTACCCCTATTGGCGGCCATGAAGGGCTACAGAGTGAATATGGTGTTAACTTTTGTGCTTTACATTCGTAATCTTGTGTTATTTTATCAAGGACCAACATCTTATTTTATGATTGATTTGAGAAGCTCTGAGGCTCTTTTAGTTATTTATATTTTTGCGAGAATTTTCAGACTTTGCAATGTGGCTACTTAGCCACTTTCCTTGATCACCGATATTTCTTGGATTTTACTTTGACTGGTGACTCAGCTCGTTATCTGTTGGCTACTTAGCTAAATGTTACGTGATTCTCACTTGCATGTTGTTGAGTTGGTCCTACATGTTGTTGCCTTGTGACATTTTTTCATATGGGGGTACACCCTAGGTGTCTTGAATTTCCTCTTAGGTGCTTAAAGTTATGCCTTGGTTTTAGATATGAACCTTGAGTTTTAGATCTTAGAGTGACTTTTCATTTCTCTACCTTGGTTTTACCTTGAACCTTGAGTGTGTCTAGGATCTTAGAGTGAATTTTTCGTTGCTCGACCTTGCTAGTTAGAGAGTTCATTGTGTTGTGTGTTCTAGTTGGCAGTCTGTTAGCGGTGGTGGTGATTCTCTTACAATCCGGTAAGAGCTTGAACCTCATCGAGTAGAGGTGTTTAATTGTGGGCTGATGAATTATGTTAGGATCGGATTGCTTTTGGTGGCTGTGGATGTTAGTGGAAAAGTGTTTGTCCGGTAGTGGCTTTTCTTCGATGGCATGTTAAGTTTTATCAGGATTTCCTTATTTCATTATATAAAGTAGTGACTTGAGAGTTGTATGCATCTTGGTAATTATGGTTAGAATTAATCCCATTCGAGTAATGTGTGTAAATTAAGTGTGTTTTTTTCCCTCTCGACCTATAAATAAGTCTACCCTTTCCTTAACTTTTTAAGTTACTATGAATAACACTCTATGACCTATTAATCTTGGATTACGTGGAGACACTTATGGATGCTTTGAGTCTTTTGGACCATGACATTGGTGATGTTAGTGTAATTAGACCTTGATAATTTAATCTCGGTGGTATTTTATAATGTGATTCTTCTTACGAAACTATAACTCTTGGTCGTAAAGCCATGTTGAATAGATAGCTGATTGTCTGCTTACATTTGATGCTTTCTAGTGAGTATGTGGTGTTCTTATAGTTAAAATATTTCCTTTTCATTTTGATTTCTTGGTTGGTGGTATCCTATGGTAATATGGGTGTAGATTTGAAAACTTTCCTTGTCTTATCATGTGAGTAAAATGTTTTCACCAAAACAACAAACATTGTTAAACCCTAGTAGATCAGTAAAAGTAATTATGCTTCCTTAATGGGCCTTCCTTGTAACTTCTTTTGAGAACTTGTAGAAACCCACTAGGAATGTTTTATGATACTTGTAATTAGTGGAAAAATCTTGAAATATTGTTGTGATCCATGTCGGTTGATAGATTCCTAGCCCTTACAAAAGTAATAATGTGTTCTCTATGATTAAATGTCCCTTGTTTCCTTAGAATTAAAAATGTGATGTGTTGATTTACCTCTCTCTCCCATAAAAGTAATAGTGTGATATGTTTACCCTTCCTTCTCATTAAATTTTTAATTGACAAGTTGACTCACCCAAACATCATAAAACTATAATTGAGGAGATTTGGCCTTGAAGCTTAACAAATAAACTAGAACATAGAAAGAGAAAATGGTCCTTTCTTTAACCTTGGTAGATTAATAGAAGAAATAAAAACCATGTAGAAGAATAGAAAGGGAAAAACCTTGTCCATCTACCTCCCTAGGAGTAAAATAAATACTTTTTCTCTTTTGCCACCTTTACAGAATGGTGAGATATCATGCCCCTTAGTGGTCCTTATAACACAAAACTTGTGATGTCATAATAGGAGGAAGTTTAATTAAGAAAAATCGTAAAGGAATGTGCTTAGAAAACGAAACTACCACTTTTGACTTAATTAGTTGAGTTATAAAATAGGAAAGATTTATGTGTATTGAGTGCAATGTTTAGTTGGACCTGTAGTTTTATCACCTACCCGGATTTGTGAAACACCTGGTGGATAGTAATGTGTTCTAGTTTCTTAGTACTTTCTTATTCATAGATGTATGTGTCTTTCTTTGTGGGAGTTTTGGGTCATCATACCCTTATCATCCCACAGCTCGATGAGTGTGAATTGTGGCCCTTTTGGATTGAGACTTATCTCTTGTTTAAGAAGTAACCTCCTTGCGTGTTGTCTTGTCCTTAGAGACCTAAGTTATTGTAATTTTAAGGCAACATATGTTAAGGATATAAAATAACTTTGGGAAGTCTTCTTTTCTTCATATTTTCTTGGGTCACCTTGTTATTGTTGCCCCTTTTCCATTAGGATGGAAAGTGCAAGATGATGTTATTCACTTTTGATATGATGCACCCTTGGATTGTAGTTGGACCCCGTGTTACTTGTTCTTCTCCCTAGCGACCTTGAGTGGTCCTTGGTGTTTCTTGTGCTCTCTTTATGGTTATTCCAAGCTTGAGTAGGAAATAAGATAAATAAATCCCATTGTGTTATAATTTATGGTGCCTCTTGCATTGTTATGTTAGTTGCTAAGGGAGATATATATATTTTTCTTCTACTAAATGGTGGACGTCTCTAGATTTGGTTGGTATGGTGTGTTCGATTCTTAAAACAAAAGTGTAAAAATTAGACTATAGGAAAACTTGTGGTCTTGAATTCACTTGTATTACCATGAAAAGTTAATTGTACCCTCTCGAGTTATAGAAGTGCTTTCCTTGAATAGTTCCTTGATTTTAAATGTTTTTCTGATTTAGGTGTCCTTGTTGATTAACCTCATCCTGTGTGATCCTCAAATTGTGGGACCTTGAGTAGACTTGTTCCTCATGTAAATTTGGTCATAGTTGATTTTTGCTAGCCTTGTCTAGACAACGAACCTTGAAATCATGGCTTAAACTTAGTAGAAACCTTAACTTTTATTATTGTAGTATGTTGTATTCCTTGGGAAACTATGTGGTCATTCTCAAACTCATGGAATTCTCCTTATTATTCCTCTACTTGGTGGTTACTCTTAAGACTCTTTTGAACTCTTCATGTTATATTGTTATGTGTGGTATCTTGGTTGATAGCATAAATTTACTCTCTAGATTTAAGTGTTCGTAGCCTTGCATGCAGAAAGTTTAGAACTCATCCCTTACAATCTCCCTTCTTCTTGCTGAATTGCATTGGACCAAAACTTAGGTTTGTAGACCCACACTTGTTTGAAGCAAGAAATCCCATAATGGAGTGATCCTTTTTCTATTGCATTTGTTCCTATCTCTCTTTCTAGTGACTTCCAGGAGGAAGTCGAGTCTAAGGGGAGGGGGATGTAGTGCCCACTTCCCTTTGACACCTTTTGATACTGATCATGATATGTTGATTGTATTATGGACATGATTATGGACTTTATTATAGTGTGATGTTAGATGTGAGATCATGGATTATTGTTGACTTGATTCAGTTATGATGCATGATGATTATTAGAGACATTTTGGATATTAATGTTGATATATTGTTTGACAAGGTTATACTATGGATGTTGTTCGGACATGTGATATTTGGATATTGTGAGTAGACCTAGAAATGGAAATTATTTGATGATGATATAGTTGTTGAGTAAAATTGCAAATGATCTTGTTGGTTGCTTGGATGTTGTTGTGATCCATATATCTAGATGATTTTGAAATTTTATTTATATTATTTTGGATGTTATGATATGGCCACGAGGCAAAGGAGGTATTCATGTTTTGCAGGTTAAAATATCACAACAAACATCGGGGGATTAGAGACCAACCACATTGGAATTCTAGATGAATTCAACAAGGTCACCATGACAACTGTATTTTTGTTGTGTGTGTTTGTTGTTGTTAGGGATTCCCATGGGGGATCACCTTTAAATGTGACCAAGGGTTTTATGTATTTTTATTTTATTTGACCCTTTGTTTAATGTTTGCATGTGTTTATTTTGTGATGCATTTGCCCCTTTCTTTATTTATTAAATGTTGTATTAATATTGTGGGTAAGCATGTTGTTAATTTAATTAATTAAAATATATCATGAGAATGTAATTAATAGAGTTGTTGGTTATGATTTAAAGTGTTGAAAGAATGTGTAAGTAATGTGTAAGTGATTTCAAAGTAATGTGTAAGTTGATTTTGGAGTGTGAAACACTTCATCTTCTTGGAAATTCGAAATTTTCCTTGGAGGCTGATTTTGGAGGCTTGTGGGACAAGTTAAACTTGTCTCATACCTCTTAAATTAATTTACCAACCATACCTATGGTTTGAGGGTTGATTTTAGACTTTTATAATGCATTTGTGTAAGTCAAATTATAAGTTTTAATTGCATTTTCTTACATGGTTTAATTTTAGTCCTTTGGGGTGTGGGTTGGATTTGAATATGTAAGTAAATTGCCATATTATTTACCCACCTATTTATTATGCATTGGAGAATGAAGTTGAATTTTTGGATGGGTTTGAGGATGTGTGATGTGGCATCCTACATGGATCCACCTCATCCTCTTCCCTTCCCTCTTCTATAAAATTCAAAATTCCTTTCCTTGTTTTGAATTGCTTCATTTTTTTGAGACTTCATTCTTGGGTGAATTCCTTTTGTTTTGGGAGCTCTTGCTTTTGAAGAAGTTTTTGGAAGATTGTTTCATTCTTGTGTTTGGATGATTTGGATTATTTGCTTGGAAAAACTCTGTTGTTTGGAAGTTGGGAAACTCCATCATGGAGAGGTAAGAGCTTGGCTCTTGAGATGCTCTTCTTTTATGAATGTAAATGTTAATGTCTGAATGTTTTGACATGTTTGTGGGATGTTGGGTATATGGCCTAGAAATGGTATAGGAGAAGACTATTGGGTTTATTTTGGGAGGCACAAGTGTGTTTTAGGGAGGTATAAGGGTGGAGGGAATAGGGATTTGGGTTCCACCTTAAAATAAATAGCTTGCATTTGTGTACTCGTTATGGGGTGCCATAAGAGGTTGAGGAGGTATAAGGAAATGTGAGGAATAAGGGTACTATTATCCAAAATTCACCCCCAAGGTAACTTTGATAACATTCTCGTTTGAAGCAATTATATTGATTCGGGCGAAAAGTCATGTTTATTCAGGTCCCCTCATATTTGTCTAACTCCTGTCCAAGAGGAAGAGAGTAAGTTTTGAGAAAATGTGAAAAAAGGGTTGCGAGAAGGCAAATAGGTCGATCCAAAAAAATTGTGAAAATTGGCTAAGTCCCACTCAAGGTCGCCTGTTATTACGTTTGGGACAGAAAAGCGCTGAAACCGAATTCAAGGCGAAATCATACATTTCTAAACACAATCCAAACGCAGCAAGGACAAATGGGACAAAAATACGCGGCGGGCGCGAAATGCCGGTTCGACCCATTGAGAAAAAATCGACTAACTATTTGAGAGATATCAATGCAGGGCGTTTGGGTCAAAAATACCCGAATCGGTCGGTTCGGCAAATCGAAATCAAGCGAGTCCAAAACAAAGTGGGCCAAGTGGGACAAATGGACCCGAACCGGCCCAGTTCGGCCGAAATGGGAACAAATGGTCCGAAAGAAAATGGGACATTTGGGTAAAAAATGTGCGAAAATTTTTTGAACCGGCGAAAAAGTCGAGTTAACAGCCCAATCTCCAAAGGCAAAATGGGACGCATGGGACAAAAAAGCGCGAACCGAGCTTCGGCCAAATCAGCACTAAAGCACTTTGTACCAAATGGGACAAAGGGATGCATGGGACGCGAAAATCCACCGAAGGAACGAGGACCAATCAAACCATGACACGTGTCACGGGAGGAAAAGTCAACGCGTTTGGTCCGGAACTTCAAAAGCGGCCATAACTTTTGACTTGAGCTCGATTTTGATAAAATTGGACTTTGGAGCAGACACGACGTTTTGTTATCATTTCTTAATTTTAATGAGGATAGATATATTTAAATAAAGGAAATGTGTTCGGCTCTTTATAAATGCTCTTTCCGTCAAATGAACCTTGAGAAAACGCATCTATATAAAAACGAGGCCCAAAATAGTTATCTGCTCGAGAAGGCCATAACTTTTGCATTTCTCAACGAAATCGCACAAAATTGGTACCGTTGGAATCGTGTTTCGAGCCTGATGCACAGAAATCAATAAATTCTAGATTTGATTAGAAATTGATTAAGGTTTTTAAGAAAACGTGGCCGGATTCGAAATTTTGGACGCATTTTTATTTGGTAGCTGGGAGTGCAATTAAGAGGCATGGTCATCATTCCTTCTCTTTCTGCAGCACATGGGATAGTATGGGGAGCCTTTTGCAAGTAATGGACAACCATTCCACTCAATTTAATGCCTCTTACAGGTGGTTGAAAGACAGATTTCAGGATTTCCACTTTCCCTTCTCTTTTCCTTCTCTCTCTTTTTTTTTATATAAATTGGAGTGTTGGGCTCATTGTAAGGGGAGAGTTTTGGGTAGCAAATGCTCACAAAATTTCTTTGTGAAGCCAGTGTGTTGCAGGCCCTTGTAGTGGACTCCTTGCATGGTGATCCAGGCCCTTATCTTGTAATAGATTGAACTGTGCATATCATGAAGCAATAAAATATCAGTTTGTGGATATATCTTCCCCTGCTGTGTTTCCTTGCATTCTTCTTGCCCCTTTAATCTTTCTACAAGTATATTGTGTCTATTTATTATGTTCTTGTAGGAATTCATTATTATTGTGTGTGCTTGGAATATTGCTGTGAATGCATTTTGCTGGATTATGGTGAACTGTCATCACCTCTTCTAGTGTGCACTTTGCCTCTATATTTCACACATTTGGAGATTACTCTCACACCCTCTTTTTCGGTGTATCAGGAGTTTGCTTTAGTGTAGGCTTTCATTTTATGCATTCTCTCTCTTCCTTGGAATTCTAGGTTAGAATAGCTAGTTTCTCCTTTGCATTAGAGTAGATTGTGGTAGGTAGTTAAGGAGCAAGAACCGAAGTTCTCTCGGAGGTCTATCTCAAGTAGCAAGTCCCACTTACTTGGAGATAGTACCCATGTTATCCAATCACAAAGGATAGCTTGCTTTTTACTCATTATGCTTAGAGTGATCAAACTAGAAATCTGATCAACATCCGGGGAGTCTTTGTGATTCGGTGATAACAGTTACTTGGGGATGCATAAGGAATGTCAGTGTTTTGATATACTATATTTTGGCAGTCTGTAATCTAGGTGGTGATACCCATTTCCCATTTTGGGAGGCATAAGAAGAATCTCCCATAATTTCTTGTTCCTTTGGCTTGCTTAATTAAGCATCAATAATGTTTATCATGCTTTAATTTAGTTGCAAAATACATTCATTTTGGACTATGTTTTTATTGTGAAAATGTTACTTGTGTGTTTGTGGAAGCCTGTTGTTGCCATGACTTGGATCATATCTTTTATTGCATTGTGGTTAGGGCTTGGGGACAATGAAAAAGGGATGGATTCTCCTTTTCATTGGATGTATTGTTTGGGTTGAGAACGCTTTCCTTTCCCTGCTCTTGTTTTGTGATTAGAATTGGAAGAATGATAAATCTACATGTTGTTGTTTTGGAGCAAAGGAAAATGAAATAAAGCAATTGAAAGATCCTTGTTGAGATAAATCTTATTTTAACCTTCCCACTTGAAGTGGATGAACTCTTATATGTTTTTAATGGAAATATGTTGCATTGAATATGAAAGTTGTAAATTGAAATGTTAAAGAGATATACTTAATTTATGTTTTGAAAGAAACAATTGTATTTTGTATTATGAATTTGAGGAATGAAAGAAAGAATTTGTAAGTTGTCTTTTGAATCAATAAATGAATGTATTACCTTTCTCAAATTGCATTGTTGTATTGAACTTGATCATTTCAATGTATTTGAAGTCTCTTTGAAAGGAAGAAATGCGTGTGAGAAAATTCATAATTTTTTTCTTTTGAAATGTGTAAAATTTGAAATTAGAATTGCATTTTGGTTTGAATAGTTTGATTTGAATCAAATAAATGTATTAGATTGAAATTGGAACGTATTTTAATACTTGGAAGAATAAAATGACAAATACACCCTTTAAAATTTGATCTCTATTTTGTATTTTCAAACTGGCAATTATTTAATCAAAATACAGAGACCAAAATTGCAGCAAAGAAATAACAAATGAAAAATTATATTGGACAATATAATATCTACACGAATTCATCTAGACATTAACACTTAAGGAATTTCTTATAAAACTTACCAAACTCGGGCTCAAATCATTTCACTGTCGTTTTGCTCTCAAAGTTGTAGAATTTCAAATTGGAGCTCAATCAAACAAACTTACCTTCCATATCCATCCTAAATTTATCTAAGAAAAATTCTCCATGTTTAATGGACAAGTTGTGGGAGGAAGAAGATCAATTGATTAAAATTTCATAAGTTAAAATTTACCAGTTTGCCTTTTAAAATCCTACAGATCATTTTCATAAAATTGACCCCTTAAACTTTATGAAAATTAAAATATTATGATTCCTGTGTAAAGAGGATGTCGAATATTTCCAGAAACTCCTTGTTCTCCCAAAACCGAGCTCTTTATCAAAAGTTATGACCTTGTGAAGTATTTTTCTTGATTTGGCATTAAAAAAATAATTCTAATTGTAAAAAAAAAATCGGGAAAAATTTCCTTGTCGGACCCGTGGGCCCAAATTTTCCCTTATCAATTTTTGTTAAAAAAACACCAAAGGAATGAATTCTCTAGCCACTCCGCTAACCCATGAGCCTTCTTTTTGTAAAAATCACCTGAAGTCCAAAATTTTTTTAGAAAATTTCCCTCATGGACCCGTCGCCCCGCTTTTACCCTTGGTTGTCTTTCGCGGGTCCGCAACATTAAACTTAGCGTTTAAAATTTTTTGGGAAAATTTTCTTAATTTTCCCCACCGCCTGCTAGCCCATACCAATCACAGGGCTACCACGTGGCACTACGAGGTGTTGGTGAAGGAGAAAATCCCTTTTTAAATTAGCGCTTTGGAAAATTTTTGGGAAAATTTTGTAAGTTTTCTCTACCTCCCCAACCAACCCGACAAAATCGAGCTCGAAACATGGTTCCTTGGGCATCGACGGAGGCAAACCATTTTGATCCCTAGAAATTTTTGGCCAAAAAGACATAATGTCTTAAATCGTTCCAACGATTCGATTTTCCGTCGGGGTGTTGTAAAGTCGACACGTGTCCATTTCGGGCGTGTGGGCGCATGGAGGTGAATCACACTCTTTCCCCATAGATGGAAAATGTGCCAAATTTTCTCCCCACTCCACCGTCCCGCACATGGGAAAATTTTCTTCCCTAGGCACACAGCTGCCGCTCTTGGGAAAAAAATTTCACCCCAAGGCCCATCGGCCCATAACTCGAGAAATATGAGGAGTTAGGAGGACTTATTAATATCACCAAAAACTAAATAAATTTCCTATCTAATGGGAATGTTTTAGTGAAGTTTTCAGAGTTTTAATTTTTAGAAAAATCAAGTTAGAGATTTTAAGTGAGTGGTGTAGTGTGAAACTACCCTCTTAACCTAATTGAATTTTCTAACCCTAAATTTTGACCTTCCGACCTTTAGTAATTGTTAATAGAGAAAAAGAAATATAGTCTACTAAATTAGTATTGATCTGGAACCTTGTTTGTGACAACTGTTGTCTTCTAACCTAGTTGAAGACTTTTTTAAACAAAAAAATTATTCCATAATTTTCCTATCTAATCCTAGGTTGTTTCTTGGGTCTCAAGTGGGTTGTTTTTACGGGAATTACAATTATCTCTTTATTTCAATATTTTTAATATATATTTATGTATGTTAATATAATTTATTTTAAAATCTACCTAAATAGAAAATTTCATAGTTTAAATATCTAAGTTTTATGAAACATTTTTTTCAAAATATTTACAATTTTATTGTTAAAATCATGAAAAATATCAAAATGACCCTAAAATTTGACCCTTAATGGTATGGGTGACATCTAAACTAATGGAAAGGATGTCATGTTTATCACTCACCACATGGGAAAAATAATCAAGGAGGATGGAACCCAAATATCGTCTTCACTATAACTTTCCTCCCACCCATAAAAATAGACTAGGAATTAATAATAATTTTAATCTTAAATAATAATTTGAAAAGTTTTTAAAAATGTTATTTGCACGAGACATTGAATCCATAATCACAATGTTGATGCATTTCTTGTCGGCAAGAGAGATGATACATTTGTTATAAATATTTGTGTAACTATATTTAAGTACTTTTCAAAACATGGTTGAGAAGGAAAATGTTCATAAATAAGGGATAAAATATGTGGAATAATCCCACGCATAATCAAAATAGTAGAAATTAATATACATAAAAATATCACATATGAGAAATAAAAGTGAAGAAAATAAAAGAAAACAACAAAGAGACAATATTTAACATTGTTCACCTATTTTGGGCTACGTCCACAAAGAATCACTCGCTCATATTTTATTACAAGCCACCTCTTTCTCTCAACACAATACCCATATCTATTTGGAGTTATGCTCAACAAAATCTCTTGAATTCACACATGAACTCACACACATCTACATTCAGATGTCTCACCTATGAAAAGTACATATATAGGCAACTTCTTAAGTATTTTTACAATACAATGGGTATTAAAACCATGGGTAAAAATCCTGCCCATATGAGAGGAGTACATTTCCCGAGGTATTGAGAATGTTTTTGAGGAGAGTGAAAACTGTAGAGATTGTATAATTCTTTTAGTGTACAAACTTCAAAACTTTCACACATGAAATAAAGCTCCATGACATAACAATCTCCCACTTAGAGACTAATTTTTGTCTAAGATAGCTTCTTAACCCTTCACTATTGTCCGTGAAGACAAACCAAATCTTAACACAACTTAACTTTCTCTCTTGTGACCACCGTGGTTATCATGTCTATAGGATTATGACTTGTATGAATCTTCTCTAACTTCACTTCTCTTCCTCCAAATCTTTCCTAATGAAATGGTACATTAGGTGTATATGCTTTACTAGAGTGGAAATAAGATTTCTTAGCTAGGTGTACATCACTATGAATGTCACTATTCAACTTCCCTTCCTCCTACTTATGTCGTAACTCATCAACCAATTTTTGTAACTAAATCATTTCTTTACTTGTATTTGTAGAAAGAACATACTTAGCCTCCATGGTTGAAAATTTGAAAACCTTCTTTAGTCATGAAATTCAAATCATTGTTGTCCCAACTACGGTGAAAATATAACCTGCCATGCTCATCCTACCATCTACATCTCCATCCATGTCTCGAATCAATATAACCACGCAAAGTGGTGTCCAATCCAACCGTAGAGCCCCCACACATGTGCTCGGGGCCCAACGACCTCGAACCACTGGATATAAAACTGTGGAGATTGTACAATACTTTTAGTGTACACTCTTTAACAATTCCACACATGAAAACATGCTTCACAACATAACAACAAAGAAGATTAACAATAATTTTACCAAAAATAATAAATTTGAATACAATATTGGTTATGAGAATATTGTGATTTAAGCCAAAATGCTTCATCACAATAATGTTTGGACGAATAAGAATGTCTATGGGAGAGCTCCCAACAAATTTTGTTCTTGCATATAGAACATTCATTTATTTCACATTTACTAGCACCCTCCATAGTCGATTCATATTAAGAAAAATACAATGTCTGTAAAAATTCATTAGAAATATGAACTTTTGTATACCCTATAGTTCACATAAAAGAAACAAATCATACCTAAATGTAATAAGATAATACTAAATAAATTCATCCTAAAAATTGGGTTGAAATGAGAGACACCAAAATCAATGTTTTGGAATACTTCACAGATTGTAGAATTCACCAAAACCATTGTTCCTCCACATAAATATACTAAATAAAATAACAAAAATAAACAGGGATATTAAGATTTATTGCTTACAATGAGGTGGTCTAAAATAATAACAAGAAAGTACAAAAGATTGGGTAATGGTTTAAAAGTATTAGTTTAAGGAAATTTTTAAAATATAAGAGGCAAGTTATTTGAATGTTAAAATTTTAGTTGACATATTGAAGGAATTTACATCTTACATGTAATACAAACTACTCAGAAGTAGATGAAATGTTAAAAATCCCTTCAGGTGATGGAATACACAAACAGAAATGGTTGCTTAAAAGTTGGACGTCAAATTAATGGAAGTCAAAATTTAACATCATGTCAAAAGGTTCACTCTAGAAATAGTTAGGAATATACCGGCTAGATACGCTCAGCAACTGAGATCTACTCCCCAAGTCCATGACAGCTAGGTAGTTATTGGACGATGTACCGTATTTTACTTGTTCGATGGAAGTACTAGGACCCCGAAAGCATACTATGCAGATGGTAGAAGATACGGGCTGAGGAAATTTCCATAGGAAGCAATAATAGTAATGTATATAATTAATTTTTAAATAACTAAAATAAATAATATAGAAGAACATAAAATAAATGATAAATCTAAGCATAAGGTTTTCTTGGTCATAATTTCCATGGATTTTTTCATCCAAAATTGTTACTACATATCCCATAAATCCCTCAAATAAGAAATCCACAATTTTTAAAATTACTTACAAAAATGGGCCACAAATATACACAAAACCCTTTAAAGAATTCCCTACAAATCTGGAAAAAAATAATGTAAAAATGCTCCAAAATCTACAACAAAATAATAGAAAAATGACTTGCTAATTTGTAATAAATTTACGTAATTATGGATCACAAATATATAAAAAACCCTTGAAAAATTCCCCATAAATATACAATTAACCCCTTCAAAATCACCCATGAATTTACAACAGGCCCAAAAGCCAAAAATCTCCTTTTCAGCAGATTCTACAGTTAAAAAATGTTGAAAAGATATTCTACACTACCTCAAAAACCACAATAACATTGAAAAATAATGATAAAATGTTTTTAGGCCCATAAAATTATTACATGTGAATGAAATTGAACATTTTATTCATTTTTGGCACGTAGGTTTTATTTTGTAATGAACTTAATTTTTTGTTTTATATCGTCTTAATAATAGTAGCATTAGAAAATGTACCCTTACGTTACCATTGTAAAGATGTCCTTAAAGAGACCACGACATCCAAAAACAAGTTATTATAACATCTCAAGAGTATTTAGGGTATCAATCTAGTGTTTAAGGTGTCAAATTTGTTATTTACAGTCACACATTAGTGTTTTAGATGTCACACTAGAGTTTATGGTGTCATGTTTGTTATTTAAAGTTTCCCACTAGTGTTTAACATGGCATTATAGTGTTTATATTGTCATACTAGGGTTTAGGGTATTAAGTTTGTTATTTAGGGGGTCACATTAATTTTTAGGTTATTTTATTTGTTCCTCAAAGTGTCATACTACTATTTAGGGTGCAACACAAGAGTTTAGGTTGTCACCCTCGTGTTTATGCTATCACGTTAGGTCTATGGTGTCATAAAGTTTTAGGGTGTTGAACTAAATTTTAATGCACAACATTTTTTTAAATATGTAGAATTATTGTTTATAGTTTCACACTATTGTTTAGGGTGTCACACTACTATTTAGGGTGTTGCACTAGCGATTACAATGTTGTAATAGTGTTCATGGTGTCACACTAGTGTTGATAGTGTCACACTAGTTTTTATAGTATCACACTAATTTTTATAGTGTTGTGTTATCATTTAGGCGTCACATTTATTTTTAGGATGTCACATTGGTGTTTAGGGTGTCAAATTTTCTATTTTTCTTCTCCACTACTTTTGAGGGTGTTGCAATAGTTTTACTATATCACATTATGGTTTAGGGAATCATCTTTGTTTTCTATGGTGTCTCACTAGTGTTTATAGTCTCACATTTTCTATTTATGGTATCACACTAGTTTTTAAGGGGTCACATGCTAAGGGTATGAAACTAATGTTTAGGTTGTTGCGCTAGTGTTTATAGTGTCACATTAGGATTTATTGTCTTACCTTTTTTGTTTATAGTGTTACACTAGTGTTTAATATTTGTTATTAGTATTTTCCATATAAAATTTGTGTTTAAGGTGTCACATTTTTTGGGTGCTACTATTTAGGGTGTTTCATTAGTGTTTATTGTGTCATAATGAGTTTTATGATTTTATATTTAATTTTGTATGTTTTCACTCTAGTGTTTATGGTGTCAAATTTTTGTTTAGAGTGTTGAATTAGGATTTAGGGAATCTTTTGTATTGTGTTATGTGTGTCATCACCATCACGCACTATGATAATTCTCCACCGTGAACTCTTCGTGCTATGATTATTTACTAATGCACAACTTTTAGTTTGGTTGTAGTAATCTGAAACACGATGAATGATATAATACAAGAATACCATAGACTATGATACAAAGGAATGATGAAAATTTTGAAATAGAAGTGTAAATTATATTATCAACATGAAATTGTTATAATCGACCCATGAATTACTTCAAGTTTTACCAACTCCACTTGCCTTCCAACAATAACTATGGGAGAAACTTAACAATTACACCTTTTAATGGCTTCTTTAACACACCTTCTACATTATAACTTCCTTAACACACTTTCTCATACAATATTTCTCACTACTTCCTTCTATGCTAAATGAGGAAGTGACCTCTTTATTTATATAAATTTCAAACTTATCCACCCTATCTCTAAGATAGGATAAGAAATCTACTCTAAAAATAATATTACATACATGTTATCAAAATTCACCCCTCAAGGTAATTTTGATAACATACATCAAATTCTTCAGTCCCGAGCAAGTAGATTGATTCAATTCCCAAAATCATGTTTTGCCCCCCTTTGGTTTCTCTCTAACTCCCCATCCAAGGAAAAAATCCAACAAGTTAAAAAAAATTGAAAAAATCTAAAAATTGAAGTCGCAGGCTTGTTTTAATGCATTGTGGGTCTAGAGGTGTGGATCGTATCAGTGTGGATCGTACCAAGGTTCATCATTCTAGGTTTGGAGCCAAAATAAAAAGGAATCAGTCAAATTGGCTTTCTGTGTCCCAGACCACACAAGTTCAATAGGGACATGTGGGGTGCACATTGCCGAAATCGCTACAGGTACAAAAAATTAGAAAAAGAGGATCTTTTTGTCCCAGTGATCTCATGAGATAGTTGGGACATAGGTATGCATGGGACACGAAAAGTTGATTTTCCTGCAAGTCAGTGCATTGTGGGTGGCATGGAGAAATGTGTTTGGGACAATCGAGACAAAAGTATGCATGAGACACACAAAGCCAAAAAGGTCACAAAAGGAACCATACGTTGTGGCGAATGCGGAGGTCAACGACCCTCACGGCCTAGTCAATAAGTGGATGCACGGGGACAAGCAATCCCGAATAAGGTGATGCAGATGAAAGTGTCAGGGACAGCCGGACGCGTGGACTGATTTTCTGAAATAGCCGCGGCCCAAGAGAAAATTCAATGTTTGACCTCCCGAACTTCAAACGGCCATAACGTTTGACTCCGAGCTCTGATTTTCATAAAATTAGACTTTCTTGAATGAGCACAATTTCCTCTACATCACATAAATAGGATTTATGAATTTTTATGAGGTTAAATAAATTAAAATATAAGAAACGTATTTGGCTCCAAATCGATTAATGCTCATTCCCGTCAATGACAAAAATGCATGACAAACCCAAAATAGTTGTCCGCACTTAGAAGGTTATAAATTTTGCATTTCTAAATGAAATCACACAAAATCAGATACCGTTGGAATCATGTTTCCAAGCCCAATGCACAAAAATCAAGAAATTTTGGATTTGATGAGAAATCGATGGATATTTTTCATAAAACGTGGCTAGGTTCATGATAGTGTTTTATTTGGTAGTTGGGAGTGCAATTAAGAGGCATGGTCATCATTCTTTCTTTGCTGCAGCACTTGGGACAATAACATATAATCATTTCAATCCATTTAATACCTCTTACAAGTGGTTGAGGGACAGATTTTGGGATTTCCATTTTCCCTCTCTCTCTCTCTCTTCTTATTTTTCTATAAATTGGAGTGTTGGGCTTATTGTAAAGAGGTAGTTTTTATCGTAGCAAAGCTCTATAAAAATTTCTTTGTGAAGTCAATGTGTTGCAGGCCCTTGTAGTGAACTCATTGCATGGTGATCCATGCCCTTATCTTGTAATAGATTGAATCATACATCTCATGAAGCAATCAAATACAAGTTTGTTGATGTGTCTTCCCCTGTTGTGTTTGTTTACACTCTTCTTGCCCTTTCAACCTTCATTATAATTATATTGTGTTAATTTTTATGCTCCTTTAAGGACTCATTAGTATTGTGAATGTATGAAATATTTTTGTGAATGCATTTTTCAGATTGTGGAGAACTATTATCACCCCTTCTAGTATGCATTTTACTTCTATTTTTTCACACATTGGAAAAATACTCTAACACCCCTCCTTTTCTGGTGTATCACCGCTTTAGTGTAGGCTTTCATTTTCATGAATTCTCTTTCCTTGTCCCTTGGAAAGTTAGATTAGGAAATATAGTTTTTGCCTGCATTAGAGTATATTGTGGTAGGTAGTTTAGGAGCAAGAACCAACTTTCTCTGGAGGTCTATCTCAAGTAACAAGTCCCAAAACATAGAGATAGTACCCATGTTATCCAATCACACCATGATCTCAAGTATATGAACTTTTGTAAACATAAGGATGTTGTGATTTGGTGATAACAATACCTTAACTCTTATCTTTACATGTAGGCTTATCTTTTAATATAAGATAAACCTTATCATTTCACATGGGTTCCACCTTTGTAGACTTTTATACAAATAAAATACACAAAATATGTATGACATCACTCTTTGTCCTTATTAAAAATATAATATTTCTAATTCCTAATCATGTAGACCCTAATTCTCTAGTTACCCTAACTCGACATTTTAACATTACCGAACCACTTATGAAAATTATTTACTTTTTACCACAACATTCTTATTGTACTTTGAATGTTACCGTATTGTACATTATTTGCGACATTTTACCAATAAATAACATTATATTCTATAGGATTTCATTACTAATTATACTTAACGACATCCTATTCCTAATACATATATTAATGAAATAGAAATTACAGAGGAAAATTTTAGTGTCGACATCTTCCCCCCTAGCGTTTGACTCGTCCTCTGAGAAGAATATTCGGTGCCTAGAAAATATTTAACTTGTCTTGTTTGACCCATTTCTTAATTGAGTACCATCCAATTCCTCCACAATATGTACCATTTTCATGTACAACTACTATTATGTAGGCGCTGCCCATTTGGGAAGAAATTTTCTATACCTCCTCTTTTTGTATTGAGAATCATATACTAGGACTAGTTCATTCACCTTAAATGGATACCATAGAATATTTTGATCAAAGTGCTCATTTTGCTTCATTTTATTCTTATAGCTTATATCCTTCGCTATTTCCCTCATTTCCTCTAGCAAATGAATATATACCAACCTTTCCTTTACCGAATCACTTTCATCCATCCTTTCTTTTTCATAATTATCATAATGGGAATATCAAACTCAATAGGAAGAATTGTATAAATTTCATATGTCAACTGAAATGGAGAGTATCATGTTGTTGACTTTGATGTTGCCCTATATGCCCAAAATTCTACATGAATACTTTTATCCCACATATGTACTGCAAAGATGTATCTATTTTCAAGGGCCTAGCTTTAATCCACTTGGTTAAATAATCTTTGGCAACTACAATATACTTATTTTAGCATGTGGTAGTTGGAAGTGAACCTAAAATAAATATTCCCCACTTTTCAAAGGGACGAAGTGGAATAATAGGGCATAATGGAGATGATGAAGTCTTACGGTTCCCATGTGTTTGAAAATTATCACATGTGCTAAAGAAATTATAAATATTTCTAAAAAGAGTGGGCGGTGATAACTTACATCCAAGATCCTTCTTGTTGTAAGTTATCCAAAGAAATGTCCTCCATATGTACTATTGTGGAATTCTTCCATTATCTACTTTCATTGATCACGTCTAATTTCCCTTTTGTCTTCATCCATCGCCCTATCTCGAATAATAATCCATCCATAATAGAATATGGATGACTAGATTGAGTAATATTCCTCTTACTATTTACATTGGCACCATCAAGAAACTTGAAATCATTCAAATAATTCTAAATATTTATGTATTCACTAGGGATTGTGTCAAGGATAACAATGATGCATCCGGGAATCATCATCATCATAAGATGAACCTAAACCATCATAGGATTGAGAGAGTGCATTTGTATTGACATGATTCTTTCATGGCCTATCTATAATATCAAATTCAAATTCATTTAGAAAAATTATCCATCTTGATATCCTTTTTGATGGGTTAGGCTTATTTATAATATATTTTAGATCCTGATGATCTATTACAACTATAAATTTCTGCCCTAGCAAGTAATTTCTAAAAATATTTACAACAAAAATGATAACTAGAGCATCGTTTTCAGCTACAAAGATATAATTTACCTCAAGCACTTCTCATTTTCCTTCTCCTAAACTAAACAGGATAATCATTCTCATTTTCATACTTTTGGCTCAGAGTACTTCCTAGTGATGCATCTGAAGCACCAATATACACAATGAATGGTTCGCTCTAGTTTGGATTCTTTAAAATAGGTGAAGACAATAAAGCTTCGTTTGGTTGTTCAAAATCTTCGTGTGCCTTTTTTGTGGTTCATAAGTAACATCCTTCTTCAATAATTAGGTTAGTGGTTGTGCAATATTTGAGAAATTTTTGATGAACCTTCTATAGTAACCCACATGGCCTAAAAATGATCTCAAATTACTTCTATTCATAAAAATTGTAACTCTTTGATTGTGGAAAATTTATCAGGATCGGTACCAATACCATCTCTGGATACAACAAGCCCTAATAAAACACCTTTAGAACATCCAAAGACACTTTGTAGGGTTTAGTAAGGCTTGTGCTTCATAGAACTTTTGAAATGTTGTCTCCATATGGTATAGGTGGTCCATTTTGCTCCCATGGATGTAATAATCATCTTGAAATACTCGATGAAGCTTCCAATGTATGGTTCAAGCACCTTATTTATCAAGCATTGGAATGTTTCTTGATCATTACACAACCCAAATAGCATAACTCTATAAGCAAACGTTCACCAAGGAGTGGTGAATGTAGTCTTCAACTGATCTTTCTCCGCTATACGAACTTGGTTTTATCTCTGCTATAGCCATCTACAAAATTATAGCACTCATGGTGAGCGACTTCCTCCAAGATCTGATCCGACAATGGAAGAGGGTATTGATCCTTCTTTATCACCTTATTGAGAATCTTGTAATCAACAAAATGCATAACATCCCATTCTTTTTTATTGATATCACAATGGGAGAAACTCATTACAATTCTCAATAACAAATATGAATCCTACATCAAGCAATTTAGCTATTTCTTGTTTTACTGAGTCTTTGAAAAATTAGGATTCATTCTATATGGCATTTGGTTTATTGGCTTCGCACCATCTACCATCTCAATAGAATGTTCCACCCAATGTCGACATTAAATTTTTCCTCTGTACTTTCTATTTTATTAATGTATGTATTATGAATAGGATGTTGTTAAGTATAATTAGTAGTGGCATCCAATAGAAGATAACGGCGCCGTCAAGATGGTACCACCAATAATGTAGAGTATGGTAATAGTCAAAGTACAATAGGAATGTTGTAAAAAGTAAATATTTGTCGTAAGTGGTCCAAAGAATGTTAAAATTTCAAAGTTGGGATAAGTAGAGAAGTAGGGTCTATATGATTAGGAATTAGAAATATTATATTTGTAAAAGGACAAAGAGTGATGTCATAAATATTTTGTATATTTTATTCGTAGAAAAGTCTAAAAAGGTGGAACCCATGTGAGATAATAATGTTTATCTTATCTTAGAAGATAAGTCTACATGTAAAGGCAACAGATTTAGGCATAGAATATGATTGGCCGGAAGAGTTTTCCTATCATATCTTAGAGATAAGGTAGATAATCCTGAATTCCTATAAATAAAGAGGCCACCCCATCATTTAGCATAGAGAGAAGTAGTGAGAAATATTGTATGAGTAATCGTGTAAAGGAAGCCATCATTTTTGAAGGTGTGTTAAAGAAGCCATTAAGAGGTGTAATTGTGAAGTTTCTCCCATAGTTATTGTTTGAAGGCAAGTGAAGTTAATAACACTTGAAGAACCTCATGGGTGAGATTGTAACAATTTCATGTTGATATTATAATTTACACTGATACTTGAGATTTATCATTATTCCTTCTTATCATAGTCTATGGTATTCTTGTGTTATGTTTGTTGTTATGTTTCAGTTACATCCACTAAACTAAGAGTGTACTTTAGTTAATAATCATAGCATGAGGAGTTCCCGGTGAAGAATTATCATAGTGCTGGATTGGTGTTGACATTTTTGTTCCATTGCCGGGACCATTCCTCGTTGGTGGATTTTCTGGAGAAATATTCCCACTTAGTCAGAAAACATTTGGAGGGTAACCTTGTTTTTACTGTGCATAGTAGTTACCATGGTAAAGTCACTTTTTACCGTGAATAGTATTTACCGCAGTAAAGTCACTTTTTACCATGAATAGTATTTACCACAGTAACTTCACTTTTTACTGTGAATAGTGTTTACCACAGTAAAGTCAGTTTTTACTGCAATAACTTCACTTTTTATTGTGAATAGTGTTTATCACAAGTGAAGTCGATTTTACATGAGTAAGTTAAGGTTTACCATATTTTACCGTGATCATTTCTATTTTCTATTATAGTGATTCCAATTATTTGTGCACATAAGTCTTGTTGATTGTACTTGTGGATTGGTATTTCACTGTGGTTACTTTTGGAAATGGGGAAGATTCCTTTTTTTCAGCCCAATCTAATTAAGATGCTTCCTCTTTTATTCAAGAGTTTAAACGATCTTGTATTTGTAATGGCCTTATAAGAAGGGAACAATAGACTGAATTTTTTCCTACCTTTTTGGATGGTTCCGCACTTAGGTGGTTTGAAACACTAGGTGATAATGTGAAAAACTCATGGGATTTATTAACTAAAAGTTTTCTTGAAGAATTTGGTGAACAACGAAATATGTAGATCTCATGATCGAGATCAAAAGCTAGCCCAAGGATAGAAGGAGAACATAAGAGATTATCATGCTTGTGTTCTAGAGATAAGGAGGAATCTCGATGCCCGATTCGGAAGGAAGGATTAGCGGATGGGTTGATGAATGGCATGGATAATCTCCTCGATAAGCACTTCATTCTTGGGATGAAGCCAAATATCGAGGACAACGAGTGAAGTATGACCTCCCAAATACTCTCTTGTTGAACAAGCACAGTGGATGCAAGAAGGTAAGAAAGAAAGCATGGAAGAGGATCCCAAAAAAATTGTTGCTAAAGTAGAGCCTACACCAACACCTTTGGTCTAGAACCCACAACCACTCTCGGTGAGCACAAATATTTCTCCTAGTACATCTAGTGAATATCAAGATCTGCTCGGGAAGATGGGTCGAGTTAATAACTATTAATCTTCTTGAAGGAAAAGAATTTGGTTCTCGGTAGGAGATAGAGGTCCAAAAAGAAATATTTCTGAAGTTGTATGTTATGGTTGTTATAAAAGGGTCATTATAAGTATAATTGTCTAGATAGAGCTTCTCCATCCGGTACAAGAGATAATGATAAAGGGAAAGCACATATGAATTCTTTTGATATAGTAGATAAGAGCATAAATAATGAAGTAGATGTGTTTGTAACAAAAAGAAAGAAAGAAAAAGATAACCAAGATGGAAATGATCCTAAGAAGATGAAAGGAGAAACTAGTAAGAAACATAGGACAAGAAAGTTGGGTGTGCGGGATTTTCTTATTTCACGGGACAAGGACCATACTCCATCTTAGACCATCCATCCAAAAGGCTCGCAAATATTACATATGGTCAACTCTTGCCTATGTCTTCTAAGAAGAGGTGGGAGCTACGAAGTTGACTCAATGCTCAATGAAGGAAGGAATTTGAGGTACCTATTTTGGAGGCAGAGACGGATCCCTACGCTCCACAAGCCGAGGTATTATGTAATGGTATTTCAATTCATGATGTCTTAGTTGATGGAGGTGCTGCGATTAATGTAATGACCGAGTCTCTAATGAATATGTTGGGTTTAAAATTGATCGCCCTCAACACTTATGTTAAGGTCATTAAATAATGGAAAAACTAAACCGAAAGGTGTAGTTTAAAATGTGGCAATATCTCATTATGGGTGTTGTATGTGTGGTAGACTTTCGGTGATGAAAAATGGTACTGCTTTTGCATACCCAATGTTGCTTGGGAAGACCATGGCTAAGAAGAGTTCATGCAAGAAACTACCGGAATGAAGGCTTCATAACACTTGGATGTGGTAGAGAGATGGTGAAGATAAACGTGATCCTCGGCATCATAAGGTAGAACATGTGGATTCAAGTGATGAAACTGATGATTGGACATCCTCGATTACTCGAGTACTAGTGAAGTGGACACCGAAGATTAAGTAAGTGAGGTTGATGTTTCGGTCATAGATATCCTTCCAGTTACACCGACTCATGATCCCATAAAATTATCTCAAGAAGAAATTGATGATCATCTCCAAAAATAAAGATTGGTGATGCTTTATGATGGAGAGTGAGAATGAATCCTACCTCCAAATCTTTCAAGGTACATACACATATTCACTTTTGATTACAAGGAACTATGTCAAGTAAGTTGGGTAGAACATTCTATTGAGTTGGTAGATGGTGCTAAGCCCATAAAGCAAATGCTATATGGAATAAATCCTAATTTTTCCAAGACTCGTAAAAGAAGAAATAGATAAGTTGCTTGATGCAGATTTATATTTCTTTGTGGAGAATTCGAATGGGTTTCTCCCATTGTGATCTCAATAAAAAGAATGTGAAGCTACGCATTTGTGTTGATTATAGGAAGCTCAATAAGGCAACAAAGAAGGATCATTACCCTCTTCCATTCTCGGATCAGATTTTGGATGAAGTAGCTAGCCGAGAGTACTATAGTTTTGATGATGGATATAGCGAGATATAACAAAGTTCATATAGCAGAGAAATATCAACTAAAGACCATGTTCACCACTCCTTGGGAACATTTGCTTATATATTTATACCTTTTAAGTTGTATAATACTCCGAGAAACATTCCAGCGCTTGATGAATAGGGTGTTTGAACACTACATTGCGAACTTCATCGAGTATTTCTAGATGATTTTGCATCTATGGGAGCAAGATGGACCACCCGCATCGAGATGGAGACAACATTTCAAAGGTTAGATGAAGCACAAGCCTCACTAAATGCTACAAAGTGTTTCTTTGGATGTTCTAAAGGAGTTTTGTTAAGACATGTTGTATCTAGAGATGGTATTGGTAATGATCCCGATAAAGTTTCAAAAGTAAAGAGTTACCATTTCCTATGAATAGAATTAAGTTGAGATCATTTTTAGGCCATGAGGGTTATTATAGAAGGTTCATCAAGAATTTCTCAAAGATTACACAGACCACTAACCCAGTTCTTGAAGAAGGATGTTACTTATGAACCAATAAATAAGGCACATGAAGATTTTGAACAACCAAAGGAAGCCCTAGTGTCTTCACCTATTTTAAAGAATCCAGATTGGAGCAAGTCTTTCATTGTGTATACTTGATGCATCGGATGCAGCACTAGGAAGTACTGCGAGCCAAAAGGATGAAAATGGGAATGATCATCCAATTTACTTTGGGAGCGGAGACAAATGAGCAATGCTTTGAGGTAAATTATCTGAATGGCTGAAAAGAGGCTCTAGCTATCATTTTTGCTATAAAGAAGTTTAGAAATTACTTGCTAGGGTAGAAATTTATAGTTGTAATAGATCATCAGGCTCTAAAATATATTTTCAATAAGCCTAACCCATCAAGGAGGATAGCAAGATGGATAATTTTTCTACAAGAATTTGAATTTGATATTATATATAGGACATGAAAGAAACATGTCAATGCGGATGCACTCTCTCGAGCCTATGATGGTTTAGGTTTTCCTTCTGATGATGATGATTTCCCAGATGCAACATTGTTATCTGTTGACACAATCCCTAGTGAATACATAGATATTTGGAATTATCTAAATGAATTCAAGTTTCACGATAGTGCCAATGAAAAGACAAAGAGGAAGATTAATCAAGCCGTCGTCCATATTCTATTCTCGCATGGAGTATTATTTCGAATAGGACCTAATGGGCAGAAAAGAGGGTAGTTGGACTTGATCAAGAGAAGGAGATGATAGAAAAAATCCACGATGCTACATGTGGAGGACACTTCTCTGACAACTTACAAAGAAGAAGGATCTTGAACGTAGGTTATCACCGGCCCACTCTTTTTAGATATTGTTATAATTATTGTAAGACGTGATATTTTTCAAACACATGGTAACTGTAAGACTTCATCATCTCCATTATGCCCTACTCTTCCACTTAGTCCCTTTGAAAAGTGGGGAATAGACATTGTAGGTCCACTTCCAACTACCCCATGCCAAAATAAGTATATTGTAGTTGCCACAGTTATTTAACCAAGTGGGTTGAAGCTAGGCCATTGAAAACAACTTCCTTGGATGAAGTGGCAAGGTTCATATAGGAACGTATTGTCACCAGATTTGGTTGTCGATTAGAAATTGTAATGCATCAAGGAAGCCACTTCATTAATTAGGTGGTATAAGCCCTAGTCAACAAGTTTTCTATTAAGCACGGTAGGCAACATACATAAGCCAAGCACAAATGCATAGGTGGAGCAAATTTTTTTGTATTGTGTCAAATTCTAACAAAAGATGCAACCTTGCAGTACATAAGTGGGATAAAAGGATTCACGCAATTGTGGGCATATAGGGCAACATCAAAGTTAGCAACAGGATACTCCCCATTTTAGTTGGCTTATGACATTGATCTAGTTATTCCTATTGAGTTTGATATTCCCACTGTGAGATTTATGAAAAATGAAAGGATGGATGAAAGTGATTCAATAAAAGAAAGGTTGGTACATCTTCATTTGCTAGAGGAAATGAGGGAAATAGCAAAGGATACAAGCTATAAGAAGAAAATGAAGCAGAAGGAATACTTTGATCAAAAGATCCATTGGTATCCATTTCATGTGAATGACTTGGTTCTAGTATATAATTCAGATACAAAAAAAGAAGACAGAGAAAATTTCTTCCAAAGTGTATGGGGCCCTACAAAATAGCAGTTGTGCATGAAAATGTTACATATCAACTGGAGGAATTGGATGGTACTCCCATTACAAAATTGGTCAACCATGACAAGTTAAATATTTTCCAAGCACCACTTGAGAATGTCCATAAGAGTCTACTCGAGGATGGAGTAGAAGTTAGGAAGGGGAAAATGTCGACAGTAAAATTTTCCTCCGTAATTTCTATTTTATTAATGTATGTATTAGGAATATGATGTTGTTAAGTATAATTAGTAGTGGCGTCCAATAGAAGATAACGACACCATCAATATGGTGCCACCAATAATGTAGAGTATGGTAACATTCAAAGTACAATAGGAATGTTGTAAAAGTAAATATTTGTCATAAGTGGTCCGGTAATGTTAAAATGTCAAAGTTGGGATAAGTAGAAGTAGGGTATACATGATTAGGAATTAGAAATATTATATTTGTAATAAGGACAAAGAGTGATGTCATAAATATTTTGTATATTTTATTTGTGAAAAATTCTAAAAGGTGGAACCCATGTGAGATGATAAGGTTTATCTTATCTTAGAAGATAAGCCTACATGTAAAGACAACAGGTTTAAGCATGGAATATGATTGGCTGGAAGAGATTTCCTATCCTATCTTAGAGATAAGGTGGATAAGCCTGAATTCCTATAAATAAAGAGGCCACCCCCCTCATTTAGTATAGAGAGAAGTAGTGAGAAATATTGTATGAGTAAGTGTGTAAAGGAAGCCATCATTTTTGAAGGTGTGTTAAAGAAGCCATTAAGAGGTGTAATTGTGAAGTTTCTCCCATAGTTATTGTTTGAAGGCAAGTGAAGTTAATAACACTTGAAGAACCTCATGGGTGAGATTGTAACAATTTCATGTTGATATTATAATTTACACTGATATTTCAGATTTATCATTATTCCTTCTTATCATAGTCTATGGTATTCTTGTGTTATGTTTGTTGTTGTGTTTCTAGATTACATCCACCAAACTAAGAGTTGTGCATTAGTTAATAATCATAGCACGAGGAGTTCCCGATGAAGAATTATCATAGTGCCGGATTGGTGTTGACACCAACTTACTTGAAGCAGATTCCTTGTAATCAAAAGTGAATAAGTGCATGTACCTTTGAAATATTTGGAGGTAGGATTCCTTCTCTCTCTGCATCACAACATCACCAATATTTGTTTATCGGATATGATCATCAATTTCTTCTTCGATAATTTTATGGGTCCATGATTCCATGTACCACTTTCATGTACAACTAATATTCTGTAGGGACTGTTCATTTGGGAATAAGTTTTCTATGCCTCCTATTTTTTATCGAGAATCATATTCTACGACCGTGTCATTCACCTTTAATGGATACTAGAGGATATTTTGATCAAAGTAATCCTATTGCTTCATTTTCTTCTTATATCTTTTATCATTTGCTATTTACCTAATTCCCTCTAGAAAATGAATATGTACCAACCTTTCCTTTACCGAATCACTTTCATCCATCCTTTCATTTTTCATAATTATCACAATGGGAATATCAAACTCAATAGGAAGAATTGGATAAATTTCATAAGACAACTTAAATGGTATTATCCTGTTGCTTTGACATTGATGTTGCCCCATATTCCCACAATGCTGCATGAATCCTTTTATCCCACTTATGTACCTACAAAGTTGTATCTTTTGCTATAAATTGACACAATACATAATTTTTTCACTCCAACTGTCCATTTTTTCTTGGCTTATAATTTGTTTCCTTCTTGTGTTTAATAGAAAACTTGTTGACTAGTGCTTCTACCACCTCATTAATGAAGTGGCTTCCTTGATTGTTACAATTTATAATAGACAAGAAAATCTAGTGACAATGCATTCATACATGAACCTTGCCACTTTATCCATGAAATCTATTTTCAAGGGTGTAGATTTAACCCACTTGGTTAAATAATCTGTGGCAACTACAATACACTTATTTTGGCATGGGGTAGTTGTAAGTGAACCTATAATATATATTCCTAACTTTTCAAAGGGACCAAGTCGAATAATAGGGCATAATGGAGTTGATGAAGTCTTATGGTTCCCATGTGTTTGAAAAATATCACATGTCTTACAATAATTATAACAATATCTAAAAAGAGTGGGCTAGTGATAACTTACATCTAATATCCTTCTTGTTGTAAGTTGTCTAGAGAAATTTCCTCCACATGTACCATTTTGGAATTATTCCAATATCTCCTTACCTTGATCACAACCAATTTCCCTCTTGTCCTGTCCATTGGGCCCTATCTTAAATAATACTCCATGCATAATAGAATATGGATGACCGGCTTGAGTAATATTCCTCTTAGTATTTACATGGGCACCATTGAGAAACTTGAAATCATTCAAATAATTCTAAATATCTATGTATTCACTAGGGATTGTGTTACGGATAACAATGATGCATCCGGGAAATCATCATCATCATCATAAGATGAACCTAAACCATCATAAGATTGAGAGAGTGCATCTCGCATTGATATGATTCTTTTATGGCCTATCTATAATATAAAATTCAAATTCATGTAGCAAAATTATCCATCTTGATATCCTTTTTGATGGGTTAGGCTTATTTAGAATATATTTTAGATCTTGATGATCTCATTACAACTATAAATTTCAACCCTAGCAAGTAATTTCTAAAATATTTACAACAAAAAGATATCTAGAGCCTCTTTTTTAGCTACGATAATTTACCTCAAGCACTTCTCATTTTCTTTCTCCCAAAGTAAACTAGATGATCATTCCCATTTTCATACTTTTGGCTCGAGTACTTCCTAGTGATGCATCCAAGCATCAATATACACAATTAATGGCTTCCTCTAGTTTGGATTCTTTAAAATAGGTGAAGACATCGAAGCTTTGTTTGATTGTTCAAAATCTCCATGTGCCTTTTTTTCTTGGTTTATAAGTAATATCCTTCTTCAATAATTGGGTTAGTGGTTGTGCAATATTTAAGAATTTTTGATGAACCTTCTATAGTAACCCACATGGCCTAAAAATGATCTCAACTTACTTCCATTCGTAGGAAATTATAACTCTTTGATTGTTGAAACTTTATCGAGATTAGTACCAATACCATCTCTTGATACAACAAGCCCTAATAAAACACCTTTAGAACATTGAAAGACACACTTTGTAGGGTTTAGTGAGACTTTTGCTTCATTTAACCTTTAAAATGTTGTCTCCATCTCATGCACATGGTTCTCTTTTCTCCATAGATGTAAAAATCATCTAGGAATACTCGATGAAGCTTCTAATGTATGGTTCAAACACCTTATTTATCAAGCATTGGAATTTTGTTCGAGCATTACACAACCCAAATGGTGTAACTCTATAAGAAAACGTTCCCAAGGAGTGGTGAAAGTAGTCTTGAGTTGATCTTTCTCCACTATAAGAACTTGGTTTTATCCGTTATAGTCATCTACAAAACTATAACACTCCTAGCCAACTATTTTGTCCAAGATCTAATCTAAGAATGGAAGAGGGTATTGATCCTTCTTTATCACCTTATTGAGGTTCTTGTAATCAACAAAAATACGTATCCTCCCATTCTTTTTATTGAGATCACAATGGGAGAAACCCATTCTTAATTATCCACAAAAATATGAATCTTGTATGAAGCAACATATCTATTTCTTCTTTTATAGTCTTGGAAAAATTAAGATTCATTCTATATGGCATTTTATTTATGGGATTAGCACCATCTACTAGTTCAATAGAATGTTCTACCCAACTTACTTGACAGAGATCCTTATAATCAAAAGTGAATAAGTACATGTACCTTCAAAAGAGATGGAGATAGGATTCCTTCTCTCTCTCCATCACAACATCACCAATATTTATTTGTTGGAGATGATCATCGCTTTCTTTTTCAGATAATTTTATGGGTCTATGAGTAAGTGTGACACAAAGGATATCCATGACCGAAACATCAACCTCACTTTCTTCATATTTTGTGTCCACTTCACTTGTACTAGAGTAGTCAAAGGATGTCCAATCATCGCTTTCATCACTTGAATCCACAAGTTCTTCCTTATGATGCCAAGAGATCACATTTATCTTTACCCTCTCTACCACATCCAAGTTTCATGAATCCTTCAATCCAGTAGTTTCTTGCATGAACTCTCCTTAGCCATGGACTTCCCAACATTGGTTATGCAACGGCACCATTCCTCATCACTTGAAATTATACCACACATACAACACCCATAATAGATATTTCCACATCTGAAACAACACCTTGGTGTAGTTTTTCCTTTTTTAATGACCTTAGCATAAATATTGAGGGTTGATCAATTTTTAAGCCAAAAATATTCATTATAGACTTGGTCATTAGATTAAATCCAGCACCTCCATCTACTAAGACATCATGAATTTAAATACAATTACATAATACCTCATATTGTGAAGCGTAGGGATCTACCTCTACTTCCAAAACAAGGACCTCAACCTCCTTCCTTCACCGAGAATTGAGTCCACTTCGCATCTCCTTCCTCTTGTTAGAAGACATAGCAAGAAGCTAACCATATGTAATATTTCCAGTCCTTTAGGACACATCTTCTAGGATGGAGGATGGTCCTTGCCCCTTTGAAATAGGAAAATATTTCACACCCAAATTTCTTCTCCTATGTTCTTACTAGTTTCTCCTTTCATCTTCCTAGGATCATTTCCATCTTGGTTATATTTTTCTTTCTTTCTTTTTGTCACAATCACATCTACTTCATTATTTATACTCATATCTACTACATCAAAAGAATTCATAGGTAATTTTTCTTTATCATTATCTATTGTACCAGACATTGAAGCTCTATCGGACAATTATACTTATAATTAACCTTCTTATGACAATCATAACATATAAATTAAGATATATTTATTTCTCGTCCCCTATCTCCTTAGGAATTTTGGGAACTAATTTCCTTTCGTTAAAGAAGATTAATAGTTAACTAGCCCATCTTCCTAAGGAGATCTTCATAGTCGATAGAAGTACTATAAGTAATATTTTTGCTCACCAAAAGTGGTTGTGGTGTTTGAACCAAAAGTGTTGGTATAGGCTTCGCTTTGATAACAACATCTTTGGGTTCCTCTTCCATGTTTTCTTCTTACCTTTTAGTAATCTCCTTTTCTTTTTCGAGGGTTGTTGGGTGGTCATACTTCACTCATGTTCTGATCTCTGGCTTCAACCCAAGAATGAAGTGCTTATCGAGGATATTGTTTACACCATTCATCAACACATATGATAATCTTTCCTTCTAGATCTAGGAATTGAGCTTTCTCCTTAACTCCAAATAACGAGCATGATAATCTCTTATCTTCACCTTCTCACCTTGGACTACCTTTGTGATCTTTATCATGAGATCTACATATTTATGTTGTTCACCAAATTATTCAAGAAAACTTTCGCTTAATAAATCCCATGAGTTTTTCACATTAACACCTAGTGTTTCAAACCACCTAAGGGTTGAACCATCTAAAAAGGAAGGAAAAATTTCAGTCCATTGTTCCCTTCTAATGAGGCCATTATAAATACAATATTGTTTAAATTCTTGAATGGAAGAGGGATGATCTTAATAAGATTGGGTTGAAAAATAGGAATCTTTCCCATCTTCAAAAGTAACGATAGTGAAATACTAACCCACAAGTACAATCAACAAGAATTGGGTGCATAAATAATTGGAAATAATAGAAAATTACTTTACACCTTTCTATAGTAAAATAGGAATTACCATGGTAAACTTATATTTACTACGGTAAAACTTGACTTATTGTGGTAAATACTATTCATGGTAAAAAGTGAAGTTACTATGGTAAATACTATTCATGGTAAAAAGTTAATTTACTGTGGTAAATACTATACATGGTAAAAATGACTTTATGATGGTAACTACTATGCATAGTAAAAACAAGGTTACCCTCCAAATGATTTTTGACTAAGTGGGAATATCACTCCGGAAAATCCACCAATGCGGAATGGTCCTGACAATGAACAAAATTGTTATCACAATATGGCACTATGATAATTCTCCACTAGGAAATCATCATGCTATGATTATTTACTAATGCACAACTTTTAGTTTGGTGGTAGTAATCTGGAAACACAATAACATACATAACTCAATAATACTATAGACTATGATACAAAAAAGAATGATGACAAATCTAAAATATAATTGCAAATTATATTATCAATAAGATATTGTTACAATCTCACTAATTAAGTACTTCAAGTGTTACCAATTCCACTTTCCTTCCAATAATAAATATATTAGAAACTTCACAATTACACCTCTTAATGGCTTCTTTAACACACCTTCTAAATTATGGCTTCCTTCACACGCTTTCTCATACAATATTTCGACTACTTCCTTCTATGCTAAATGAGGGGGTGGCCTCTCTATTTATAGAACTTTCAAGCATATCCACCTATCTCTAAGATAGGATAAGAAATCTACTCTAAAAAATCATATTCCATACCTTAACTCTTATCTTTACATGTAGGATTATCTTTTAAGATAAGATAAACCCTATCATTTCACATGGGTTCCACCTATTTAGACTTTTTACAAATAAAATTCACAAAATATTTATGGCATCACTCCCTCATCCTTATCACAAATATAATATTTATAATTCCTAATCATGTAGACCATACTTCTCTACTTACCCTAACTTTAAAATTTGAACATTACTCAACCACTTATGAAAAATATTTACTTTTTACCACAACATTTTTATTGTACTTTGACTATTATCGTAATGTACATTATTGGTGGCGTTATCTTGACAAATCCTTTATCTTCTATTGGATGCCACTACTAATTATACTTAACAACATCCTATTCCTAATAGAAATATTAATGAAATATAAATTACGAAGGAAAATTTTAGTGGTGACATGTGTTTGACTAGTTTTTAGGTTGTCATAATTTTTATTTATAGTATCAAACTAGGGTTTAGGGTGTGATATGTCTTGTTTAAGATTTTACACTAGTTTTTATATTATTGCACTTATTTTTGGGATTTTCTATTCTTGTTTAACATGTCACATTAGTGTTTAGGGTGTAAATTTTTTTGTTTAGGGTGTTGCACTAGTATTAAGGGTGGTGTAATAGTGTTTATCGTGTTTGATTAGTGTTTCCTATGTCACATTTTTTGTTTAAGTTGCCACACCATAGTTTAGTGTATCACACTAGTGTTTACTATGTAAAATTAGTGTTTAACATGTTATTATGGAATTTAAGGTGTAAAATAATTAATTGATTAGGGTGTTCCATTAGTGTTTAGGGTATTTCACTAAGAATTACTCTGTCACATTGGGGTTTAAGTTACTGATATTTTTTTAAATTCTGAAACGATAGTGTTTGTTGTGTGAAATTTTTTGTTTAGGGTGTCTCACTAGTGTTAAGGGTGTCGCACTAGTGTATAGGATTTAAAAATTTTTGTTTATATTATTAGACTATTATTTAAGGTGTTGCACAAGTGTTTACAAAGTGTTGCGTTATTATTTACGGTGTCATTTTTTTATAATATTGAACTAGTGTTAGGGCTTCATACTATTTTTTAACATGTCACATTTATGTTTAAGTGATTTAATATAAATTAAGTTTAAATATAATTAAAGAGTATCTAATGTAGTAAATGATGTAAAAATGGAAATATATAGTGAAGAAAAAAGCAAAAAGTATATAAAAATGAAACACTAAGAAAGAGAGGGAGATAGAGAGACATATTTGATTTCCAAACAATCTAGAAGTTATCCGAGTAGATGAATAGATGAAACAAACTAGGAAAAATGTTGTAAATGCTCATTGAGGGTTCTAGAATCTAAAAATACATATGGTAAAATTTTTTGGGAGAGGACAAGATAACTTGGCTCTCGTGTCTAGATTTGGGCATTGGTGTCCGGTAGATGTTGTGGATCTTGTTCTTTCATGGACATATGATGTTCATTGTAATTTTTATCTATTTCTCTATATTCATTTTCTGGTAAGTGAATGTAACTATAACCTATAAGAAAAAAATTCACTTGCACAAACCCATAAAACACATTAAACTTAAAAGGTAAAATGTCATATGGGGATTCGAATGACTCCAAATGTCACCCAAAAAGGAACTTATTACCAAGAGAAACATCAAAACTTATAATCCATGTAGTTCTATGTGAGAGTGTGTAATGATGCCCTAGGACTCTATTGAGCAAGTTGCACAAATAATAACAGGCTAGATCTAGAATGTAGCATATGTAAAAAATGAGTGGGATGAAATAGAATAAAATTCCCCTCCTATGATGTGTATTCGAGGTAATGCATCCCTTCTCATTTGAGTTAGTGTTCTTTATGGGTGCCTTGGAGTAATTTTGTGCCTTTGGATGCAAGAGGATTAAATTAAATGTGGTATTAAAGTAGTTAATCTAAATGAGGAACAACAATAAATAAAAGTGGTAAATAGATATATAAAGTGACCTAAACAACCAAATAAATAAAATTTGAAACCCTAATTGATAAGTAGGATTGGAGAGAGATTAGATGATTTGATGACTATTATGGAATGTATCGAAAAGTTAACTGGAGAAACAGAATGAGGAGATGATTTTGACGAGGTCAAAAAGATAAACATGTGGGAAATCTGAGTGGACTTGGGTGCCTAGGAGAGGATCACGGCGTTTGTGGGCACCTAGTTTTAGTTCTAGGTGCCTTGGTATGTGGAGGAGGTCCAAAACTATATTTATAGGGTTAGATTATTATATGAAGCACTATACTAGATTTCATTGGAAATCAGTGATGAAGAATAAACCATCAAAATCCCAAAGCAAACATCAAACCCTAAAATATTTAAAATGCAAATGACGAGGTCGTACTATCCTTAATGCGGCCAGAATAGTGGGCTTACTAACTAAGTGTGACACTACATTTAAGACCCAAAGGTAGTTCTAAGTGTGTGTGTGTGTGTCTGTGTGTGTGAATCATGGTGTAGGTGTTCTTGTGCCAATGGCACTTTTTGAAATGTAGCGAGCTAGAAGTATGTGTAGAAAACATAATAAATTATTAATGGAATATAATTAACTTGCTTCTTATGGTGTGTGATGTAGATGAACCAATGTTATCCTTTTTGATGGAGCCGGATGGATGGAAATCATCTCGTAGATGCCTTTAATGTATGAAAACCTAGGTGGATGATAGTCGTGAATAATGCTTGGTCCCTCATTATGGTCTCATAACTTTATATTATTATGGTTCTCTTGAACTGATTTTGTAAGTACTCCAAAAGAGTTCGAAAAACAAAATAAAGAATGCTCAAACGATTAGAAAGTATCGAAAAGATGAGTGAAAAGTTTAAAAGGATCAAGACACCTTGAATAGGAAAACGGTGCCCCAGACTAGCCTTGGTGCTCAATCAAGGCTAAAATGATATAAAACAACAAAACATACTAGGTATGTATGTGGTGAAGGTCACGAATGACTATAGAAAGAAAATTTTAAAAATCCAAAATATGGGGGTTAATTAGTACTTTATTCACTCAAAAACCATATGAATAGTAGTATGAGACCAAGACTAAATAATACCTAAAGTGTGTGATTTAGTGTTTGCATTTTTCCCCACTTTATGTTACTTGAGAAAAATGCAATGTAACATTAAGTAGAAGATATGCATACCTTATACCGATGTAAAGTGATGTAAAAAATAATGCGAGAAGAACTAGACAAAGAATGCAATGAAAAAAAGATGATGAAGCACGAAACAAATATGTAAAACATAAAAAAAAGTGATCACAACAAACCTAGTGTGGAAATGGGTGTGTAGTTTACGTTGTGTGTGATGTACCTACATGCTTAGTATGTGTGTGTTGCCATAAAATTTTGTCAACGTCATCCTCATCGTCATCATTTTTATTTTTGTTTTTGACTATTTACTTCCCATATGGTTATACCTACAAGGAGAAGACAATCAAGAATTCAAACATGCATGTATATATGTAAAAATTCATGTATATGTATGTAACAACATGTAAATGTAAAATATGCAAATGAAAAATGGAACATGTGCACTTGATCTATGATGAGAGAGAGTGTGTAGAAGGATATCTTATACTTGCTAGGGTTTTTGGGTGATATGATGCCATAGGACGAAGAAGTAAAGGGAGGAATTCTGCTATAGCCTCCAACCTTTAACTGGTACCCTAAACATGTGTGAAGAGATCTGTGTACTGCCTGAGTTTTTTGGGAGATCAAACACCACTGGTAGAAGAAGTATAGGAAAGAATTTCATTATATCCTCCAACTTTTAAATGTTCCTCGAATGTTGAGGTAGCCATGTCCCGTAAAATCTACTGTACGGGATTCGTGGACTTCTTTTAACCCACTCGTTATATATAACCCACAATTCCAAGGGTAAAAACTGAACTGAAATGAACCGTTGTAGAAGCATTGTGTAGTATGTAAATATAAAATTATTCTCCCCTCTTTAGGTGTACATGTGACTTTTTGATAGGATAATGAGACCCTAAAAGAGGACCACCACATGCACTCTATAACTCTTCCCTACAAGGGGAAGGGATTGTGATTTGTAGAAACCAAGGTGCGCACAAACAAGGAGGCTAGCCAAAAACAAGTGTTAGTATGAACAAACATGCAATTAGAAATAAATGTGTAAGCTATACAAACACTATATAAACTACCAAGTAATATAGTAATGTAAACATGCAAGAAGACAAAGTAATCCATAAAAAGTTCATTACAAACATGGTACATCACTCATAGTGTCAAAAGACACTAAAGGCTATAGTGGCCACATACAAACAAAAATGTGTGCATACCAAACTTAGGGCAAGGACCATATATAGTATCAAACAAAAAAAAAAGGAAAAAAAATAAATAACCGTAGAAGTAAGTAATCCTACAAAACAAATGTTACACATAAAGAATCCGTTAGCATTTTAGAAAGATAACTCATATGTCAAAAGTGTTTGTGAGAAATAAAGTAAAGTGCTAAGAAAAAAAGAAACAATAGCACATGTGTGAGACAAATGTGGATGCCCCTAGCAACCAATGTATGAAGGGTAGAAAGCCAACATCTATGCCACGAGTAAAATATTTGAATCTGTGATCAAAACTAGAAAAATACATGAACACACATGTGTGTATGGTATAGATAAATGGCATCCAAGAGATCTAGCTAGCATGTGTAATACACGACCATATACAAGAAAACGTAATCAAGAGTAAAAGAAACCAAGATATGTAGCATGATATCGATGGGTGGAATGGAATGCAAGATGGATAATAGGAGCCACATACCCCCTAAGTGAATGGGATTGTATTCAATGAGGTTCATTTGAATTTCCCCCTCATAAGTCAATAATGAACCGTAAACATGATTTTGTCATCGGAAATGGTTGAAGTGTGTGTAGTGTCCAACACGTTGTGATGAGTCCGTATGTGTAGCGGTGATGATATGTGACCTAGACATGATGTATGTGTGACCCTTATAACCGAAGTGTATATCATGACAAGATGAATGTAGGAAATTGTTTATCTATCCTAAAGAGTGAATCACCTCCATATGAATAGAGGGAGTGGGGATATAGCCTAAAGCATATACCAATACAAGATGATGGGATTGGTGAACATTTAGCCTATAGTGTATGTCACTAAGCTAATAATTCTGTATGATGGAAGGTCAAATGATGAAAGTGTGAGTAGGATAAGTTCCATTTGATTTGTAAACCATTGGTAGCTGAGTATGGACTAAGGAAATAAAGTGTGTCATAGGGTAGTGAGTGCAACATGTAAAACATGATGTATTATATGTAATAATGAAATACGACCATGTGATGAGTAGAATGTGTAAATATGTGATGTGTAGAATGCAATTCAATATGTGTAGAATGTGTAAAGTGTTATGTGTAGTGTGCAATGTAATATGCGTAGATCAACTAGCAATGTAGTATGTAGGTTGAGTAGTGTATTATGGTAGACGCGTTGAGACGATAGAAGTGTTTTATATGTATGGTGACGAGTAGTATGATGTATGATGTGTAGATTTGTATTGTATATTATGTAGAAGAATAATAGTATGAAATGCACGTTATGTTACTATGTGGAATGGGTAGCATATAATGCAGGAGTCATGAATAATAGAATTCGACCCATGTGTGATGAATAATAGTGTAGTGTGTAGAACATGTATGCTATGTAGATACGTAATTATCGAAATGAAGTAGACTAAATGTAGAATGTAGAATGTGAGAGGTAAGACATGGGATTTGTGAAGAATCACGTTGTCTAATAGCTAGTGTGTAGTGTGTGGGGTTCATGTGTAGTAAGCCATCAACAGTCAAGTGTGAACCAAAGCACAAGAGTGTGTCATTAGGAAATGGTAAATTCTAGGACACACAGATGAATATGCCTTTACGAGGAGATTGATGTATGGGAATGAGAATATGATAGTCACGATTATACTAATATGGGGAGGTGTATAAATACTATTCTCCCCATGTGTGTGTGCGAATATAGTCATATAACACTATATAGATGACCATCACTATCCGAATCGAATCCTACAGGGAGAAGCATTGGAGACATGATAAGTAATGGAATGAGGTGGATCATAAAGAGAACTATTGTGGTGTAATGTGTAAACACTCATGCCATATTCTTCATCGATAAGGGTACCGTGGATAGTCAAATGAATACCAATGAGAAATTTGCAAAGTGTAAGTTGGAGATGAACCATTACCTATGGTGTTATGAATGAATGGCATAGGCAACATGAGATAAGTATGGTCTATATCTAAATTACCACCAATATAGCCAAGCCAATATTTACCATGTATCGGTGGAGAAGGGTGAGGAGCGCGGGAAAGAAATATTTCCAAATGAAGCACTGAAGGCCATATGTGAGTGTAATGTGACAAGAGCCGTGATAAAGATGAAATGAATGAATTGTTGGTAGGATGTCATTAAGAATCAAACCAATCCTTGTTAAACCTTTCGTACAAAATTATATTTAAACTAGTACAGATGATTGCAATGTTGTGCCAATAAGATTTGTTAATGAATAATGTTCATGTAAAAGGAGGTGGTGGAAATGTAGATTGCATAGCAAGTGGTGAAATAGCATGTAAAGCATTAGTATATCATTGATATACCACCATAGCATTGGTAGAAGGATGGGTCTTGACCTGATATTCATCTCGGGCCATCCGCCACAAACATTTCTTCAAAGTAATAATTGTCTATGTTTACATGTGTAAAATTAAGTTTTCCTAATGATTCATTAGTGATATCGATAGAGTCAAATTTGTCATCGAATCCTCGGAATCATCGGTGTTAACATCATCATGTTGTATGACATTATTAAGTATGTTGGTAGGTTGTACCATATATAGAGGAATAGAGGGTGGCTCGAGAGGTGGAGAAGGAACAATAATAGGAGCTACTAATGTAGATGAAATAATAGTTGTAGTGTGAGAAGAAATAGTTGGAGGATTCACAAAGTGGTAGGAGGAGATTGTTAAGAGCTAGACTAACCAATGTCATGTGTATCAAGGCTACTTTATGGAATATGTTGTGAATGTGGGATGGTAATAACAGTAAAAGGGTCTCTCCGCGATAGTACTTGAAAGGCTCTTGATCTATAGTGATAGTATGTTCATAACAATCATGTCAAAACATGACACATCGGTTAATAGTAGAGAAAATTACTTGAATTGTTTGAATTCAAGGTCTACCTAACAAGAGATTGAACTAAAATGAGTCATATATCACATAGAAATAAGTGACAATAGTCTTAGGCCCAACCTCAATATGTAATGAGATAGTCCCTAGACATGTGCGAGTGGTAAAATCATAACCTTGAATAAGAATACAATTTTTATAAATTAATTTATCATTAATAACTAATTGTTTGAAAAGAGAATGAGCACATAGATTGACGGATGATCCATTATCAATGAGGACTCATTTAATGCAAGTAGTGTTAATAATGAAAGTAATGAGAAAAGGCACACACATGTTTGAATTTATCAAAAGGTATAATATATCCGTGAGTGAAGGGTATGGCATGTGGAAAGTTGGAAAGATACTGTATGAGATATGTAAAGGCCACTGTAGAGTTATCACTTTCTATATGAATAGTATAAAAGGATGCTTCTAGAGTATTACGAAAGTCATCCGCATTATGCAATAATTCATAAAGATAAATATTTGCAGGCATATTTTAAAGTTTTTAATGATATAATAGTCCTTAGAAGCAATTGGAGAAGTGAATGAAGAAATGGGTTACTGAGAATAGAAGCGGGTGGAGTCGGAGGAGGATTAGGATGAGCACGGCAGTGGTAACTAGACTAATATAGGGATCATCCCAAAGTGTAACAAGTGAGAAGGATTATGAGTAGTCATGTGGATGAAATCAGCAACATTGGTGACTATACCAAAAATTTAGTATGTACAATAATAGGATAAGACGATTGAGTCATGACTTGATAAAAAGATGCCATTGTCAAAAGGAAGGGTTAGAACAATCAATTTCAAAAAAATGATTAACTAAGATGTGGTATTAAATTAGTTAATCTAAACTAGGAACAACATTAAATAATAATAAACAAAAGAAGTAAATAAATATATAAAGTGACCCAAGAAACTAAATAAATAAAAATGTGAAGCCCTAATTGACAAGTAGGGTTGGAGAGATCTTAACTGATTCGACAATTGTTTGGTGCTATGTCACAGAATTGAATGGAGAAATAGAAGGAGGAGATGACTATGCTGAGGTTTAGAAAGATACATATATATGTAATCTAAGTGTACTAGGGCGCCTGGGAGAGGAGGATCACGGTACCTATGGGTGTCATAGCCTTAGTTCTAGGTGCCCTGGTTTGTGCAGAAGGTCCAAACAAGAATTACAGGTCAAATTATGATTTGAAGCCCTCACTTAATGTTGCATGTAATTTTTACACTGTGCCGGATGTATCCGGAAATCAATGACGAAGAATAGACCCATGAAACACCAAGACAAGCATAAAAACCTAATATAAAGAAAAAGCAAATGATGGGGTCAAACTATCCTCAACAGCCATAAAATAGACATACTAAATGAGCACTTTGCACTACATTTGAAGCAAATGCGTTACGTGTGTGTGTGTGTGTGTGTGTGTGTGTGTGTGTGTGTGTGTGTGTGAATCATGCCCTATATGCTCTTGTTCAAGTTGGAATTTATGAATTAACAAACTATAAATATATGTAGAAAATTTAATAAATGGTGGTTGGAATATAATTAACTTCCATACTATGATGTGTGATGTAGATTAACCGTCCTTGTCCATTTATGATGTAGCTATATGGATGCAAATGAGCACTAAATACCTTAGATGAATGCAAATCAAGGTAGATGATAGTAGTGACTAGTGCTTAGTCCCTCATTATGGTCTCATAACTTTATATTTATATGGTTTTATTTATCTAATTTCTTAATTAACACCAAAGAGGATGACCACAAAAATTATAGAATGGTCAAACGAATAGAAAGTTCCCAAAAGATGAGTGCAAAGTGAAAATAGGATCGGGTGCCCCGATTGGGACCGGGAACCCATGGGCACCTTAATACTAGCCTGTGCTCTAGTCAAGGCTAAAATAATGTAAAAATAAAAATAAAAAATAGCATGTATGTGGTGAAGGTTGGGAAAGATGTGAGAAAGAAAAAAAAAAAAGGGCCAAAAGATGGGGGTTAATTAGTAGTTTCTTCACTCAAAACCATATGAATAGTAGTATGAGACCGAAACTAAATAATACCCAAGGTGCGTGATTTAGTGTCTACACAAGCTTAGGTGATAGTATTTAATGCTTAATGCTTGGTAATTTTTTTTTAAACCCTAACTATATATTTATATGATTCCCTTGTTTGAATATCTTTATTTACAAATAGAAGGTGAAACCAAAGTAGTAAAAAGTAATCAAGAAGCAAAAGGGGTCTCAAAAACAATAATTAAAAGTAAAGAAGTGGTCACAAAATAATTTCTCAAGTGGGAAAATTTGTGAGATCTTACTAAAAACTCATCCGACTAATTCCCCGTGTGCTTAAATAGGGAGATACATTTATAGAAAACAAGGAAATTAAAATAATCTAAAGTAATTTTCAGGGTGTCTCAACAACCTAGGAGATAATAAATGAATACTTCCCAAAACATGTGGAATTTTTTTGTATTCAATACAAGATAAGAAAATTATTTAATTAGGGAGATAGGAAAGAAAGAAAGGAAAATGATTTCAACCAACAAATAACATAACATATTTTCTTTCATTAATATTAGAACATTTCACTTGCCTCAAACAAGAAACAATTTTCTAAGAAAGAAGAACAATCAACAAGAATCACAATCTTATTGCATCATGTTGCACAATTTACAATGCTCTTGGAGTACATGATGAGATGGAGATAGAACAATATTAGATAAGGAACAAACAAAATGGAGGTAATTTCTTCTAGAAAGAAATTGATAGCTAGTAAACATTCATTAATCATTCCTTCAAATGAAGGTGTCATTCATATTTATAGTTCCATGACCATCCTTTCATCGCCCCACATGACCTTCCACGTTCCTCCATGACTGTGACCTTTCGAGTTCTGTCACAAAATTTGATGTTCCTTTATCACATGTGACCTTTAATCTTTCTCCATCTTATCAATACATATTATCTAGGTCACTCAAAATATCCTTCGAGACCATATCAATTTTCATGACAGCAAAAATCTACTTGACATGAGATATCACTTTTTATGCCACCAAAATCCCCTCTCTACATGACATCATATTTGTGACGTGTGACATCTTCTGGTCACCAAAAATTACTTGAAACAAATTACGTCCTTTTCCGTGTCCCACGGTAGCATCTTGACTTTCCTATCGCATGACAACATTTTTGTTGCCACTCGACAACATCTTGACTTTCTTTTCACATGACAAACTTTTTATTTTCTCTTATGTTTCTATGTCATGTGATAGAACCTTCTGTCGCACATAAAAAACCTTTCTATCGTGAATTAAAAACCTTGATTTCATGCGTGAAAAACTTTTCGATCATGTGTGAAAATTTAATATCTCGCGTCAAGACCTTGTTATCGCACATCTCAAGCCTTTTGGATGCTTTAATTTTTCTATCGGATGACCAAAATGGGTGTCGGAAACATACCTCTTTTTGGGAGACAATATTGTTGTTTTTGGGTGTCAAAAAGTGGTTTTGTTCAACAACAACTTGTTCTCATTCAAAAATGTGTTTTTGTATCATGAGAAGAGTTGGTAGTTTCACTTAAAACTTTTTTCCCATTTTGGGATAAATTTTCCATGAAAATAGGTTTTCCAATATATGAATATTTATATAAAAGGGATAATGCATATAACTAGAATATCTAGAAGTCTTGAAAATGAAGTATTCATCATATTTTATTGATATTTTCACCGTTGCCTCAAGTTGTGTGTGGATAAACTGAGTGGTAAGTAAACTTTAAAATCATCACATAATAACACATCATATGGGTTATGTATAACATTAAATATAATTTCATTTGAGATTTTTTTAGGCTCTCAAACATTCATGAGGCTCCTAAAACCTTTTGGGAAAGATACTGACTTGTACCAAGATTTTAATGTCACATTACCACACAAGTTTTCACCTCTCAATGTTCCCAAAACATATTCTTGATGATTTAAACATGAAGTATAATATTTTATCTCTCAAATTCATGGTGTATGAGATTTTGAATATTCACTAAGATTTTGAAATTCATGGTTCTCATTACTCGGATTAGAGATTTTTCAAGAGTGGGGTTGATTGTCATGGCCAAATTTTCAATTTTTTCTCTTACTCATTTAGCATGAAAATAGTTAGCTCTATCTTGGGAATTTTCTCAAATTGAACTAAGTGAATATGGGGCAAGTAGGAATTCCATAATCTTAAGACACTAAAATGACTAATACCTTATCGATTGGGCTATATGAGTCATTGCAAAATAACGGTGGATACGAAAAAATTTATTTATTGAACACAAGATGAGATAAAAAAGAAAAAATGACAGAAAGGCAAACAAACAACACAAGCGGAAATACAAAAACCTATGTTCACTTATATTACATGCGGTGGATAACTCATGTTCACTTTGTTTGTATAATTTCATATATTGCCCACTGTGAGGAAATTCTAAGTGAGTTCCATCCAGATAAGATAGTTGGAAATTATTCTCTCCACATGTGTCTCGTATCTGAAATGGGTGAAATCCATAATGAATCGATTTTTCCATGGATTCCTTTTCGTTCTCTCCTTTTATCCCATAGTAGGACCAGATCGCAAATCTAGAAATCTCTTTTCTTTTCCTTCTTATAAAAATTATCGTTACTTTCAACTGATGGTATTTTATCCGATCAACCACCAACACCCTATCTTCACATAACCTCTCTAGGTATAAAATACTTTTCCCAATGATTTTTTAAAATCACAATCCTCCACCGATTTTATCGGTTTAATGCTAGTAACTCTATAGTAATTATAAATTATACATTTATTCCATATAGGAGTTGGAACAATGACATACTTATGGATATTTTTGAAGTGATCCAATCATCCCATAATGCATCATACAAATTTTTGTTCCAATTTATCGATTCGATCTACGATCTTCCTCAATATTGTCACAAGCTTATTATTACTAGATTTTTCTTGACCATTTCCCTGAAGGTAATAGTTAGATGAATGGGATAACGATATTTTGTATCCATAGCTGAATTTAGTTTAATCTATATAAGATAAATAAGTGACATTATCAACAACTATCTTCTTTGGAATTCCAAAACAAACAATAATAGTTTCCTCGATCAAGTAACATACCATTTCCAAATTGGCTTGATTTACTTGGTATGGCCTCCACCCACTTAGTGAAGTAATCTATTGTTATGAGCAAAAGATATGACCTGCACTATAATGAAGATTAAGAGAACCGATGAAGTCCATATCCCATTGCTGGAATGTATCTTTAATCACCACCATCTAAGCGGAAGTGAAACAAGTTGTGGTCTTCCCACAAACTGTTGGCAAGGCTCACACTTAGATACCCATTTCTGAGCATCTTGAAAGAGAGTAGGCCAGTAGTACCTCCCTCAAAGGATATTTTGTGTAGTGACATGGTGAGAAATGTCCACCATAGGATTTGTCATGATATGCTTTGAAACTGCACACTCTTGTTGCTCTTTTTCAACACACCTTAAGAAACATCCATCAAGGGATCTCTTATACAATACATGGTTCCAAATCACATACCTTGCAAATTTGAGCTTGAGATTCCTTCTTTGTTTGTAATCCATATGCTTTAAACAATCACCATACGTGAGGAAGTAAGAAATGTCATTGTACCATTCATTGGTAGTATTTAAAAAGAGTACCTAGGGTAGGTCCTTACTAAAGCATCCATAGAAATGGCATTCTTTGTCTCCATACTTCATCATGAGAGACTGATCTTAAGCTATCAACATATATAAGACATTTCCCCTAATCATATTATATGCCATTATCTAAAATTCATACTCTTGAGTCTTTGACACCTAGTTTCCTCTTTTTTCTCCAAGATCTTGTTGAGTCAAGATAGACTTTATAAATGATCTAGGAACCATTAAAATCATGTGAGAGTTTAGGATGTATAATATGAAATTATTTATTTCCTTCAAAACCACATAAGTTTCCTTTTAAATGACATATTATTTTAACTCACGATTATTCAATAGGAAGCTCATGAAGGAAATAGGAGACTTAAGCCCTTCCTCATTCTTTTGAACTAAAATGGCTGAAATAGTGTGCTCATATGCATAACAATACACAATGAAATATTTATTGAAATCAAGACATACCAGGTCGATATTTTGGCTACAAACTTCTTGATATTATTGAAAGATTATTTTCCCTCCTTGCTCCACTTGAAACTCTCTTGAGGATTCATTGTATTTGTAATGTGTTTGGTCTACTCAACAAAATTGGCAATAAAGTGGTGAAGGAAGTAGATCTTACCAAAGAATGAATGGAATCCCTTCTTATTTATGGTCAAGGAGAGGTTTTGAATGGATTGGTACTCTTTCCGATAAATCTTTGTTGCCTCATTATTCACAAGTATGTCCTAATATCTTTCCTTCAATTAATACAAAGATTGAATTATTTGGATTCAATGATATGTATTGTTCTTAACACCTTAGAAAAAAATTTTCAAGGTGTATCAAATATTCCTTCCTCTTCTTACAGCAAACTATGATATCATCTAGTTATATGACAATACATTTCTTCTTCAAGTCCTCAAAACCAATTTCATTTCTCTTTGAGATGTGGCCTAAGCATTGATGAGACCAAATGGCATCTGCATGTAGAAAAAGGTTCCCCATGGAGTTTTAAAAACAATATTATATTAATCTTCTTGAGAAACTTCAATTTGATTGTAGTGGAGAATCCATCCAGCATGGAAAGCATTTATGAACCTGTGACTTCTTCTAAAATTTGATCCATGATTGGAAGTGGATAATTTTCCTTTAGAGAAGCTTGGTTAAGAATCCGAAAAATTACAAAAATCCTTATTTCCCACTTTTCTTCCAGAGATGGAAAATATTTTCCACCCAGGTAGAGTGATGGATTGGTAAAATGATCCTTTCATTTAGTATTTTCACCTCTTCTCCGATTGCTCCTACAATATTTGGATTATATTGTCTTTTTTTTCAAAAATGGTTTTAGTTCAGGATTGAGTGGTATTAAGTGTTGCATCTACTTTGGTTTGAAATATTTCAATTCATTATAATAATATTCCAGTACATCTAACTAAGCTTTCAATAATGAAACAAATAATCTCTTTTCCTCTTGTGAGCAACATTTCCCTATATTCACAAATCGAGGTTGTTTCTCTATTCCAATTTTTACCTTCTCAAAATCAGCAGTGATCTTAGGAGAATCCTTAGCTTTATATTTTACATATCTTTCATGCCTATCAACCAATTATTCAATCGATACTAGGCCCTTAGGGATCTTATTACCTTTTAGCATGAGATCTCCATCTAAATCAACCTCTTGACTTCACCTTTGTCTTCTTTTGCGAGATGATTCTCGGGGTGAAGAATTTTATCCTTCAAACAAAAAGTTGTAAAATTATATTATTTCTTGAGGAAAGAGAAGATATGTTTATCATCATTGAATACTCGCCAATGGTTAGGATTACGACAAACAATTTTCATGCCTATCATCTAAATAGGTTATTTCTCTTTATAAAAATAAGAGTGTGGTATCATCAAAGATGATAACATGGAAAGAGAATCATCCTTCTCATTTTAATCATGGGAAATATCTTGTATAGATAAATCCTTCAAGGATTCAATGCAATCCCACACTCTATTTGTGTAATATTTGAGCGGTGAATTCACGCACTTGGTATTGTTTCCAGGACTTGTTTTACAATTACCTCTACATCTCCTAGGCATCTGAAATGTTTACTTCCCATGGAATAAACTACATCCTTCCATAAGAGAAGGGCTTCATACTCTATTGTATAATTGGCATTTTTAAACTGGAGCTTGAAAGTAAAAGGAAACAACTCACCTAATTTGTTAATTAGAACCACACCATCTCTAGAGCTTGTATTGTGATGGATTCCATCGAACTCCATAGTCCATAGTTATTCTTCGTCTTCTTCTAAGATAAGAGGAACATCTTCATTTCCCCTATAATTCATGAATTAATTCCCATATCCGATATCTTGATAAAGAATATTTTCCACGTGATCTTCTTATTTTTGCCTTTGTATAGTTAATTTTTCTCATTGGAAATAAATTTTAAATTTTTCCCTTTACTTTGGAATAATGGTTGAAGACCCGTTCATCTGAATTTATCCTCCCGAATCTTTGCAGAAATTTCTTCTCAAAAAAAATCTCGTAGGAGGATGAAATGCCTCCTACATGAATAGTCAATATCAATTTCTTCCGAGGGAAATCAGCTAGAGAAATTTGGGTATCCTTTATTCTCCTTAAATTCAATACCTCTTTAGTTTCAATAGAATAAAACCCAAATTGAGCCCGTGTTAGAGAAATAAAAAGGGTATTATCTACTTTTATTGGCATCACATTATTAGAAGCAACTGATTTTGTGATATAGTTATTCAATTAGTAGCCTCCAACAACAAGAGAGAGATAAAATGGTTCAATTTTTTCAGTATAGGGTGCACTTAAGGATAGCATGTTTTGAGATAAAGGGTAGGAAGGAGTTGGTAGTAACCCTTTGGAAGAAGGAGTAACAACATTGGGATTTGGGTTACTACCTTTGATAAACCAAACTAGTTTATCAAACTATTCTAGATGGGTCTGCAATATCTTAGGTAGTGGAAGCTTTGAGGGAAGACACTACTTTGGAGGTAGTGGTAACTTTTGTAGTAGAGGTAGACTTGGAAGCTACTACATGCTTACTATGAAGCTCCAAATTTTTACTAGACAAATTTACCATTTTTGAACTAGCATTAGATATAATAGAGGAAGGTGCTTTAACAAATGTAGTTGCCACAAGGTCTTGTTTTTATTTAGCAGATTCCATACAAGGAGGAAGTGAAGCTCCTCTAATGATTATTTTATCATGAGTTTCCATGGGTGAATCTCCATCTTTATTCTTCGTAGGAGTAATAACAAAAGATATTTTATTTTTTCATTGATAATGAGTGAACAACACACAAGAGAAACTTGGTGCATCACCTTATTCACTTTCAAATATAGATGAGTACTCGAAATACCCAATCTCAACATCACCGACTTCTTCAATTCCAAGCCCATATTCTTCTTCATCATCAACATCTTGTTCAGAAATATCATCCACATCACCACCTTATATATGACAAAGTTACATTGATAGGGGAGCTTCCATGGAAATTATTTGAGGCGGTGGACCAATCCCTTTTCTCTTTTGAAATGGAAATATATTCATAGGAACTTGAACCAATTGCTTCCTCAGAAACAAGATATCATTAGCCAATGCCTGGACTAATGAATCATGGTACCTCCTTCTTAGCTCTAGACTTTCTCCTTACGTGGAAATTTTTTTATCTTTCCTAACATGATCAAATAATCATCTACTTCAATTTCAATCTCTTTTTCTTCGTACAAATATTCTATTTGAGTTTTTTTTAACATAAAATTCACCTTAGGGAGTTGTGCATTTGCGAAGAATATTAGATTGTTGTCTTCAGTAGGTTGGGCCATATTAGGTATCTCTTAAAATATTTTATTTAACTTACCCATATAATCCCTCATTGATTCGAAAGAATATTTATTAAGTTGAGACCACCGGGTGTAGTCACAAAATCATGCACTTTAGACATTAATTATCCCAGGTCTCATACTACTATATAGAATATTCTTGAGTGAAGAAAATACTAATCAACCCCTCTCTTTTAGACATATTGTTATATTGTTTTCGTCATTATAAACCCTTTTCATCCACATTTTCAACCTATTTTTGGCCATTTCCTATTATTTTATCCTTCAACCGGGGTGATCGAGGCTAGTATGAGAGTGCCCGTGGGCACCCTAGTCCAACCAGGGGAGCCCCAGTTCTTTTACACTATCCCACAATTTTTGGGACTCTTTCTAAACATTTTGCATCTTTATATTTCTTTTTGTCGGCCTTTTCGGAGTTAATTATGAAATTATATAAAGAGAAGGCTATAAATATAAAGTTATGAGACCATATTGAGGGACCTAGCATAAATTACTATTACCACTCCATCTAGAGTTGCATCCATCTATTGCATTAGAGATCACTTACGTCTACATAGCTCCATCATCAAGCCACAAGGCTAAAACATTTGCATTACACTTCATAGGGAGAGGAATTCTATTATATTCCATCCACAAATTATATTACATTTTCTACACGCTTATTTCTCCCTACTTCACAAAGTGTAAGCCGACACAAGAGCAACCTAGGGAATATTTACAAAAACTTGCATATAGAAGCGCATTGAGTCTGAGATGTAGTGTAATGATCAGTTAGTAAGTCCACCATTATGGTAGTTGAGGTTAGTCTGACCCCTTCATATGCATTATTCTTTTTTAGGGTTTGATTATTTTTTTGGGGTCTTGTAGGTCTTTCTTTCATCTTGGATTATTGGTGACATGTAACACAGAAAACAAATTTCATGCATCACAAAATGAAGGTTTTAGGTCATATTCCATCTTTACAAAGATTATTTCCATAGATTTTATCCAAACCACGATGCCCTGGATTGAAGATCACATCACCAATAGGCACCCCAGTCCTCATCCAAGCACTCTAGTCCAGCTAGATCCTCAAAATCCACCCTATTTAAGACTTCTACATAGTCATTTGTTTTTCTATATTTTCCAGTCATACGTGTGACATAGTTTTTTCAGTTCATCAAATCAGCTAATTTATTTCCTCAATATATTTTGCATATTGGGGATAGAATTTCCATTTGCATAGTTGTTTATCTTTCTTGAATTCTTATTTACTGCATTTATTTTATTAAATCTATTAATAGCTTAGATTAACTATCCCCATACTACTTAGTTAGGAAATTTTTATTGAATCATTTTAGTGAACCCAACTCGATCATTCACGCTTATAGGTTCTTCATTCATTACTTATCATCCTAGGGTTTGGTCATAAAGAGTATATCCTTTAATGATTATTTGCTTAAGGATCATGATTTACTACATCAATTTCAACAAATTATTACTACTTCTCACCTTCGTATAAACCCTTATTTTCTACATCAAGCATTTGAAGATGCCTTTTCTCAACCCATTTCCTCTACATCTTCAGACATTGACCCACCTTTGTATGTCGCGATTAACGTAAAAATAAGGGTGTCAAATTTTCTATAGTTGGCATTCACTCTGAACTTAATCTATGTCCCATGTCATTCATCAAACATTTAGGAATTTTTGTTTCTCAAACTACTACATCTCAAGTTAGACTATGTTCATCTAACGATTCAATGCCTCCATGCCTTAGTTGCATTACACTACCCATTACCCTTGGGCCTAAAACCCTACACACTGTGTTTTTTTATCATGGATTTCCTATTTTGTTATAATTTTTTACTAGGTAGGCCATGGATTTATGCCATGCAAGCTATAGTTGTATATCAAGGTCTTAAATTTCTACATGAAGGTACTGAATATACCATTTTCTCGTGCTTCTGATCCCTTCAAATGTTATCACTATAATCTTAACACTACAACACATCATTCTTCGTCTATGGGTAAACCACCACACTTACCACCATGTTAAGGTATTATTTTTGATATAGATGCAATTTCTTATATGAAACCTGATACTACTAATGTTATGATTCCTTATCAGGGTCTTGTCCAATCTATGGATGTCACTCTATCACATCCACCTTCACATACAACACCTAATTTAGCATCCCCACCTTTCACTTGCACACTTTTCATTAATGAATCATATTGGAAACATATTCTATTTGATCCTACATGCAATGTGACTACATGTTCCCATGATGATGTAGCTCATCTTGGTTTCATCTTTGAGGATATCCATTCTTCTACTCATGCCCCTCATCTCTACTATGGATTTGTCGTATAATCGCCACCTATCGCATCTGTGTCTTTCATCTTCTTCTTTATTTATCACTTACCCCTCATTCTTCTCTACTCACATTAGGGAATTTTGGATTACTTATATTGAAGGCATTTTATATCTTAGTCATATGGACATTTCATTTCCTATGTCTTGCAGGTCATGTGTTTTATCTGCGCAATAGTTATTTTCTTATCTATTCATAAAATTTCACTCTTTGGTATACACACACTTTCCCACATCCTCCATTCACTGATGAGGAATATGCTATGGGAATGTACAACTTACACCTTAATGGCTCATTACATGATCAACCAAACACTATTTCTTATCAGGTCACCAATGCTTATCCATATGAATTTGATCTAGAGGATGACGATATTCTTCATGATTTTACATTATTTTTTAAGTGCGCAATTGGGAAACATAAAAATTCACATTATCACCCTCTCACTCATCATATAATTTTTATATTTACCATCTTTACATTTTCATATAGGAATTTTTCATCATATGTTTTAGCATAATCATTACCCGATGATGCACTCTTGTGTATTGGTTCACAGTTGACTATTGAGGGATTACTACTACAATGAATTCCACACACTTTGCACTATAGGCATCACATATTGTGTTGCATCACACGCCATGCATAATACACAATACATTCAATATTTACTCTACAAATGTTTTTCAACATTTGCACATTCATACATCACGCATCATACCGGTCTTCATCTTACATATATTATACTTATATCATCCACATGTTTACTATCATACCCTATTAGGATATTTACACATATTTCCACATATTCTATACATAGGAATATAACATTAAACATACACTTTGTATTCCTACATTACTCATGTTATAATTATTTTGCTAATATTCATCATACACCCATCTATCATACTACATTACTCATCTATGTACATGTATTATGCTATGTGTTATACATTAAATTTTATACATTCTAAATATCTACTATCACATTCTAAAAACCATGTTTTTACATATTCTCTTCATCACATGGTTGTATTTTCTCATTACATATTCTACATTATCTCATAAAAACTGTACTCACCACCTAACGACGCACATTAGTTTCTTGGTCCATACTCGGTTGCCAAGGGTTTAAAAATAAAATTCACCTTACACATATCACACATGAAACAATCCTAGGCTAGTGACATATGCTTTATGCTAAATCATCACCTACTATATCATTTTGTAGTGGTAGATACCTTAGGTTACAGTACCACTCCCTCCTTTCATCTTGTAGTGATATATGCTTAAGGATAAATAATCACTCATCCATTCATTTTATAGTGATATACGCTTAGGAAAAATCATCACTTATATGTTCATCTAGTTGTGATATATGCTTTGGCTATAGGGTTCATGCAAACATAATTTCGGGTTGCATGTCATCAATACAATCACACATTCATCATAGTGTACTAAACAACACATACATTTCATCCATTTACTGATAACTCACTCTAGTTTACTGTCCATTATTGAATACGAGGGGAAAAATGATCCTCATTACATGCACTTCCATTCACTTGAGTGGCACTTAGATCCTATTATTTCATCTTGCATTCCATTCCATCCATCCAAAACACATTGCATTGTCTTGGGAAATTTAATCTTGTTTACTATTATTTTACATGATCATATTAGTACACATGTTATACTAATATCATATATGTAGTCATCTATACTTTGTCTACACATGTGCATTCACGAATTTTTCTAGTTGTGATCACGAGATACGGATCCTTCATACGTAGTATGGATGCTCGGCTTCTACCATTCCTACAATGGTCGCTAGGGGCATCCACATTCATTCCTTCTAGGTACTATTATTTCATTTTGTACTTTGCACTTTACCTTACCTAGTTATTCATGCTTTGACATAGTTTTTATTTATATAACATGCTAATGGGTGTTCTATGTGTAGTAATTGTTTTTGAATTACATGTTTCCATGACTACTACTTTTTCTTGTTTGTACTTTTCTGTCATTATTTGTTTCTTGTATGAGGACCTTGCCCTATGTTTGATGTGCACAGTTGTTTTTGTTTGTGGGAATAATTTCCTTTATGTTTGTGATGACATCATGAGTGAATTCCCATGTTCATGACCAAATTTGTGTGGCTTACTTTTCTTCTTGTGTGTTTACATTACTTTGCTTAGTATTTTACACACTATTTGCATACTTTACACTTTTCATCTTACATGCATGTATTTTCGGACTAACCATTGTCTTTGGCTACCCATCCTTTTTTATGCATTCTTTTGTTTCTACCAAACGCATTTCCTTCTCCTGCAAGGAAAAGTTACAAAGTACATGTAGTTGGTCCTTTTTGGGGTCATATTCACCTATTAGTGGCATTGCATGTGCCCCTAATGAAGTGGCATAATTTGGGGGTTTTCACATACTAACAAAAAGATTCGATCTTGGTTTGGTTTAGTTATATACATCGAGTGGGTTCGAGAATAGTCTATGAACCCCACACATAGCGATTTTTATAGGACATGTTGTTCTTAGCATTATGGGATGTAGTTACAGGCTTGAGGTTTCAGTTGGTGTTCCTCCCTACAAGATACTTTTTCTAGTAGCTTAATATTTCCCAAAAATCATTATGATGCATAGACCTCTTCAAATACATTTAGGGAAGTAGTTAGAGCTTGGAAGACATAAAGAATTTCCTCTCATGCACTTCTTTGACTAGGGTGGCACGAGATAACCCAAAAAACATGTAGTCTTGGATATCTTTCTACACTCTTTCTCTTAACATGCATTAGGTGCACTTTTTACATTTACATTTGTATGTTTTACATGTATATGATTTGATATACATGCGTATTTTACATTTCTTTTTTACACATACATACATACATATTTATTTACTTGATTGTTTTCTCCTTGTAAGTCTTGCCATATGTGAAACAAATAGTCAAATAAGCGAATCAAAAACAACAACATCATAAAAAAATATTCACTATAGAACATGATTTACTAACCCCGCAGATACATTACACATCACAAAGCAACTCTACACATGTTTTTCCCTAAGTTCACTCTCATCACTTTTTCTTTGCGTAGTTTCATATTTAGCTTAGACGCTCCTCCATCATTTTTTTCATACCACACATTCTCTATTCCTTCAACATGTTTCTACTAAAATATTCATGGACATAAGGTAAGCATCTCTATCTACTTTATGTTACCAAGATTTTTGCTCACAAACATTAAGCGGGGAAAAATGTAGTCACAAAATCATGCACATTAGACATTATTTATCTCAATCTCATACTAATATTTAGAAGGTTGTTGAATGAATAAATTAATAATTAATCCCCTTAATTTGGCCATCTAGTTATATTTTATTTCGTTGTTCTTGACGCTTTTCATCCACATTCCTAGTTTGTTTTGGTCATTTCCCATTATTTTCACCTCAACTAGGGCACTCGTTGGTGCCTTGGTCCCACCAGGGGAACCCCAGCCCCTTTTGCACTTTCCCACCGCATTTTTGGCTCTTTATATCCAATTATCATCTTTATCTTTCTTATCATCCTCCTTTTCAAGGTTAATTATGAAATGAGATCAAGAACCGTACAAATATAAATTTATGAGACCATAATGAGGGACCTAGCATCACTTACTACTATCACTCCATCTAGCATTGCATCCATCTATTATATTGGAGATGACTTGCATCTAAATTGATCCATCATCAAGACAAAAGGATGGGACATCTCGCATCACACTTCATAGAGGAAGGAATTATATTCTATTACATGCACATATTCTACTACATTTTCTACACATAGTTATTGCTCACTACTTAACAAAGTGTGACTGACACAAGAGCAACCTATAAAATGTTCATGAACACTTGCACATAAAAATACATTGAGTTTGAGATGTAGTGCGGTGCTCGATTAATAAGGCCACCATTGTTGTAGTGAGGTCGGTTTGACCCCTTCATATGCATTATTATTTTTAGGGTTTGATGGTTACTTTGGGGTCTTATAGGTCTTTATTTTATCTAGGAGTATTTGTGACATCTAGCATAGGAAAACAAAGTTTATGCTACACACAATGAAGGTTTGAGGTCATCTTCCAAAGACTTCTGGCATCATTTTGAGATATTTTGTGTAGATCGGGGTGCCTAGATTGTAGACTAGAGTGGCCATACGTGCCCATGTCCTCTTCTAGGCGCTCTAGTCCATCTAGATCATCTAGATTCACTATTTTTAGGACTTCTACATAGTCATTCCTTTTCCTATATTTTCCAGTCATACTTGCGACACGGTCCCATCAATTTATCAAATCAATTGAGTTCTTTGTTCACTCTCTTTGAATATTAGGGTTATAATTTCCTCTTTCATAGTTGTTTATCTTTCCCAATAATACTTAGGTTGTTTGTAGCTTAGATTAACTATCCCAATAATACTTAGGTTGTTTTTAGTTAATCAATTAGAAAAACGTGCATGAGAATCTTCTACATGTTTGAATCGGTTTCAAACTTGGTCTTCATGTCATTCTAGTTAGTTATCAATCTAGCTTATGGGTGACATAACTAGTCTGTCATTGCATCTTGCAAAGATTATAAAAAAATGTAGACTGATAAATCTTCATATCCAAATGCTAACACCCCACAAGCTATGATGAAGTATTTGATGTGGTCATCTATATATTTTTTTCTCATCACCACGGAAGTTGGGAAAATTATTTCTCGACCCTCTAGGAAGATAATGTAGAGGCAGGGTGAGAGAAAACACACCTATAGTTTTTCCCAGGGCACCGGTGCTTCTTGAGGGATTGGTGGTTCTTCTTCAGCTTCTTCTTCTTCTTCCTTAAATCCTTTTACAATTACTTCAATTATTTCAAGCTCTTCTTTAACAATATCCTCTTGTGGAGGAACATATTTTAAATGTTCAATTATAACTCCTCAAAGACGGGACTCAAAAGAAGAAGCAAGATCAAATCACGGAAGTAATATCACCTTATTCTTCTAGGAATTTGACCAAGAAGAATTATAAAATAAACTTGCAACTATTCTTAAAGGTTAGGATCAGACACACCACTAGCTCTTGAAGATCTTGCATACCTTCTATCAGCTAGCTTGAATGTTCAATTTAGACTAGACTCTTCTCATCTCTCCTCTACTGGTTCTGAAATTATCTCACTCTTTTGAAGGCTTTTGCATATTCTTCTTAAAAATCCAGAACTCTTGTAGCAACAAAGTAATGAGTGAAATTTTCTCTTTTGAGCCAAATAGTTTCCCTAAAATCTGATGCAATATCTTCTTGCATATGGAGTAAAACCTCAAGTCTCAAGACCGAGGGATTACCAGAAGAGCCATCGAGTGAAGGAAATAAGGCTCAATGAATTTTAAAATTCCATAATTGTTTTAGTATAATTTTTTTTTGGATTTTGTGGAATCAAAATTGGGTGTAGATATGATAAATCTATCCCACGGTGGGTGCAAAAAATTATTGGTGAAATAATTTTTCGAGTGGGAAAATTGTTGAGTTCTTACCAATAGTGAATAGGACTAAATCCCTTTACTTGGATGGGATATCTCAATTTATCAAAAACAAGGAAATGAAAATAATCTAAATTAATTTTTAGGAAGTCCCAAAGACCGGGATCACACAGAATACGTTCCCAAACCTATGGCAATTTCTTGTATTCAATACAAGAGAATAAAATTATTTAGTGAAGGGGATATGAAATAAAACCGAGAAACAAAGTTCAACCAAGAAATATCATAGTAGATTTTGTTGCATTAAAATAAAAACATTTCACTTTCCTCTAATAGAAGAAACAATTTTCAAAGAAAGAGGAACAATCAACAAGAAACACAAAGTTTTATTGCACCATGTTGCACAATTTACAATGCTCTTGGAGTACAAGATGAGATGGAGATAAAATAGTAGTAGATAAGGAACAAATGAAATGGAACCACTTGCTTCTAGAAAAAGTGTGAGAGCTAGTAAATAACCATTAACCATCCTTTGAAATGAGGGAGTCATTCATTTTTGTAGTGCCTTGATAGTCCTTTCATCACCCTCACATCACCTTTCACCTTCCTCCATAATCTGTTGACCTTTCGAGTAATTGTCACGAAATTTGATGTTACTTCATCACTTGTGAATTTTCATCTTCCTCCATATTATGATTACATAATCTCTAGGTCACTCAAAATATCCTTGATGAGCAACATTATTTTATGTGACACCAAAAATATAGTTGACGCATGACATCATTTTCCGTCCCACAAAAATCCCCTCTATACATGAAATCATATTCTGACGTGTGATGTCTTACTGGGTCACCAAAAAATATTCTTTAAAAAAGTTACCTCATTTTCTATTTCACACAACGGCATTAACTTCCCTCTCGTGCGTTAGCATCCTAACTTTCTTGTCACTCAACAACATTTTCATTGTCGATCGACAACATTTTTACTTTCTTGTTTCACGAAAATAGTTTTGTAGTCACCTAGGTTTTCGTATCACACGTTATAACCTTTCTATCATACATTAAACACCTTGTTTTTGTGCATCAAAATCCTTGATGTCACATGTCAAAACTTTATTGTCGTGCATCGACACCTTGTTGTCATGTGTCTCTAGCATTTCGGATGCTTGAAATTCACTTTCAAGAAACAAAAATAAGAGTCGAGAAAAAAAAATTGCATACGAGTGAAAATATTCTTTTTTTTTTTTTCGCATCCACAAGCTTTTTCATGTGACAAAAACTTGTTTTCATGCGAAAATGGGTGTTTTGTCACACGAAGGTAGTAGGCGTTTCACTTTTAACTTGTTATCGCCATTTCGTGAGCAATTTTAAACGAGAATAGGTCGTCAATATATGAATATTTATGGAAAAGTTCCAATTAATCCAATGAGAATATAAAGTGGTCATGAAAATTAATTATTCATCATAGTGTACCCATATTTTAACTTTTCCCGATGGTGTGTGTCGATACACTGAGTGGTAGGAAGTGTTTACGATAACCACATACTAAAACATCATATGGGTTAGTAAGAACACTAAATATAATTTAATTAAAGATTTTTTTATGCTCTTAATTATTCATAAGGCTACGTGAAACCCTTTGGAATTTACACATTGTACCAAGACCTTTGTGTCACATTGTCACACAATTTTTCACCTCTCAATGTTCCCAAATTATTTCCTTAATTACTTCAACATGATTTATGATATTTTATCTCTCGAATTCCTAGGGTATGAGATTTTTATCTTTACTTGAGCTCCTACAACTCTTCAAACAAGGTGACTAGAATTTTCAAGATTTATATTTCGCAATACCCTTCTCCTAAAGTCCCGCTTCACATAACTTTATCTTAAACACTAACTTTCTTGAAAAACCCTCCTAAGTTGCCTAAGATGATTTCAAGTCTCTATCACACACTTCTTGATAGTGTTATATATTCCCAGGGGCATCCTTGAGGGTGTCCTTCTTCACGAAGAAGTCTTAAAATAGGCCCTTTCTAGGCCTCTCGGGAGTAACTCCTTCTAGGTGAATCGTAATGAACTCATGAATTATTTCTCACTAACTTACCTAAAAATTAAACGAACTTTGAAAATCTAGTTGGCACATCCCTCTAGGCCATGATGGGGTTTACATAGTCGAAATTGGTCGACCGCATGTTCACATTACCGATTTAGGTATTTTTTTGAGTGTTGGCTTGATTTTTATTGCCGAAATTTAAATTTTTATAATATTCATTTAGCATGACAACAATAAGGAAAATAGCACCCAGAGGATAGAAGCACCTAACGCTAGTGTGACAAATGGGCACTAGTGTCCGAGGCCATAGAAAAATAAAAATTGAAATGTTAGCAAGAGTGCAAGATATATAAATTCAATAAAAGTGCAGAAGACCAACTAAAAGTCTAAAGGGAGTTTCCAATTACTATTTTTGTTACTTAGGAATCATGTAAATGCTAACATGATTTTAGGACCTAGAAATGTACCTAAGTACATAGATTGTGTGTTTATATTTTTCTCACACATTATCCTATTGACTAAATACTCAATAGCATAAAGTAGATAGAAGATGCATACCTTATGATACTATAGAGAATAATGTGTACAATAGTGTCTTTGAGTGGACAAGTAAAGTGTGCGGTGTGAAGACTCGAAAGGGAAGTCAACCGTAGGGGTAAAACATGTGCATATTAGTATGTTGTGTTTGATAATGTGATTATCTCCTTGTTGCGTATTAAGGAAAAATATTTTTAAATAAGATTGAAAAACTAGTCAAAGTTTCGTATATGAGAAATCAAAGTAACATGTTCAAAAATAAGTAAAAGTTTGAAAGTGTGGTGCACCTTATATGTAAGATAAGGGTTCATTTTAAGAACCCCCTCTGAAAAAATAGTTTAGAATGGGTGGTGAATCTCCAAAATTGACTTTTGAATCAATGGAGAATTTCTGAAAAATGTTTCGTGGTAAAGGCGATTTGACAGGTGCAATTTTCTTGGATGAGGTACAATGATAAGAATCATTGGCGAAATAAACACATAAGTTAATTTAACATATAAATAGTAGGAAAATTCACCCATATAAATGAATTATCAATGGAAATTTTAGGCAAATTAGCTAGGAGTCAACTGCTGAAAATTAGCCATTTCCAATTTGTGAAATCCCTAATATTCATGAGTTTACGAAAATTCACCACTAAAATTTTACCTGTAAGAGAGTATGAGACAAAAAAATTTTCTTTTACTTGCAGATGTTTTGAATTCATTGCATGTAGAGGTTTTTGGGCTATCTCATGCCAAGAACAAATTTTAGGGTGATCTCTCACCAAGAGTGATTTTTTTCTCAAGCGATTTCACACAAAGTGTGAGTTTTTAGGTGATCCCATGCGAGAAGAGTTTGGGGAGATAGGTATATTTTTTCATGTCTTCCATGATGCTTATTTAATAAGCACCACTACATATGGTACATCCCAAATTTTTCCATTTTTTTCTAATTAGTCTTTATTAGTCCCAATTGTAAATGAAATGTACTAATAACCTTAATTTTGTAAGCGGAGGAAAGTTCCTAGTACTAGAGAAATGTTTTGTAAACTATGTTGAACTGATAAAATGACCATTTTCCCCAAAATAAAAGCACCTAGGGGGACACAAACTCCAAGAAATATTTTCTTATAGTGAGCATCAGTGTCCTTTCTATATGTAAAGTCCAAGTCTCATTTTGGACCATTACATTCCTGTATTCCTATGTTGATTCTATACTATAGCTCGAGTTTTTATAGGGGTGATATTATCACCTAATATATTCCCGTTATTTAGGCGCGTGAAAAAACTATAAGATAATGTGGTCCAAAGGAGAGGACCCTGATTTGATATGCATATCTGAAATGGAGATACCTATAGGGGATAGGGGATGTTCATAGTAGAAACTAATGTACATAATAATAAGAGATAATAGTAATAAGTTTTAGTAGTAAAGTATCTAGTATATAATATAAGATAAAGTGACAAGTAACCATAAAGAGAAGATAGACACCAAGAAGTGGGTTTTATACATGGTATTGTTATCACCAAATCACAAAGACCCGTGATTATACAAGTGCATATACTTGAAATCACTATGTGATTGGATAACATGGGTACTATCTCCAAGTTGTGGGACTTGCTACTTTGAGATAGACCTCCGAGAGAAGTTGGTTCTTGCTCCTAAACTACCCGCCACAATCTACCCTAATGCAGGGAAACTAACTATCCTAATCTAAATTTCCAAGGGACCGAGAGAGAATGCATAAAATGAAATCCTACACTAAAGCGGTGATACACCGTAAAAGGAGGGTGTGAGAGTAGTCCCCAAATGTGTGAAATACAAAGGCAAAGTGCACACTAGAAGAGGTGATGATAGTTCTCCTAATCTAGCAAAATGCATTCACAACAATATTCCAAGCATACACAATGATAATGAATCCCTACAAGAACATAATAATAGACACAATATTATTGTAGAAATATTAAAGGGGCAAGAAGAATGCAAGAAAACACGGTAGGGGGAAGATACATCCACAAACCGATATTTTATTGCTTCATGATATGCATAGCTTCAATCGATTACAAGATGAGAACCTGGATCACCATGCAAGGAGTCCACTACAAGGGCCTGCAGCACATTGGCTTCAAAAAGCAATTTTGACAGATCTCTGCTACAAAGAACTACTTCCTACTTACAATGAGCCCAACAATCAAATTTATAGAAAAATGAGAAGGGAAAGAGAAAGGAAAATGGAAATCCTGAAATCTATCCTTCAACCACACCTAAGAGGCATTAAATGGAGTAAAATGATTATATACTACTTGAAAAAGGCTCCTCATACTGTCCCATGTGCTACAGCAGAGAAATAATTATGACCATGCCTCTTAATTGCACTCCCAACCACCAAATGAAACACTGTTATGAACCCGGCCACGTTTTGTTAAAAATATTGATCAATATCTCATCAAATCTAGAATTTATTGATTAATTTGCATCGGGCTCGGAGCCATGGTTCCAATGGTACCAATTTTGTGTGATTTCGTTGAGAAATGCAAAAGTTATGGCCTTCTTTCTCGCTAGACTATTTTGGAGTCAGGCGGGGGTTTTCGTCATTTGACGGGAATGAGCATTAACTGAATAGAGCCGAATATATTTATCTTAATTAAATATATCTAACCTCATCAAAAGTAAGAAATCCATTTTTTGTGGCATAGAGGACATCGTGCTCGTTCCAGAAAGTCCAATTTTATGAAAATCGGAGCTCGGAGTCAAAAGTTATGGCCGTTTGAAGTTTCACGGGTCAAATGTTGACTTTTGTTCTTTGCCTTCAGCCACTTTGGCTTTTTGCGTCCCTCACGTACCTTTGTCCCAGCTGTCCCGGATGAAAATCTCCTGCTTCGGCTGGTTCGGGCTCCCTTGTTCCTGTTTGCGGCAAAGACACGTGGCGAGATTCCATTCGCTCTCGGCTCTTTCGGCTTTTCGCGTCCTCCGCGTACTTTTGGCCCGGATGTCCTAGTACAAAAGTCCTCTGTTTCAACTGAACCGGTTGTTTCGCGTCCTCCGCGTACTTTTGTCCCAACTATCCCGAACTGCCTAGGACAAATTTCTCCGAACCGCCCGAAATGGACTGACTTGCGCCAAACCGGCCGATCCGCGTCTTTCGCGTACCTTTGTCCCAGATGTCCCAAACCGCGTGAAAACAAAACTTGGTGATTTTTTCCATTTTCAGCCGGTTCACCTTTTTGCATCCCACGCATCCCGATGTCCCGGATGCCCCTTTGCTCTACAGACTTCCTAGCGGCCTTTCGGCGATTCGTGCCCAGATGTCCCTCATGTCCCGACTATTGCGAGGACTAGGACTTAGCCATTTTTCATGATTTTTCCTAGCCCAAGCTTGTTTTCTGCAACTTTTTCACATTTTTAAAACTTGCTGGGTTTTCCTCTTGGACAAGAGAGTTAGAAAGAAGCCGAGGGGACCCCAGAAACATGATTTTTGCCTTGAATCAATATAATTGCTTGGGACTAAAGAATTTGATGCATGTTATCAAAATTACCTTGAGGGGTGAATTTTGGATAACAGGTACATCATTCACAATGTGACAAGACAATCAGGTTTGAAGTGGCCAAAGGCAAACAATGATCACACAAGACATAGGGCATATCGCATAAACAATAACATACAATATTAAACTATAGCAAAAAATGTATGAGATATCCATGTTTTGTATAGTCTGCAAGGAAAATACTACACATGAAGCATCCATTAACATGTTAGAAAGCTATATAGTATGTCAACCATGTATATATCTATGAAAAGCAAGTTCTAGTAAGTAGAAATAGTAAATGATGAAAAAATAGAGTGGGTAGTGTGTGAGATTAGTAAGATTAGATGCCCATAGGACCTCGATGGGATTGACAAAATGATTCAATGTTTAACATCATGTATCATGTATGGAACTATGATAAATCTGCATTCACTTCAAGAGACCAAGTGAACTTGCATGTGTATATGATAAATATAATGACATAATGAGTATCTATTCAGCATAGTAAGAAGAGTGTAAGATGTAGGTAAATTAGATAGAAATAAAAAATGCAACTAAGATATGCAAATTTTGTATGTGTGTGATGGTGTGATATGAAAGATGGTAGGAGTAGATTTTCCCCAATGGATGTGCATGAGATGAGGTTGATTTAAAAATTCTACCTCAACAGTCAAGCGTGAACCATAAAACAACAAATGTGTTTCATCGGAAATGAGATTTTTGTGTGATATTATATACTATAAAGATATATCATGAGACACCGAGGATGAAAATAATGTGATGTGAGGCTCATGGATGAAGTATCCCTCAACAGTCTAGTGTGAACCATATCACTAGAGTGTATCATTAGATTATGACAGATAAAATATACTAGAGACTTGTGAGTGTGTAAAAAGATGTTTCATTAAGAACATAGTGTAAAGTGTGGCTCACATGAGGTTAATTTAACATTTTAACTTTATAAAATTGGGTATGAACTATGGAACTAGAGTGCTTCATAGGGTAATGTTGGTATAGTGTATGTACTAAAGATGTAGGAGTGTTTGAGGAATATTAACTTTAAAATGTGGAGCATAATTTTCGGTAGTAGATAATAGAGACAAATTTATATTAGTTGAATGGGGTAGAATAAAGTGTGATGCCTCCCATGTCCATATATCAGAGCTTCGAAAAAATAGTTGTGATCATTGTAAGTAAGAATAGCCAAATTATGTATATTGTACTAAGGGATATGTATCATATATATGAAGTAGTATGTGTAGGATCAATAAAAGGATCCATAAGTAAGAATGAGTATAAAATCATGCATGGATTAGTATAGGAGAAGAAATAGATGTAGCAAGGTGTTCTTATAGTGTAGATATAAGAAAGTTCTTCTAGAAATATTGTCATGAATTAGAAATAAAGAGTAATGTATAGATGCGTATGCAAATAATATGGATAGAAAAATTTTGATTGGAATATATGAGTATGAGAAGGGGAGATTTTGATGCCTCCCAACCGTATGAGTAATCGTGTGATGATGCGAGAGACACCATGTCATCGCGACGAAATTAGAATAGGTGGAAGATTTCAAAATCTACCAAGGAATGATTTCAACATGGTCGGAGAAAACCCAATAGATTCTAAGACCCGAAGTGGATGAATAGGAACTTTATAAAGAATACTAATGTACCCATGAGGAGAAAATAGAATAGGTGTAGAATTCTACATGCAAGAAATAGTTGAAAAAGTAAGTGCAAAAGTAAGGAATAGTATGCAAGTCAAAAAATGTGGAACATATGTAATTCTTGGATGCTCATCAGTAGTAATGAAAATCAATAAGTGAAATTTGTGAATATTATTAAAGAAGTATGAACTAACCCTTGTGATCATAGATAAAAATGTAGAAAGAGTGAAATGGACAACCACCATGAATGTAATAATATAAGGTGTAGTCATAGTAACATAATCATGCATAGGATCATGGAAAGTGCAAGGATTAGGGGTCATTATAAAACCAACATACAATTTTCTAACATGTAATGAAGAAGATGTAGAGAAAGGTGTAGAGGTGAAAGAAATAAGCATATGATTAATAAAATTGTATAGAGAGTGAGAAATAATAGGAGGAATATCATGGGTACCAATAGAGAATTGATCATGTAAATAAACATCACTATGGTGCATCCAAAGAGGATAATGATGTTGAATGTAGGTGATTTCATTATTATGATGTGTAATAGGAATATAGTAAGGAGTAGCAACATGAGGTGCGAAATCCACTATAGTCACATCCATATAAAAAGGTGTATCTAGGAAAATGTGTGTTATGGCATGGGTATAAATAAGTCTATGCATAATATGTAACCAAGGAAGGCCTCTAAGCATATTATACGAAACATCATGAGGAATAACATGACATAGAAAATTAAAAGTGCAAGATTTGATAATAATGGGAAGAGAGATTGTGCCAACACTTGCTTATGCATATTATCAAATCCATAGATACAAAGAGTAGATGGATTGAGATGAGTAGGAGAAGTTGCTATTTGTTGGATAAATGGTAGATTACATATGTTAATACCAGATTTAGGATCAAATAAGACATGTTTAATGAGGAAATTATGAATTTCAAGTTGGATATACAATGTGGAGGCCATGAAGGATCCGATAATGAACATGTATAGAATAGATTCACCAAATAATTTAATATAATTTGAAATTAACTATAACTATAGATTAAATTTTTAAATATATGATGTACGAATGGTAATACATTGTGAATATATAAGAAAACAAGAATATAAATGTGAAACACTAAAAAGAGAGTGAGAAAGAGGGACTTAGCTAATTTTTAACTAGTCTCAAAGTTATCTAAGTAGATAAATAAATGAAAAAAACTTGGAAGAGTCATAAATTATCACTAAGGGTTCTGAATTTGACACTACACAAGGAAAAAACCCTTGGGAGAGGGCAGGATAACCTCACTAGTGTTTGGATCTGAGCATCAACATCCACTTAGTTTACGTAGATCGGGTTCTTTTAGGGATGGATTATATTCACTATAAATTTTTGTGTCTGCTCTATATTCACTCTCTGATCTTTGGATGTTTCTATAACTGTAAGAAATAAGTTCACTGCACATACCCATAAACCACATCAAACCTAAAAAAGGTAAACTATAGAATGGGTCATCGGACTAATCTCAATGATCACCCGAAAATTAAACTTAGGAACGATAAGCTGTACTACATCTCATACTCCAAGTAGTTATGTGTGAGAATTTGTGTAATTATTCCATATGATTCCCTTGTGTAAGTTACATAAATGGTAACATGCTATATTTAAAATTTAGAAGATGTATACAATGTGTACGATGAAATATAATAAACTTCCCTCTTATGATATGTATGTAGAAGTGATGCAACTATTGTCCCTTGAATGAGTGTGTCGTATGGATTCCTTTATGTTATTTTTCTTTTGGACACAAGCTTAGGTGATAGTATGTAATGCTTTGTAATGAAATTACTTGTATAATTCAGATTAAGAGCAAAAATAGAACACCAAATAACACAATATTTCAGAATAATGATCTCAATATGCAATTAGAATAGCTTTGCCACTTCGAGGGGAAACCTCCAAACCATATAATAAGACTCAAATGCTTAAATGATAATGAAATACTACCTATAATCCCATATATATACTATTCATATGCTATGGCCATCACCAAGGCTGATCGATTAAGCATGAGAAAGTGTAAATGATATAATAAAATAATATGGTTAGCCACAAGTCGACTACTCATATCCTAATACAAGCGATAGGTTAAGGGCGTAGCATGCCCTTCCCCTTTAAACCAATGTTGTCCTCAATGTTGAATAATCCGGATGTTGCTACAGAAAAAACCTTCATCCTCCCGGTGGCATCTTCTATGCTCGATTCTTCCACTTGATCGAGATATTCCTTTATGTCTCTAGTTCTAAGCCTCTTAGTATGTGTTTGCAAAATCTAAAATGATTCTTCCTTCCTCGTCAAGTTCTAGTAACTCTGTCTGGGCTTCAAATTTCTATCCAATAACATTCTTCGGGCATGAAACATGGAATACTAGGTGTATGTGTAAAGATGGAGGAAACTCTAGTTTATAAGAAACACTACCAATTTTCTGTAGACCACGATAAGGGACATAATATTTAGGACCAAGTTTGTTTTCCTTTGTTTTTTTCTTTAGGGACATCTATTTATGAGGCTGAATATGTACAAAAACCCAGTCACCAATTTCAAAATGTCTTTCACTATGGTGTTGATCTGCTTGTTGTTTCTTCCTGTTTTATGCTAATGCTAAATTCTCCTTCAAACTAGCCAAACCTTGTTGTTGATGTTGAATGTGTTCCTCAACATCTTTGACCTTAGTTTGCACCCTCAATGAGGAAGTGATATAATTTTGATGATAACCATATAATTTTAAAAATGGGGTAATTTGAGAAGAGGTATGAAAATATGTGTTATAACACCATTACGCGATGGTAGCCATTTAATCCACCTTTCTTGCTTATCCGATACAAAACAACGTAAATACCCCTATAAGAATTTGTTGACCACTTTTGTTTGCCCATCAATTTGAGGAGGATAAGATGAATCTGTGAGCTAGTTGAGTATCCTAACATGAAAACAATTCCGTCCAAAAATTACTTGTGAAAATAGGATCACAATCACTTACAATTATCTTTGGGGTTCCATGTAGCCTTTGAACTGTCTCTAGAAAAATAGTTGCGACTGTACTAGCTACAAATGGATGTGATAGGGTAAAAAAATGGGAATATTTTGTGAGCCTATCAACAATCATGAAAATAAAATTCTTACCCTATGAACAAGGCAATCTAGTGATGAAATCCATGGAAACCTCCTCCCATATTTGGTTAGGAATTGGTAAGGGTTGCAAATGACTGGTGTCTTAATTGTTTCCCCTTTATTCTGTTAGCACACTAAACACTCGATATAAACTTTTGTACATCCTCCTTGATTCCTTCCCAAAGGAATTCTCTTTTTATTCTATGACATGTCTTCAAAACCCAGAGTGTCCTCCAACAGGGTGAGGCATGTAGCTCTGCAAAGAATCTTATACTTCAACTCGAATCTTTACTAAAGTATAACCTATCCTTATAACATAGGGCATTAACTTTCCACTCAAATTTGTTAGATGTCATAGATCCTTTCTTGATAAACTATATTAGAGATTTTGCATCCTTATCTTGATTCCATTCCAATCTTGCTTCATCCACCCAATCGGCCGTCAACATGAACATTCCACATAGTAAGGCATTTGCGGATGTATCCATTCTAGACAACGCACCAGCTACTACATTTTCTTTACCCTTTTTCTATATGATTTCAAAATCATAACCCAAAATTTTTGTTACCCACTTTTGTTGTTCCTCAGATGATAACCTTTGCTCCAAAAATTATTTGAGACTATCATGATTAGTTTTTACCTTGAAGTGTCTACCCATGAGATAGGGTCACCATTGTTTGACCACATGAAGAATAGCCATCATTTCTTTCTCATAGACAGGTTTGAGAAGATATTTTCCTTTGAATTAGTGACTCTCAAATGCAGTCGGTCTTCCTTCCTACATTAAAACTGCTCCCAATCCTGATCCTGAAGTGTCACATTCAACAATGAAGGTTTTTGAGAAGTTGGGAGTAGCCAAAACTGGGGTGCTGCACATGGCTTCCTTCAGCTGCTTAAAGGATTTAGTGGCTACATCTGTCTAATGGAAGGCATCCTTCTTTAGCAATGTAGTGAGTGGGGTTGCTATTCTACCATATCCTCACACAAATCTTCTATAGTACCCTGTTAGTCCTAGGAACCCACAAAGATTTTTGATATTTTTGGGCCTTGGCCATTCCACCATACCTTTGATCTTCTGAGGATCAACTTTTACGCCTTCATGGGATATAATATGACCCAAGTACTCTACCTCTTGTACACTAAAATAACATTTGGATGGATTTGCATACAGAGTATGTTTCTCCAAAACTTCCAACACTTTATTTACATGTTGTAAGTGTTCTTCCCATGTCTTACTATAAATCAATATGTCATCAAAGAAAACTAATACAAATTTCCTTAAAAACGGCCTAAAAATAGTGTTCATCAAGCTTTGAAAGGTTGAGGGCACATTTGTAAGACCAAAAGGCATTACCAAAAACTCATAATGGCCCTCATGAGTCCTGAAAGCCATTTTATGAACATCTTCCTCTTTTCTCCTAATTTGATGGTACCCAGAATGAAGATCTACTTTTGTGAAATAAACAAAGACACCATGCAATTCATCAAGTAAATCATCAATTACTAGAATAGGAAACTTATCTTTGATGGTGTACTTGTTGAGTTCTCGATAAACTAGACACATCCTCCATGTTTCATTCTTCTTACGTACCATGACCACCGGTGAATAATATGCACTCTGCTATTCCCGATGATACCCGCCTTCAACATTTCCTCCACCATTTTCTCGATCTCACTTTTCTAGGAATATGGGTATTTTTATGGTCTCGATGTTAGGTGTTTTGCTTCGTGGAATCAACCGAATGGCATGGTCATGATCCCTAACTGGTGGTATTCCCTTTGGAATTGCATCAAAATACATGAGTGAGCATCCACAATCTTCTTAAAGATCGGGTGCATTGAAGACTCTGTATTTTGTACTTCTATGGAAAATAGCTTTGCTATAAAGCCATCCACTCCTTTTCTCAAAACTTTCGCATCGATGAGAGCTAATAATCTATGGAGACTTAGCTACCATCCCATTCAATTGTATTTTCATTCCATCTGAATGAAATCACATGAAAAATTCTTGGAAATTCATCTCTATAGTACCCAAGGTTGTGAGCCATTAGACACCCAAAACAATATTTGCCGCTCCCATAAAAATAGTAAACATAGGTGAGTCTAACATGTAGTATCCCATAGAAATATTGATACTATGGCACTTTCCTATGCACTTGACTGTCCCACCATCCGCAATCATAACTTGCATTTCTGGAGCTGGGTAAATAAAATAATTGAGGCGGGCAACAAACTTACTATTAATGAAGTTATGAGTACTCCTTGAGTAAATCAACACCGTCACCTTCTATTTTTTGAGATAGCCAATAACCTTGAGTGTTCGAGGAGTACTAATACCTAACAATGCATGGCAAGAAATTGTAGGTTGGTGATCCTCTACTTCATCTTCTACTAGTTCCTCGGACTCTCCTATAATTTCAGCTTCCTCATCATCCCGATTACTTCCATCAATATAGAACTTCTTCTCGGTACATTTATGTCTTGGTCCATATTTGCTATCATAGTTAAAAAATAATCCTTTTTCTCTTTTTTTCTTCCATTTGTTGAGGAGTTAGTCTAATTGGCCTAGCAAATGAAGGGGAAGAGATACTATGGTCTCTGGTGTTAATGAAAGGTGGCCTCCTACTATAAAGAAATTTTTCCTCTGCACGATGTGCAATGATAATAGAATCAAATCTTGATTGGATTAAACATATGTACCTCATGCTCGACGTGGTCCTTAAGAACCCCAAGAAATAGGTCATTCGGATTCTCTTCGGAATATTGTCCACCCTTAAGGAAAGGTTTTGGAATTGATGCACATAATCTTTGACTGATCTTGTTTGCCATAACTTTTCTAATTGACTAAAGTAGTTCTCTGAATCACTAGAACTATAGTGCAATTGCAACTCCTCAGTAAAAATTGTCCAAGTGACACCTAGACCATTCTTCTCGCTCGAGCACATGACCATTGATACCACACAAATTGGTCGGGTTCAACATGTAGGGATGCCAATGTCACCTTTTGTCCGATGGTTTTTGATGTAACTAAAAGAAGTTCTCCATTTGATTTATCCAATTTAGGGGATCCTTACTATCAAATTTGTGCATATCCAATTTCAGCATCATGTTCCGTGGTTGCAAATAAGTTTGATTCTAATTGCACTTAAAAAGCGATCCAATATGGTTAGTTTGTCCATGATTTTGAACTCAAGGTCTTCCTTCGTTGATATGGGCTAGATTTGGGCCATACTGGTTACCCTTTACATGTTGCATGATATTATCTAACCGATGATTGATTTGGGCTATGTCTCCTTTAGAGGCCATCTCAGATTGTACATTTCGCAACTCATACTCAAGTTGGCTCGCCTTATGATAAACTAAGGTAAACCCTAGTGGTGAAGATTCTATATTTACCCCTTATGACTCCATATCTTCAATCACTACCCCATCTTTATCTCGGGTTTTACCAGAGTAACCGGATTATTTTTGCTCTTGTGGAAGGCCTCGCCATGATGTCAAACCTTAGTGTTTAGGGTTTCGATACAATTTTGGCTGAACATGAAAAAAAAGAGAAGATACTAATAGTATTTTTTGAGAGCGTTCCGAAAATGTAAAGATCTTGAAAATTTTCCACAATTTGCACCCTAGGGAGAGATTTTATGAAAAACCCTAAATTTGTAATAAATTTTATAAAATAAATTTAAAAATTCTGAAATTTTCAGGGAACCTTACTTGAAACTCTTCTCAGCACTGGTAAAATAATCTTCCATCAATTCACTCTGGTTGACAATATGTAGCGGAAAAAAAAAATAGGGTTTTTTCCATATTTTTGGCCCAAATCGCAACTCTGATACCACTTGTAATGAAATTACTTATATAATTCATATTAAGAGAAACAATAGAATGTCAAATAACACAATATTTCAGAATAATGATCTCAATATGCAATTAGAATAGCTTCGCCACTTCGACGGGGGCAACCTCCAAACCATATAATAAGACTCAAATGCTCAAATGATAATAAAATACTACCCGTAATCCCCTATATATACTATTCATATGCTATGGCCATCACCAAGGCCGGCCTATTAAGCATGAGAAAGTATAAATGATATAATAAACTGATGTGGTAAGCCAAAAGTCACTACTCATATCATAATACAAGCAATAGGTTAAGGGTGTAGCATGCTTAGTGTTTGGTCCCTTATTTTGAAATCATAAATATGTATTTATATGATTCACTTGTTTGAATTTCATAAATCACAATTGGAAGGACAACCCAAAGTAGTAGAAACTAGTAATCAAGAATGTAAAGGGGTCAAAAAGGATAACTAAAAGTTAAATAAGGATAGGAGATCTCGGAGGTTAAGAGCTCCTGGCGCTAGTTTTCCAATTGGGCACCATTTTCTGAGCTCATAGAAAAGATAAAAAGTTAAATACCAACAGAGTGTAAGATGTATAAAGCTAATAAAAGTTCAAGACCAAGTAAAAGGATAAAGGGAGTTTTTAATTACTAGTTCTATTGTTTATAAATCATGTAAATACTAACATGATTTAGTGACCTAGAAATGTAACGAAGAGCATATATTTTTGGTCTACATTAAGTTATCACATTTTTCACTTAGGGTGTTACACTTGTGTTTATTGTGTTTCATTTTTTTTGTAGGGTTTCATACTAGTGTCAATGGCATTATACTAGTTTTTAGAGTGTCAAAATATTCTTAGCTTATTAAACTAGTGTTTTATGTATCGCACTTGGTTTTATAATCTTCTTTATGGGGTTTAGGGTTTCATATGTGCTATTTTGGAAACTAGCATTTAGTGTGTCATATTTTTCCCTGTACAAAGTGTCACACTAGGGTTTCTTGTGTCATAATTTTTATTTATGGTGGTGTACTAGTGTTTAGGTTTTCATGCCGCTTATTGTGGTGTCACATTAGTATTTAGGGTGTCAAAATTGGTTTGTAGTGTGTTTCACTAGTGTCACAGTGACATACTAGTATTCAGGGTGCCACATTGATGTTTATCTCATCACTTAATTTTTTATGGTGTCGAATATTATGTAAGTTTTTATACTAGTGTATGTGGTGTCACATTGGGGTTTAGAGTGTAGTAATAGTTTTTAGTGTCATACTAGTGTTTAGCATGTCATATTCTAGTTTTTGGTGTTGCACTAGTATTTAGTGTGTAACATTAGTGTTTAGGGTGTCCCTCTTTTGGTTTAGGGTGCCAAAATAGTATTTAATGTTTGTCTCTAGTGTTTACATTGCCGGACTACTATTAACGGTGTCACATTGGGGTTTTGGGTGTCATATTTAAAGTTGATGGTTTCACACTAGATTTTTTGTTGTCATACAAGGTTTAATGTTGGCATGCTTAATTTTGGGGTGTGACATTAATTTTTAGATTGTTACATTTATCCCTTAGAGTGTGATATCAATGCTTAAGGGCATCTCATTCGTGTTTAAGGTGACACATGTTTTGTTTAAGGAGTTGAACAAATATTTTAGGCGTGACTTTAGGGTTTAATGTGTCATTTTTTCAAGTGTTGCACCAATCCTTAGTGTGTTACATTTATTTTTGGGTGTCACACGAGCGATTAGGTCATGTCACAATTTTGTGTTTACACTGTGAATGTTTCTCTTTAGATTGTCAAAATAGTGTTTAGAGTGTCACACTATTGTTTATGGTGGCACATTGAATTTTGGGGTGTTACACTAGTGTTTAACATGTCATATTTTTCATTTAAGTTGTCATACTAGTGTTTATGATATAAATTTTGTTTTTGTGTTGTCACAATGATGTTTAGGGGATCACATTTATTGCTTAGGTTGTCACATTATTGTTTAGATTGTTGCATGTGTTTTTACAAAGTATCACATTTGGTATTTGGGGTGTTACACATCCATGTTATTTAACTTTTCTCATTAGGGTATTTCATTATAAGGTTGTTGCATTTGGGTATAGTGCTAAGTTGTTTTCTTAAGGTGTTGCATTAGGGTGTCACATTATATTGCCATGTTAGGGTATCACAAAAATAGAGTTTCATTTTAATTTTTTGTTTTATGTTTTCAAATTTGGGTGAAATGGGTCCAAATTGAGGGAAAAGGTAAAAATTGGGGAAATTCGGTTAATTTATGTAGTAAATTGAGTCAATTTTGGGGAGTTTTGGGGATATTAGGTCAAATTACGTGAAAGGGTGTCATGTTAGTGTGCCATTATAAGTTATAAAATACAATTTTTAATTTTTGTTTATATAGTTCAAATTTAGGAAATTAGGAAATTATGTCAAATTTGGGGAAATAAGGTCACGAGGGGAATTATGGGAAAATTTTTCAAATTAGTTGAAATGATTCAAAATTAGGGGAACATTTTTCATGTTAATATAATATTCTACATTGTTAAATTCGGCATCGATTCGAGTTTCATTAGCTTAAGGTTAGTAAAATTTTGTGTGTGTGTGTGTGTGTCCACCGTAGAATTATGTTGACAATCGGGTCATTGGCATTCTCTTAGAAAAGGTGGATATTGGATGTATGAGAGTATGCCACGGCAGTTAAAAGATCGTAACACCTTGACCACAATTAAATTTTATATTAGTAGCAACTATTTGTTTGTAATTAAATATGATCTATTCAAGGTAGTAATTTTCATACGGAGAGTATTAAATGATGGTTTTTCAAATATAGGAAAAGATGGTCATCAAAAATATGATAAATATGGGAATAAATACAATGTATCTAATCTTCTAAAATATAAATGTTCATGATTTAAAAACTTATGGTATAAAATAACAATAAATGATATAAATTTTCTAGATCCCCATTTTAAGATTTCTTCAATACATTTATACTACATGTTTTCAAATCCATTGAAAAAATTGAAGTTTTATACATGGTTAAAATTTTTAAAAAAATTGAAAAGAAAGGAAAATCTCAATGATTTTTACCATATTTGGAAACTATGGATCTACTCACTTTCATCTTTGTTAGCCATAGCATTTCAAAGCAAATAGGAACACGAACCCTTTTTCGGACTATAAGAAAAATGCTGAAGTCCTTACTAGACTTTAACTGCTTTAACACCACCGTTGCCATGAGGACCCTCTAGAATAAATTATTTGAAGCACAACTAGATGCAATGTATTCCGCGGTGCAAAGCTTGCAATGAGAAGAATACCTTCAATTTCACGAACGGTGAAGATGACACTAATTTCAAGCTTGCTATAATCCTAATATCAATCGTCATCTTTAATGTCTATCAATAACAATTTGGAAGATCTTCGGGCACTGACTATGTGTATATAAATTTTCCCTTTTAATCTTTTTAAATTTATCATATAATCTGTATTGCCCCTTCATTTCAATCCTTGAGCCACCTTTGTTAGGGCAACTTTCGGTTCACAGAGCATGGAAGCGACGCATCGTAAACGCCTTTTTAAACCTGTCATTTCCTTGCAGAATAATACAAGTACTTTATTTTGTATACGGAGGTGTAATCACGTGAAGTCCAGGTTAATGTTGCAAGAGTTCAGAAGTTAAAGATCTGCTTTACTATCAGTGGTAAAGCAAGGTTTAGGACTCTCATAATTTAATAAACATAACTCTTCGAGGACTTTTCCAATGGGTGATCGACTATTAGCCACCATGGAGGCTGCAAGAAACTTAGGGGTTGTCAGATTCATGTGAAATAGCTTTGGAACATGGTGTGGTCGTCCACAAGGATGTTTGGCAGAGAACAAAGACTCATCATCAATCAATGTGTAAAGGAAACACGATTTTTTTGTGAGACGTGGTAGTGGGCCAATGCTCAATTAGAAATGTCTGCAAAGGAGGTTGTTGATAAGGCGTTAGAAACTTTCAGCGAATGGAAACTCCGTTTGTTTTCTGGCCACCATGAATACTACTTTGGACTCACCTTTAATAATGGTTGGGGTGTTTTTTTATTCCTCGAGCTAGTTTTGTTCTCTGTTTAGCTCCTTTCTCAGCTGAGATCTATGTTTTTATTTTGCATTGGAGGGTTTCTCAACTCCATTGTGCTTACCAAGTTTGTCGTTTTCATTTCTGTTTGATCCATCTCTGTTCGTATTTCCATGAACACTATCCTGTTATCTTAGTTCTCTTAGCTCAAGTTGTTTGACCCAGCTTTATTTCCCCTCAGCTCGTCACTTCCATGGATCTTGGTTTTTCTCCATTTATTTTGCTATGGAGGTCTATTCTCTATTCTGCCATGGCACTGTTGCTTCGCCCCACTGGTTCTTTGTCCTATTTGATTTGCATGTGTTGTGACTTAGCTCAGTATGATTTTCTTAATGGATTGTATTTGGTTTGAGCTAAGCTAGTTTTCTCCATTTAGTCAATCCTAAACTTTCTCAGTGGTTTGTAACTCCTGAGCTCTTTTCTGGGTCTACATTATTTTTACCATTTTGACATGTGGGTTTTCCGCTCTATTTTTTCCTCTTGTGACTGGAGCTCTACTTGTGTCGACTTGGCTCGAGATTTTGTAATTTCCCAACTCAAGTTTGATGGGTGTACTGCCTTATATTTGTTGTCATCTCTACATTGATCTTTTCCCCTTCATTCGAGCTCAAGGTTTCACCTTTTTATCTCCAACTCAGGGATCTCTTATGGCTTGACTTAGTTCTTGTGGCTCATCCCTATAACTCAAGCTCAGTTCGCTCAGTTACTTAGTGGATTTTGATCATAATTGGACTTAGCCATGTTCATAAAGATACACTGAAGGAGATATTGGATTGAACTTGAAGCAGAAAAAAATTAACAAAAACTCCACCACCAACATTTCCTTGCAGCTGTGTATAATGATTTTGAGATTCATCTTTTACAGATAAACTTGGGAGGTTTTACGTTAATGCAAATGAGTAGAGTTATACTTTAGGAGACAACCTTTTCCAGCTACCTCCCAGGATTTTCCAAAATAAAATCTTTGAACAACATATTGTTTCCACATTTCGTAAGACTTGTGTGCGACTTGTGTACCTGGAATAGATATGTATGGAAAAACGTGGAAGCATGTGTACGTCACGAACTATTTGAAAGAATGTGTAAAACGAAATGGGTTTTTAGAATGTCATGCTTGCTGGATATGCACAAAATGGATTCATGGAAAAAAATTCAGAAACTTTCATCCAAATGTTCTTCGTCGGTCAAGATAGATGGTCAAAATCCTCTACTAATGTTTGTAGCAAGCATCAACAAAAGGTATGGATTTCCTTCATCTTGCATTAATTTTTGCATTTTATTGTTTCCTATTTCATTCTTAATTTATTTAGAAATATAGAGGATGAAACTAGAATTAAAAATAAAAATATTACCTATTCAATATCTTCAAAAAAATCTCGACTTCGTACACTACGCGGATGGTGTGCCAAAGAAAATCATTTTACCAACCTAGACTTCCAGTATTATTCCTAATGATATAGGACACCATGCCAGTCCATAAATATAATTGATAAACTCAATTCAATGCCTTTGAGAGACAAGTTTCGATTCCCATTTTGTAGTTCACCACTTGGGTGGACGCTCCCATTTTAAAGAAAATACAATCAGTTTTGGATAAATTAAAAACTAACCCTATGTACCTCTACAAATCCATTAGGAGAAATGAAAAAAATCTCAGTTTGAGAAAACAATTTCGTAACTTAGATTTCCAAGGGTATTTCCGAGCCTCTTGATTGTTTTTATTACAACATGTTTGACGTGTTTATAATAATTGGTCTCACACTACCTTTCTAGTTTACTCCGTATTTTTCATAATAGAATTCCATCGAATCCGTTGAGTTCTTTGTATAAAAGGGAGTAAATAGGAATCACTGAAATTTACATTTGAACTTAGAACATGTGTTTTACGGTCCCTTATTATAGCCACTTTAGCTATTTTGGGCAATTTTTGTAAACTCAAAGCTTGAGCTAGACATTCTTCTTGAGGCTCCCATTCGACTTGTTTATACTCATGAACCCTTTTCATATAGTTTCATGGTTTTGTAAAGTATACTTTAATAAAATAGATTTCAATGAATGGATTTAGAAAATTATAATGTTTTCTCTCTCCTCTCTCTTCTCTCTCTAGAAATAATATTAACTGTTGGTTCATCTTGAAAACGTAAATGATTTGAATATGTAGATGGTTTGAAAATGTATATGGATTTGAAATGAAATGAATAGGGATACGTTATGTTTTTTTTTATGATACTTGTGAATAGAAAAGCAAACGAATTGTAAAATTTCTCTCTTTCTTACTCTCTCTAGAATCAAAAAGAAAAAAAAATACAAACGAATTTGAAAGTGTGAATATGTGACAAAAGGACCTCTCTCCCTATCTCTAGCTCTTCTCTTAATTGTTTTGAATTACTGGAAATGATGAATGTGTTATTTAACGCTTGATTGTAAGGGATTTCCATACTCGATCCTAGGATCGACACAACATTGGTTGAAGGTACTTGAACAAGAGGGGCCAGTGTGATATGTTGTAATCATGAGATGACATTAAGATATTGTATATTGATATAAATTATAAATGTTAAATGAAAGTGAATTAAATAGAATTGCATTATAAAAAGTAGTGTGTTGAAGACTATTGTTCCTCTTAGAATCTTATATTTCTAGCATGTACATGGAAAACTATGTTGTTTGTATCTACCTTGTGTAAATCTAATCTTACAACACTAGTAGGACTGACACATGACTAATGTAGTAACAAATATGTTACCTAGATAATCGAGGAAGATATTTGAATTTTTAAATTCGTAAAAAACATACCATTTTCTTCATATGTGTTTAGACCATTTGAATTTAAATATGGATCTCATGGTTTAGATGATTGAAACAATCACTTGCCTAATAGCTATCGTGGTTCATAGACAAAATCAAAATGTTTGGAAGTAACTTATCATTTTTAAAGCATACAAATGCGGTGAGTATTCATCCTTCGCCATAAATATAAGTGCAAAATCACAACACCATCAAATGGCCTAGTTTGGTGTGGGGAATTCGGTGTGATTTGCATAATATTGGACCATATCTCAAGTTTTGGGACATGCAAACCTCGAGATGGACCTCTAGAGAAAGCTCATTCTTGTTCCTAAACTACCTACACAATAAACTCTACTACAGAAAAACTAATTTAACCATTCCAATGAACCGTAGAGAGAAAGAGATAGTAAAAAGAGCCTACACTAAAGTGGTGATACTTGAGAAAAGGAAAGAGGTGAGATACTCTGCTGAGGGAGGATGAAACAAGGGAAAAAGGAGATGAGGGAGGCTAGATAGAAGTGACATAGAACCAGATCCTAATCCACCATCAAAAATCCATGAAACACAACATCCTGCACCTGTAAATGTGAAATACATGCACAAAAAATAGATCTGAAAGGGAGAGGCACGGAGAAACAATAAAACATGAGAAAGGGTTTAAGAACGCCACAAATTCATGAGTTTATTGCTCTAAGAGGTGAAACAGACCATTACACGGATGTTCGAAGCATAAAATCTACTTGCAGTGTGTAGGAGAAGACTTACACTCAAATGTAGTTTGGAAAAACATTTTGACAAAGTTTTCTCACACCTAGAATGTCTCTCCTTCTCAAATGAGAAGGGTTTTTAATATATAGGCGATGAAAACCGAGAGAGAAAGAAGAAAACTTAGACTTTTCTCTTACCAACCAAAAAATTTCATTAAATGGTCTGGAAAATTCATGGGCACCTCTGAAAATCCATTCCCTAATGCACTCAAGCTTGCTGGAGAAGAAACCAGACCATACTTCATTAAATTTCGGTGGTTGGGATACCCAAAACAACACTTTTTTCAAGCTCGAGATGTTTTCCAATATTTCACCCACCTAACCATGCCAAAATTCACATTTTTAAGATTTTATGGTGTAGAGGAGGTAGAGATCTTTCAACGGTTCCAAATTTGTTTAATTTTGAGCATTGGATCAAAACTTATGCCCATTTGAATATTTAAATCGAATCATACCAAAATGGTGAAAAAACTAGTTTTGCAAAATGGATCCATGGGCCTGAAATTCACTTTTTCCCAAAAGCCTCTGTGGGCCCAAAATTGAAATTATGCTATTTGTAAAAGTTGTAAAATTTCCAAAGTTTCCCCGATGGCCCGCTTCCCCGTAGCTGACAAAGGCCTGACATGTGGTTTCTTTGGGCATCGATGGAGGTGTGGCTTACTTTTATACTTTACACATTTTCAAAACAAAATCAGAAAATTCAAACTACCTTTGGTGACCCACCTTCCCGCTTTGACTTGAAACATGGCCACATGTCCCTTTATGGGCCTTAGGCATTTTTTCTTCATTTGGCACAAAGATCCTCCGCGGGCTCACGAAAAGCAATTGTAAATTGTGCTTTTTAGTGAAAAGGGAAAAGTGCCAAGATATCTCCCCAGCCTTGCTAGTCCGCAATCTTCCCCTTTGGCACAAAGTCTTCCCCAGGCCCACCAGCTTGCTTTTGGAAAAACTTCTTCTAAGGCTCGCCGACCCGTACAAGAAAAAATATGTGGATTTAGAAGGACTTATTTATATTTCTAGAAAGGGGAAGAAATTTCCTATCTAATGGAAATGATTTCAAGGGACCTTAAGTGCTTAAAATATATAAAAATTTAGATTGAAGCAAAAAGGGGGAAAAATGGTGTTAGTTGACCAAAAATAAGTGTGAGCTTATTTTGGTCAACAATTTGGTGACTCATGGGGATCACCTACCTACTAGGTGAAATGATTAGTTTCCTTGAAGCATCCATTAGGCATGGAGTTATGAATGATAGCTTGATACTGATCTTTAACTCTGAAATCTGATCCCTGAGCCACTTGGAACACCACTGAAACTAGAGTTGATCTCACCAAATGCCATTTCCAATGCACTGTGCACGAGCAACAAAACACCACCACAAAAACTATGTACAAAATGTGAAATCATACACACCCCAAGTGGGATATGTAGAGTGTGCACAAGCACTTCTTCTGCTAAAAGAAAACCTACCTACTCTACTCTAACTAGAGAGATGGGAAATTTCAAACAAAACCTGCTATTGGTGATGAGAAATAACTGCCCTTCCTTACAATTGGAAGCCATGCAAATTATTTGGCATTGAATAAGGTTGTTATTAGGTTTATAAGGTTGAATGCAAATTGTTTCTTCACTCCCTTCATCAAGGTATCAACTGGAAACAAAGAAAATACCTCTTCAGTTTGTTGTTCACTTGGTTCCAATCTAAGAGGTATTGTTGTTGATCATTGGCACTTTGAGGCTCTCCCTCATGCTTAGAAGAAAGCATGATTGATTGTGGCTTCTCCCTTGGTTCCAATGAAGCCAAGTAATGGATCGAGGAAGGAAATCTAGGGGTGTTGTGATTTTGCACTAACAATTCTAGAACACTCGATGGGACAGGAGTTTGAAGCACCTTACCACTTAATTTCATCAAGTTGATGTGTTCTTGGTGAGATTCAGCCTTTGGAGGCACATGCAAAGCACATCTGGTGACTCCATCTGGTCAACAACCCATTCTCTGAGTTGTAGAATTTCCTTCCATCCATTTCCACCCATTCTTCTTTCCACATCTTTCATTTCCTTCCATCCCATGAAGTTGTGTAATCATGACTTCATTTCCATCTTGGAATTCACACTTATAGCAATAGTGCAGTCTACCTCCAATGTATTTCTCAACTCCTCCAGATAAACATTATGATCAGATTCACAGTCGTCATGCTAACCCATATGAGTAGTGCCAAAACTAGTTTGGATATGGAGCTTATCAAGAACAAGGGTGTGCATATAATGATAACAGTTACATGGAAAATGTTGATCTGCTGGAGAAGATTAAAAAATTGAGGCTAGCATTGTTCATTCAAGGGCTACAATAAAAATGAAGGCATTTAGGATTGGTTGCAAGGCATATTGTCCATGGGAAGGCCCTTTTCCAAGACATTATAGCCCTCAGGAGAAGCTTGACGTCATGGTTGAAATTCTGCCACAACTTGCATAGTGGAATGAGGATCTTGAGGCATATGAGAAAAGTGCGAGACAACCTTGTCAATGGGTAAGTTAATCACCAACTCCATATGCTCCTTTTTCTCCATCCCAAACTTTATCATTTCAACATGGTCAAGAGTCAAGCCCCTCACTTGCTGCCCCAAATGTTGTTTTCCCTTCTCCATCTCCTAATCTACCGTCTCATCTCAATTCTTCTGCCCTTTTCCCTTACAAAAGTCATCCCCTCCAAGGGAACAATAAATTCCACTTCCCTCACCACCACAAACAATTGCAAAGCTGGTTGAAACCCCATCCACTCCTCCTCTTGCCTTCCCAATTCCATGTGGGGAAGAGATTCCAAAGACTAGTCAAGGAGAATAGCAAGAAGGAGAGCCAAATAGAGAAGAAATGAACAAAATCTTGGTAAGATGGGCTCTAAAATTTGGGATAACAAAGATCCCCTTGATTGTTAAACCTACTGAGGAGGTCAAAGTTAAAGAGCTAGCGGTGGCTAAGGCTGATTTTGTGGTAGTAGTGAAACAAGATCAACAATAAATTTTCTCTAAATGCAGTGCCCATGTTGGCACTTTATTTGAAGAAAATGTTGATCCAATTCAAGCCACACAATCATTCCAAATGAGGGAAGAAGAAGCTACTCCAAATCCAAAAGAGGAGGAGTGCATTTTGGCTATGGAGGAGAACCATATAGTTCAAGAGGCTTCAAGTATAGAGCAGGCCATAGAAGAACCTTCAGTTATTCCTCCCACTTCATCCCCTTCAAACTCTAATGTTGAAGAAGAGTTTGAGCTTTCAAAATTCATGTTTGAAGATGAGGGGAACCATGGTGAGCGAGTTTTAGATTAGGAGGACACCATGGAGGAGGTCGAGCACATGCAGCAGGACAACAAGGAGGTAGATTATGTGTCTGACTTAGAGGATTTATTTTATGGAGAGGACTCTATGAATATCACATCATTTTCTCTTCCATCATCCACCTTCCAAGCACATGAGCTTTGATGCCATGAATGAGAACATTCAAGGACAATAGGTTGCACTTCATAACAACCCTCTGGAACCAAGGTTGGAAGATCCAAATCTTCCATGTTCTTCACTAGAGGAAGGAAAAAATGATGAAACACATTTCATATCAGTCATCAGTGCAGATAATAATATGCTTGCATAGGCAATGCAAAGAAGAAATCAACATACAAACAACCTCTATTTTTAGGAAGGTCTGCAGGAAGACTCCATTGTTGGAGTTTAATTTTAGACAAACCGGCACACCCATCAGACCAAACCTTGCCCAATCAGGTATTTTTCTTCATTGGAGCCAAGGGAGAAGCCCAACCAGTCATGCTTGCTTCTAAGCATGAGGGAGAGCCTCAAAGTGCCAAGGATCAACAACAATACCTCTTGGAACCAAGTGAACAACAAACTGAAGAGGTATTTGTTTTGTTTCTAGTTGATACCTTGATGGAGGGAGTGAAGAAACAATTTGTAGTCAACCTTCCACTCCTAATAACAGCCATATTCAATGCCAAATCATTTTCATGGCTGCCAATTGTAAGGAAGGGAAGTTATTTCTCATCACCAGTAGTAGGTTTTGTTTGAAATTGCCCATCTGTCTGGTTAGAGTAGAGTAGGTAGGTCTACTTTTAACAAAAGATGTGCTTATGAAAACTCTGCATATCCCACTTGGGGTGTGTATGATTTCCCATTTCTTACATAGTTTGTGTGGTGGTGTTTTGTTACTTGTGCATAGTGCATTGCAAATGGCATTTGGTGACATGAGCTCTGGTGTTCCAACTAGCTTAGGGATCAGATTTAAGAGTTAAAAATTAGTATCAAGCTATAATTCATAACTCCATGCCCAATGTATGCTTCAAGGCAACTGATAATTTCACCTAGCAGGAAAGTGATCCCCATGAATCACCAAATTTTTGACCAAAATAAGCTCACACTTATTTTTGGTCAACTAACACCATTTTCCCCTTTTTGTGCTTCAATCTGAATTTTCATATATTTTAAGCACTTAAGGTCCCTTGAAATCATTTCCATCAAATAGGAAATTTCTTCCCCTTTCCAGAAATATAAAGAAATCCTTCTAACTCCTCATATTTTGCAATTTACAGTTCGGTAAATCTTAGAAGGATTTTTTGCCAAAAGCGGGCTAGCAGGCTTCGGAAAGACTTTTCACCAAAGGGAAAGATTCTGGACTAGCGGGACTAGGGAGATATCTTGGCACTTTGCACTTTTCACTAAAAGTTTAATTCACAATTGTGGGCTTGCGAGCCCATGGAGGATCTTTGCGCCAAATGAAGAAAAAAATTCCTAAGGCCTACAAAGGGACATGTGGCCATGTTTCAAGTCAAAGTGGGAAGGCGGGTTATTGGAGGTAGTTTGAATTTTTGGCTTTTATTTTGAAAAGGTGTAAAGTATAACAGAAAGCCACACCTCTGCTGATGCCCAGAGAAGCCACGTATCGGTGCTTTGTCGGCCACGGGGAAACGGGCCATCAGGGAAACTTTGAAAATTTTATAACTTTTGCAAATAGTGCAATTTTGATTTTTTTGGCCCACGTTGGCTTTTGGGTAAACGTGAATTTCGGGCCCATGGATTTGTTCTACAAAACTTGTGTTTTTCCATTTTGTATAGATTCGATTCAAATATTCAAATGGGCATAACTTTCAATCCAGGGATCAAAATTCAATAAATTTGGTACCGTTAGGAATATCTCTACCTCCTCTATTCCGTGGAAGCCTAAAATGTGAATTTTTACATGGTTAGGAGGGTGAAAATTTGTAAAATATCTCTGCCTCAAAAAAGTGCGAGTTCAGTATCCCTACCACTGAAATTTAATGAAGTATGGTCTGGTTTCTTCTCCAACAAGCTTGAGTGCATTGGGGAATGGATTTTCAGAGGTTCCCATGAATTTTTCAAACCATTTAATGAATGTTATTGGTTGGTAAGATCAGATTCTGATTTTTCTTCTTTCTCTCTGGTTTTCATCGCCTATATATTAACAACACTTCTCATTTATGAAGGAGAGACATTTTGGTTGTGGGGAAACTCTGTCAAAATTTGTTATCCAACTCCATTTAAGTTGTAAGCATTATCCTATGCCTAGAAAGTGGATTTTATGCTTTTGAACATCCGTGTAATGGTCTGTGCACCTCATAGAGCAATAAACTCATGATTTTGTGTCATTATTCAACCCTTTCTCTTTTTATTGTTTCTCTATGCCTATCCCTTTCATATATGTTTTTTTGTACATGTATTTCATGTTTACAGTGCGGGATGTTTTGTTTCATGGAGTTTTGATGGTGGATTAGGATCTAGGTCTGTGTCACTTTTTTTTGGCCTCCCTCATCTAATTTTTCCCCTATTTCATCCTCCTTTAGCAAAGTATCTCACCTCTTTCCTTTTCCGGTGTATCACTACTTTAGTGTAGGCTCTTTTTCACTTTATCTATCTCTCTTGTTCCTTGGAATGGTTAGATTAGGATATATTATTTTTCTTGCATTACAGGTAGATTATGGCGGGTAGTTTAGGAACAAGAACGGGCTTTCTCTCGAAGGTCCATCTCAGGTTTTCAAGTCCCACATCTTTTTAGATTGTCCAATGTTATGTAGATAACACTGAATACCCCACACAAAACTAGGCCATCCGGGGGTGCTGTGATTTTGCACTAACAGTACCCTCGCTCACAATCATGTCACATATAGGTTTACAAAACCCTAATGACTTAAGAAATACTTTAATCCTCACAATTAGACTTTTTGTCCTACACTTAAGAAAATTCTTCAAAGACCATTTCCATAACTTAAATTTCCTTTCCTAAAGCAACAAGATCAGTTAATTAACCTTTTCATTCGGAGGATAAATAGGACTCACCCTTCTTTGTGTCATAGTTCTACTCATCTTTATGAATGAGTGAGAGTTCAATGTTCACACTGGACCTTGTTGTATAAGTGCTCAACCATATTCTTAAGAAGATAGTTTGGGATACCTTTATCATTGAATGAACCCTTCGTAAGATCCTGATGACACAAGTGGAGTTAGTGCACTAGTTTACTATGCATTAAACTCTTGTTAATGATATCTTTAGTTCCTTATAAATAAATATGTGACCTTAGCTAGTAACAACTTTACACCTTTGTCCCTTACAAAGGTTAATGTGTTAAATATGATTTCACACCTTAAAATGACCTATAGTCAGGTGTAGAGTTGTGAATTCAATTGTAATTAAACAAAACCTAATCGAACCCTTTATAAGATAAGTGTTAACCTAAAGTGAGAAATTGTAGTCTTGGAATACCTCAAGTGGCATGAAGCTTTTTTAGGTAAGGGACATTTGATTTCTCTAATTTTTTCTTATGGTAGAGTGTAGAAACCCTAGATTAGAAATGAATGTAATACATTGAGTGACCTCTTATGATGCTAATGAGCAAAGGATCTATCATATATTGTTACCAATGATTGTAAATATTACCTTGGAAGGATTTTTTAAACACATAAAATTTTATAATTTGTGCATTTGAACTCCTTTGCCCATCTTAGATAATTGTGACCCTTAGTAGAAGATTATCATGCGCTTTCTCGTAGGGTGTAGTTTCCCCCATCCATGATCTATTTTGAATTTAATAGATCATGGAGCCTCTCTTAAGGGTGTTGGTGAAAGAATCATTGATGCATTTTAGAAAATGTTTGAAATGGTTTCTTGGAAGAATTTTTAAAAACATATAGTTGTTGGGTTGTCTTGTTATATGCTTTAATACTTGGGGTTTTAAGAGAAATGAAATATTTTTTTTGTTACAGGGTCACCACTCCTTGTAGTCATGAATCCCTAAGTGTAAATGAGGTTTCTTTTGAATTAGAATTGTTCTAAAACAATGCTAATAAGAGTCCAAAGTAACCATGTTAGAGTAATGGAAAACAAGAGTAAATAAGATACTTGTTTAGAAATAAATTTTTGCTTGAAGAATTCATAATTGATTTAGGAATTCTCTTTTCCTAAAAAAATATGAATTTTCCTTGGAAAAATCTAGCATTTGAGCCAAAACAAACACTTTTATGAAAAAATAATAATGTATGACATGTAAATGTCAAATTGACTTAAACTAACTATTGAACTATAAAACAATGTAATAGGAAAAATAGGGTACTATGATGGAAGGATGTTTATGGAAAGAGATATCTTGAATGTAAATCACCCATAAATCCTAATAATTCCTTCCTTGACCTCGCGATAGTTCCCATTATCTAGAAAAGGTAAAATTTAAGCATGGAATATATGTCTCAAAAAGCATAACTTTAACATCTTGTTAGTTCCTTTTCATAGAGAGGATAAAATTTAACGTCATTTAAACATATTTTGAGAAACAAACCTTTTATGTAAGAATGGATATTAGGAGGATTGTAGGTGTTTAAAATGAATTTCATTTATAAATGAGATGTGGATAATTAATGGAAATTGAGAAAGGAACCAACAATGTATTCTCTTTAAAGGCTAATGTTTTACAAAAATAAAGTATTTAAATATTTAGAAAAAGGAAATATTGCAAACTTATAGTTTTAATTCATTGGAAAATTATAAGGTTATATAATATAAAACTAAATATAAGAAGTACATAAACCATAAAAGGCCATGTTGTAGAGTATGGCTATCTCGATGTGTTTTACCATAGTTTGGTCATTTTATTGGTTTACATCATTTGAGTAAGACATTGAGGTGTACCCTATGTTATCTATTGTATGAGTGGGTACATGATTATGTAAGTGTCTTATGTGATGTTAAATTTTTCTATTTGATGCCATGTGCTTTGTTGTGTTATGTGAAATGAAAACATAAATAAATATTTCCGTAAAATTTTCTATTGTACTTTCATCTTGAAACTGTTTCGGCATTAGACATATGTTTTTGTTATAAATATTTAAAATTATTGAATTTGGTTCTATCCTTATAATATGTGTAAATTTATTATGAATCTATCATATTTTTCATTCTTAGATATATTTTTCATTTATATTGTAATTAATATTTTTGTTACTATATTAATTCAAATTTTATGTTATTAATACAAATAATAATGCAATTAGACAAATCCCAAAAAGTCAAAAAGTCATTAACAATCAAAGAAAAGATATTAAAAATAAGGGTCTCTAGTTTGGCGGATATTAAGGAAAATTTACTACTTAAAAGACATTGTATTAAATAAGTGTTGATGCATAATCACAACACCCCTACATGTTTGTAACTCGATGGGTTGAAACTCTCAGTGTGATTGTATAACATAGATTTTTTCATAAAGTGTGGGACTTTGCAATCGGGAAAGATCTTCGGATGAAGGTCGGTTCCTATTCCTCTATTCTGATGCACACATCCAAACTATAGAGGATCTATTCTAAAACTACTCTAACTTGCCAAGGAGATAGGGTTAAGAAGATTACAAGAAATTAAATCTAAACGAGATAGAAGTGATACACCAAAAATAAGTTTGAACACTGTGTTTCCATTTAACATAGCCCATCAAAAATGTAATACAACCACCACGCATGATAACTGAGGATTGCAATGAGAGATCCGGAAGATGCAATGAACATAACAAAGGGTTAAAAATCATCCAAAGACTTTTATTATTACTCAAAATATTTTCTACTATGCATTACGATTTACAAGAGGAAAGATTGCATTTAAAGTTTAGATGGGAGGTTTGAACTCCACAAGATCAATTACAAAAAATAGAAGAAGGGATGGTGCGAAGCCAAATCATCCAACATTATAAAAATACACCTTTTAAAATATATTGGAAGAATGAGAGAAGGAGATACAAGAATTCACATTTTTTCTACAACCACCAAAAATGCATTAAGCTACAAAAAGATGGGTTCTACTACAAAATCCATGCCTCCATGTACTCTTCCTTGTTGGGAAAGAAAGGAACACATACCTTCATCATTGTGGTAGGTGAGAAGTCTAACACCCTCTAAAATGGTGGATTGTATTTCTTCATTTTGAATAGATTAGTCCCACTTAAATTAAGATAACCAAAAAGTCTTTTCTTGTGAAAATCCGAGCTCCTAGTTAAAAGTTATGGCAATCAAGGTCGAGGGGTCATTCTAGAAAAAAATATGATCTGTTAATCTTATTTTTGGGAGTCAAAAATGCATGTAACCTCCGAAATCTTGAAATTCATAATTTCTTACATTTTGAAATTGGAGGTTGATTTACTGTTCATCTGCTTAGGCACGAAAACTCGAAAACTCGAAACTAAAATTTCAAACTTTTACCTTTCACACCCACGAAAGTCTAAAATTTCAGAACAAATCTAGTTTTGAACTTAGTCTTTTTGAGCCTTTTTGGTTATTGCAGGGCGCATGGATTTTCCTTGTAACACGAAGTTTTGATGCGCCCCTTTTAAAAAACTTTTGTTTCCTTTGGGATCCGCATGGTTTTCCATGTTAACACACTTAGTCTTTCGGTGCGCCTTGAAACGGATGTTGAAAATCATAGTTTTCCATGCAACACTTTCGGTGCGCCAAAGGGTTAATCTCTATGCAACACCATGTTTCGGTGCGCCAAAGGGCGCACATAACTTCATGTCGACAATGCATATGGTGCGCCAAAGGCGCGCTCAATCTTCTGGTCAAATACTTTCGTGCGCCAAAGGGCGCACGCTTTCCCCTGTCGACAAAACTTTCATGCGCCATTTCAAAAGTGGTTGGCGCATTGATGACAAGTTTTTCTATATATATCAGTGCGCGCCCAATGTCATTTTCATTCTTTTTGTCGAGCACGTGATCTCTCTGGACTTGTCAGCCTCTGCTCCGTCGTTTTCGTCGCCCTGTGGACCCGCTCTCAATTTTTGCTATATATTCAAGGTGAGAGGTTCTCCCTCTTTTCCATTTTTTTTGCTTTCGGTTCCTTGGGTGTTCTTGGTCTGTATTTTGGTTTGCTAGCCAGTGTTAAAATGAGATATGTTTGAGCTAGTTTCCCCCCTGTGCTGTCCTGTTTTCTTCTCTTCTTTTCCTCCTCCTCCCTCTTTCCAGATCTGCTGGTAAAGAGTATTGTTTTGAAATAGGCTTGGTCTAAGAATCTTTTTTATAAAAACCTTGTATGTCCATGCTATCTTTGAAATGGAGAAAAGAATGAAAATTTTGAAGCAATGAGTTTAGTTCTATGGCGCACTGGCGCGTCTTGTCACACTTAAAACAGTTGCGCCCCTTTGGCGCATCTACACGCCATGTTACATGACCAAAACCCGCGCCAATGGCGCACCCTCTTGTCATGCTACATCTAGAACTCATGCGCCCTCAAAGCGCGCCCTTTTTGCATGCTACAAGTATAAATCCCGCGCCTCCTTAAAAGCCTTTGGCGCACCCTTTATCCATGCTACATAATGTTTCCATGCGCCAAAGGGCGCACCCAGCTTTCATGTAACACAAGCCTTATTCGCGCAAGTATAAAGCTATCAAGGCGCGGGCGCACCCTCCATTGCAGTAACATGATGTTGTGTAAACCCTTCATGCGCCGCGCCAAAGCCTTTGGCGCACCATTTGTTAATGTTACATAATCCATCCATGCGCCAAAGGGCGCACCGAACCTTCATGTAACATACTCTTTCCATGCGCCCTGCTATAAAATGCAACCTGCTTCATCCATGCGCCATGCGCCTTTGGCGCCCGATATAACCTCTGACATTCCTTTTACGTGCGCCTTATCTATTTGGCTTTGCCGATTGCATTTTCTGCGCCACTGCCTTAAAATCTCTAACTCTTTCTTCCTGCTAGCTTTCCATGGAAGATCAAATGACTAATTCAACCTTTTTGGATTGGGTCTCACTTCTTCTTCATGCAGATCAGCAACTGAGTTCGAAAGAACACATGTCTACGTCAAGCAAGAAACCCACCAAACCAAGAGGAAAGGCTAAGCTGACAGAAGAAGAGATGAAATACAAATATCGGAGGTCGGGATGCCGAATCACGAGTGAGTGCGGTATGGATGTCGAGAGACTCGGGTGGGTCACATTGACATGGATGAGTTAAGGTTAGGACTCGAAAGTTCTGAGAAGTCCATGGATGGACAAGTTAATAGGCAGTGCCCTGCACTTCGCCGGAGGAATCCCCGTCAGCGCTGTCAACAACGAATTCATGATGGTGATTGCCCAATGTTACAACAAAGACACAAGATGTGTCGAGAATAGTAAGGGCGAGGTAGTCATAAACCTCACTTGCCGTCATTTTGAGTAATGCTCCGGCATCCCTCACCACCGAACTTCGTGGTACATTGCCAATGAGAATGCATCAAGGCACAGGAAGACAACGAAGACCAATGCATGCAGTTGATGAATGAGGTCTACCTAAAGAACAAGAAGGTGGTGACCGGTGGCCTGGACTATCCACCGAAGTGATTTCTCGGAGGAACTCGGTGATCTATCACCTTTCTGAGCAGAGTCTTCGGGCTTTGAGATGCCCACTATTTCCATAAGTGGATGCTGCGGTACTTGGAGACAATGAATAAAAATTTACCCGATCAGCGCTTTTCTTTGGGGGAAATAATAAGCGACACCATCTACGGCGGCTCTGACAGATTCGCCACAACAGGAGTGTTCCATATGAACTCCTATGTAGTCTATGCTGCAGCATCGGCAAGGGATTATCCGGGGCTGAACCGAAGTGGAGTATGGCCTCAGGCCAAGATATTTGATTACTATCCAGAGCTGAGGCTGGAGAATAGCATCCAACATTTCGCAAAAGTTAACGATGCATTCTTCTATCATGTCATCACCTACTGAGGCCAAACATGACTCATAGCCGGACGACCAAAAACATAGTGGCGATCCACAGAGAAATGGGGGGCCCTGTTCACCCAATTTCCCACGTTCACCTATCGAGGGCTGCCAACTTTTTGGGAGAGCCAACCAGGCTACCAAGGTATGCTGGGCCTAAGCTGATTCTACTAGAACTGTCAAGGCGGTGGTCACATACCATGAGAAGTGCCTCGAAAAGAAAGAAGGGTGGAACTCCTTTCCCCCTCAAAGTGGGCGATACACATGCTCCACCCACCATAAGGAAAGGAAATGTTCGCGAGTGGAGCTACTCAACTTGAAGCATGACTTCCCGGCCAGGCCTACCTTCGACCCAGAAGCTGCCAAAAGCGAAGCTCGATCCGATCCATGTCCCTCAAATTGAGGATATTTACATTGATGTTCTCCATGAGGCGGAACTCGAAAGAAGGATCACTCTCGCTTAGCATTGGCGGAAATCATCCAATACGGGTGGCCATTGTCCCAGAAGGCTTCGGACTACGGAAGATGAAGTAGATAAGGTGTATAATGACACGAGATGGGGACGATTGGCCCTTCCGGCCATTGGCGAGGAACAAGGCTCCTCAAACAATTGAGGAGAGGGTCGAGAGACTATGCGGAGAATGCAGAGCATTGGTGCCGCATGAGCGGACTAATCTACCTCGGGGTAGATTTCACAACTTCCCCTTTGGGCAACGCACCTCCAGGTCAAAGAAGCGGTGAAAGGCAAAGGTGCAGAAGGTGAACCTAGCACCATTCAGGAGGAAGCCCCTGAAAGTCCTCTTCCCTCAGAGCTGAACAGGTTATAACTCTTGATGAAGAATTGACAGAGGATAGTCCTATACGCCCATCCACCCGGGATGTCGGCGTCGCTTCTGACTTGAGAGGTCCCTTCTATCCCTTCTTCTTCTCTTCCTTCCCCTCCTCGAGTGACTCAAACGACCACCCCTTTGGTCGTGTCCTCTGCCCCTTCTTCTACCCTTTCCCCTGCTTCTTCATCTATCTTCTCCTCCCTCGCTGATTTGTCTTCCTCTATTTCTTCCCTCATCTCAGAGCTCCCTTCCCTTCCTATGTCTTCTGCGATTGCGGTTTCCCTTCCTCCGTGGACATTTCTTGGCTATTCTTTCAATGCCACCGCCGCATGTCTCACGTTTTCCCCTCTTCTACCGTTCTTGCCTCCCCCTCTGTCTCTGGTCCTTCTTCTATAGGACCAGCTTGGATCTCTCGGCGAGCCAGCCAAAAGAGGAAAGTCCCCATCGCTCAGATGGACTTTTCGGTCATTCCAGCTAAAGGAGCAAAGAAGCACAAGCCGGTTACACGCTTCTCGAAAGAGCTGCGGTGAGAGAGTCATGGAAATAGCGTACCCCAACCCCTCAAAGAGAAAGAAGATCATCTCGATAGATTTCACCGTGACCCAAGTCACAATGGGGACATCCTCGAAAAGTCTCCGGGGAAGCTCTTTCCGCGATTGATGCACTCTGCAAAAAGCTTGGGAAACGAAAGAGGAGAAAAGGCTGCGAAGGAGCGAGAACAAATACACCTTGAAGCCTTACGAGAGATGGGAAGTGCACCTCCCACAATGCCGCTTGAGACTCTGAGTGCTCGGTCGGGAGAAGATCAATGAGTATTCAAAGATCGGCGAGCGGGTATGGCCGTTTACTTTGGAGGAGCCAAATCCTCGAGGATAGTGAAAGAGTAATCGCCGAGTATATCGGTTTATACCTAAACATCGAGAAGGTGAATAAGGAACTCCAAGCATTAGCGGTCCGATATCGAAAGAGTTAGAACATGCTAGACTCCGGCCACGAGACCTTCCAAGCAAATGTTCGATTTGTTGATCGAAGATGCAGTCAAGTTCGGAGTCTTCGGTCATCGAGGGCCCTCAACAAAACTATGTCCACTCTGGACTATCGGATAGATCAGCTAGAATTTGTTTTAGAAAAGATAGACAAGGTAAAGGAAGAGGCCACGGATGCGATGCATCAAATGGAGAAAGTTGTCTCGCCATGACTCGGGGTTGCTCACTCCTTCCCTTACCTTGAGATCGGTGATGACACTATCCGGATTTTCAGGAGATAGCTTCTCGGGACGGGGCCGGAGGTCACATTCGACCTTTGAATCTATCTATCAACAACCTCTTGGCTGTAGGGACTTCATCGGGTTCCTTATCGAGGCGGAAAAGATTATTCCAAACTCCGGAAAAGCTCATAGACGGCGGGAGACTTGCGAAGCAATCGGTGAAGCGGCACAAGGATCCATCACGGGATCAATTTGGGCGATGATTAGCAAGTTTTTGGAATACGCTCTCGATTCCACATATCATCACACGAGCGACATCGAAGCAGGCAACCCCTTTTCGGCCGCAGGATGATGATGATGAGTAGCTTCTTCTTCTTCTTCTTCTTCTTCTTCTTCTCTCTATTCTCCGACTTTCTTTTCGAAATGTCTAAAATGTGTTGGCACAAATGATGACATCATCCATGTTGCATCATGGGATGATGTCATCCATCAAGTTGTCAAAGTCAACATGACTTTTAGATATTTTGTAAATATCTTTGTAAATAAGTGGTTGGCTCCATTTTGCCTTCTCTCTCCCTCATCTTCTATAAATATGAGAATACTTGTTGTATTCGGGGTGAACATTTTTTAGATAGAAATAGAAGTGAGGAGAGAAAGACTTTGAGCTTTCTTATGAGAAAAACAGATAATACAATTATTCAGACTTTGTGCTCAATAGCTGTGTTATACATTAGATCTTTCTTACGTTAGATCTGTATGTGTTTAATCTGTTGGATTCATATCTACTTTTCCGTCATTTGTTTATCAGTATTGCTTTGTTTATTTATGCAAGTAGGTTTGGCTCTGTTTACTACCAAACTAAAAACATAAATCTTCTGACCTTTCTGCTTTGGAATTCATTTCTTTTCTCCCTTCGGATCTGTTCTTTCTCTTCTCCCTCTTTCATTCCTTTCTTTTCGCAGCCTGGAACACTCTACTGGGATGAGATCCCAACCCCGAAGGCGAAATCATGAGACTTGCATAGGTTCTGCTAGTAGAAATAGCAATAAACCGATTTCTTTTCTTTGTCTCAAAGAGGGCTAAGCCACACTGCTTTGTTGGCTCGTCTATCCATAGATCATCCCACGCGACATTTTCGGACCAACGATTTTGGCGACTCATTTGAGGATCGAATAGATCATCGGATCTATGGGTGGTGATATAATATAAAATCGAAAAAATAATAAAATCATTTGCCGGTTTGCAAATCGAACTTTTGTTGAAAATCCAAAAATTTGCAAAAGTGCCCAAAATTGAAAATTTTCTTCTGAGATCCATAGATCGGGCCTAGTTACAGATCTTTAGTTCGCTGAGTTTTTATCAAAGTTAACATTTTTCCGTAGATCTGAGTTTTTGACTGTTTTCTAAAAAGTTTGAAACCCTCTGAAAAGTAAAGATCAGATCTGAAAATCAGCCTGCTATTCTTCCCTGCCATCTTATCCTCACTACTATTTGTCATTAACCGCAATCGGTTTTTCGAAGAGGATAGTTTTAAATATCTAGAAAAGTGCATCTTTGCTGGTTTTGTCGAAAAAAACCAGAAAATCAGCAAGTACACCCAAAAATAAAGTTTAAATCTGCGCCATAATATCGCAGATCTGGAAGGTACGCTGGCAAGTGAACCTTTTACGCGCAGCAGGAGAGCCCGTGGAGAAGTTGATCCTACTTTCGATCTGCTTCAAAGGCACAATTTCAGCGTAACACCGGCACGTTTTTCAGCGTTAAGCTCGGCTAGCCGGTCATCCAGGAGTGTCTCACCTCCACGAAGAAAAAGTCTTTTACAAGGAGCATCTACATCCCTTTGTAGTGCCTTGCTGCTCAGTGGAACCACCCTCCCAGCTCGTGTGCTTTTTCCAGCCTTTCAAATGGCGGTACCATGGGGAAATGCTATGGGTCCTCTCGCATTGCCACATCCAGTTCACGCGCTCCCTCACGGAAACAGAAAGAATTTTCCTAAATTCGACGGGAGCGGAAATCAAAGCACGGATTCCCACATATCTACTTTCATTATGTCATGCAGTATTTTGGACGTGACTCACGAAGATGTGTCGGTTCGCCTTTTTCTGGAAACTCTACAAGGGCCCGCAGCTGAATGGTTTCAGCATTTGCCGGCCGCATCTATCACCAGTTGGGCAACCTTGCGGGAAGCTTTTGAAGACAGATACAAGCCTTCAGAAGATGCATTTGCGTTGTTATCACGGATCACTCACCTGAAGAAAGAAGCCAATGAGACTATGCGCGATTTTGTCACCCGGTTCAATGCATTAATCAACCGTGTCCCTACTGCCATGCTTCCAACACCGGAGAATCAGAAGTGTTTCTTCGTGAACGCCATGAGCTCAAAAGTCAGCTTCTTGCTCCTTCAAGAGCGAGTAGCTACCTACCTCTCGCTCAGGCTGCTGCCATTCGGATAGAAGACAATTTGATAATATCTGGCGAGTTGAAAAAGGAATCATCAAAGTCCAAATCTTCAGATCCCTACTTTCTTTACTTAAATCGATCCGGCATTCCAAAAGATGGCGAATGATCTGCTCGCATTGAAAAAGCAGTTGGCCCAGGCTCCTAGTTCTTCATACCGAGACGTTCCACGAAGGAGTTTCGTTCCCAACAATGTTTCACAAAGACCGCGTCTACCTGCAACTGCTCCACGGTTGGCGCTTGAAGCTCCTCCGGTCAATGCTTTGGCCGAAATTGAAGAGGAAGAGCAGTACTATGAAGAATCTTCGCCTCAAGACGAAGATGATCAAGATGTCGGTGAGCCGACTGGCGACTCTACTATTGGATACATGGAATTTGATGAGGATGAATCTGATGAAGAAGAGAGTACTCAGGGCTATGCAAGCGGACAATCATACGTTGTTTTTACCCGCTCACAAGGAAAGGAAGCGGAAGTTGCTGCCCATGTGCAGAAGGAGAAGGTCGTGTCAAACGTGCCTCCAACCATTGTTAAAAGAGGTAATCCTCTTCCTACTCAATTCCTGTTAAGTCTTTTCCAAAGAAGTCTTTTCCGCCCATCTCTCCTCCGAATCAGCCCCCTCATATTCCTATCAAGATCAGTAACCCTGTTCCACCATCGCGAAGTGAAGGACTCATTCCCTCACCAACGCAACCCTTGGCCGCGTTTGATATTATAGATCACGCTAAAAAAGACCAAGATCCAAATGTCAGTGAGTACCTTGATCAAATCCCGAACACTTGTAAGATTAACTAAATATATTGAGTCAAGTATTATCTAAACGAGTTTCCCAAAGGAATCCTTTCCACTCCCCACACGAATCCCACATAAATGTTGCTTGACATCTGCATCGAGGCAAGATAGAACCTTTCTATCTCTCTCTCTAATCAACGGCCATAAGTTGAGCAAGCTGTATAATTGATTAGGAGCTTACGATAATGTCATGCCGGCGAAAGTCGCCCATGCTTTGGGCCTCACTCTTACCAAACCTTTCGGCAGATGTTATTCATTGGAAACCAAGCAAGTGCCATTGATTGGTCAAATCAAAGACGCGCAATTTGCGTTTGCGGCTTTCCCAGATAAAAGAGTAAAAATGACAGTCCTCGTTGCTGACATTCCAGCAGCCTATGGAATTCTGCTGGGAAGAAGCTTTGCAGCGAAGTTGGTGGAGAAATTCACATGGACTGGTCTAAAGCTAGAATACCCGTCAAGGTGTGATGCGAGACTTTAGAACCGAATCGCAAAAAAGTACTTGGTTCTAGCTACGAGGACCCCAAAGCCCAAATCCTTTTTGAATCATCAGGGATGGGGAACTACTTCTTATCTACCGAGACGGGTACAAAGGGCATTTTTGTTCAAGAAAAGGATCTTAATGAGATCTGGACCTTGCAGTTTGATGGCAGTTGCGCGACTAGTGGATGTGGCGCCGGAATCGTGCTAATATCTCCCGAAGAGGAGGTAATTCCTCTTTCTTTCAAGTTGCAGTTTTTCAATACTAACAATACTGCTGAGTATGAATCTCTGTTGCTCGGTATGCAAGCTGCAAAGGAAAGAGGAATTAAAAATCTAAAGTTCAAGGTGATGCTGAGCTAGTTGTAAATCAGGTCAAAAGGATTTACCAAGTGAAAAATGAAAGGCTCAGGCACTACCGTAACGCAGTATGGGACAGCATCGAAGAATTTGATGCCTTTTCAATAGGAGCAATTCCAAGAGCTCAAAATGATATGGCCGATTCATTGGCCGTTTCGGCATCTCTCATGCTCCCACACCCGGGTTTGAAAATGAACAAATACACCATTGAAGTGGTTTTCCGCCCGCGTGCCAGACAACTCTCAGCATTGGCAGGTATTCAACGATGATAATCACCTCATTGCCTTTCTAGAAAAATCAGAAAATTTTGATGAGTTGTATTTTGAAGGATCCACCTCTACATGCCGTGAATCAATCAACGGTCAAAACCATGAATCAGAGGAGAAAGACGGCATATGTCAGCTCAAAGGAAATAAAATTCCGAAGGGCCTGGTTTCTCTGGAGCGCTTGTTTGACAGGCACGACCGTTTTATGAAAAAGAAGAAGCAAGATGTTCCTGACTCATCCCCAGAAACAGAACCAGTCAATATAGGTTCTGAGGCACATCCGCAATTTGTAAACATTGGCAAATGTTGCACACCTGAAGAGAAGCGGAAATTTGTCAAGTTGCTGAAGAAATATATAGATGTGTTGGCATGGTCCTATGCCGATCTAAAGTCCTTCAAGCCAAAGGACGTTCAGCATGACATACCGCTGAAAGAAGATGTCAAAGCCTTTCGCCAGAAGCAAAGGCATTATAATCCTAAGATTTCGGGCACCATCCAGGCAGAAATTCAGAAGATGCTGGATGCGAGAATCATCTTCCCTATCCATCACAGCACTTGGGTGGCGAATATTGTGCCAGTGCGCAAGAAAAACGGCGAGATACGCATATGCGTAGACTTTCGAAATTTGAATCAAGCTTCAGCTGAAAGATAACTACCCTCTTAGATAATGGATCAAGTTACGCAGCGATGGCTGGATCGAAATGTTATCTATGCTTGATGGTTTTCGAGGCTACAATCAGTTGAAGTCTCGCTTTGAAGATCAATTCAAAACAGCATTCACTACTCCCTGGGGTACATTTGCCTACAGCAGGATGCCTTTTGGCCTAACTAATGCAGGTGCTACTTTTCAACGGGCCATGGACTTCGCATTTAAAGGTATGATGGGAAAAGTCATTGTAGTTTATCTAGATGACTTAACCGTGTTCTCTAAACAACGAAGTGATCATTGTGATCACTTGGAGCAAGTATTGGCAAGGTGCCGAGAACATGGAATTTCCCTAAATCCCAAAAAGTCCGTTTTTGGAGTCACGGAAGGGAAGTTGCTAGGGCATGTGGTTAGCAAAGAAGGAACGAAGATAGATATTGAAAGGGTTAAGGCTATTCAGAGCCTTACTCTGCCTACAAGCAAGACTGGTGTTCATTCTTTCTTCGGAAAGGTGAACTTTCTTAGGCGTTTTGTTCCTGACTTTGCCGAAAAGACTCGCCACATACTGAACATGATGAAAGGATCACCCACTTTCAGATGGAGTGAAGAAGGGAAAAGGTCATTTGAAGAAATAAAAACTTCTGTTGCCCATGCACCAGTCCTGGTATGTCCCGACTTCTCCAAGGACTTCATCATGTATAGCTACGCATCGGAACATACTGTGTCTGCAATCTTAATGCAAAAGAATTCAGAAGACATTGAATCCCCGATTGCATTCATGAGTTCTCCCCTCAAGCCTCACGAGTTGAAGATGACTCAATTGGAAAAGCATGCCTTTGCCGTTGTCAAAGCAGTGAAGAATTTCAGGTATTACATTCTAAACTCGCATACGGTGGTGCTGGTCCCTGACACGGCGGTAAAATCAATTCTAACTCAGCAGGAGTTAGGAAGCTTGAGAGGGAATTGGATCGCAAAGGTCCAGGAATATGACCTGGATATTAAACCTACCAAGCTGGTGAGGGGCAAAGGCCTGTGTCAGCTAATGGCTGAAAATGAAAATTTAGAAGGTCCTAAAGGAAAAGAAGATTGTGCCAACGAAGAGCAAAGCCCTCTAAAGGAGCCTGATTCTCTACCTCTAGTTCTATTTGTTGCAACTAGTGACGAGTGGTACTCCGACATCGCTTTCTTCCTTACCTACGGCGAATGCCCAATGCACCTAACTGCGAGGGAGAAGCGCACTATAAAGCTCAGAGCAGCTAAATATGTCATCTGGGATGACGGTTTATATAAGCGCGGGATAGACGGTGTCTTCCTGCGATGTGTTGACAAGCCCCAGCAAGTAAAACTGCTGGAAAGTTTTCACAATTCAGCCTGTGGAGGCCATTTTTCTTCTTCCGTGACAGCACACAAGATCATTCGAGCCAGGTACTATTGGCCAACGCTCTTTCAAGATGCGGCTACCTGGGTGGCAAAGTGTGAACCCTGTCAGCAATTTGTCGGCAAGCCCAAGTTGGCTGCCCTTCCCTAAGGCCGGTCATCATCGATGAACCATTCGAGCGATGGGAATTGATTTTATTAGCGCGCACTCAATCCTCGATCGAGTCTTGGACATAGCTATGTCCTTACAGCAACGGATTACTTCACCAAGTGGGTGGAAGCCATACCTGTCAAGCATGCCACTTCTGAGGTGGTTTGCAGTTTTATCAAAGAAAATATCATTGTCAGGTTCGGCGTTCCAAACAAAATCGTTGCTGATAATGCTTCTAACTTCTCCTCGCGGGAAGTTATTAGTTTTTTATGAATATGGGATAACTTTAGCACATGCCTCGGATTATTACCCTCGGGAAATGGTGGGCGGAATCCGTAATAAGAACTTGGTGACCATCATACGGAAATTAGTAGATGAGAATCGGCGGATGTGGCACAAGTCTTTGTCGATGCTTTGTGGGCGGACCGCATTACCCCGAGAGATCTCTCGGCATGTCACCTTTTCAAGTGTTATATGGCAACGATGCTTGAACTTCCCATTCTGCTTGAACTTCTGCTCTGCTGCTTGCACGAGTAATCGAAGATGAAACTTTCCAGAATTCTCTAGAAAAGAGAATCATGTATCTTGCGGAACTTGAAGAAAAGAGAGTAAGAGTGGTCGACAGGATCACTGAACATCAGAATCAAGTAAAGAGGCTTTTTGACAAGAAGGCCAAGCAGAGAAATTTTCAAGTGGGAGATCTCGTCCTCTTATGGGACAAGCGAAGAGAGCCAAAGGGCATGCACGGAAAATTTGATTCCCTATGGAGAGGGCCCTTCAAAATCAAGCAACTCAATGGAGAGAATAGTTTCTATCTCTCGTATCTGGATGGAGCTGAACTCCCGCTTCCCTATAGCGGGCAACATCTCAAGATCTTCAGGAAGTAGAGCTTGCTCTCTTCTTTGTACAGTTTGCTTTTTGTTGTGTGTTTGCTTTCGTCGTGTGTTTGCTTTCGGTTTGTTTTGTGTTTCCTTTGTTCTCCCTCCGGTCCCCCTTGTTTTTGACTCCGTACCCAATGGATAGGCACATGTGATCTGGGATTCTCTACCCCCGAGTTCGCTCAGGGATAGTCCCCAGAAAGAGCCAGCTGTTATCCCGTAAAATTGACAAGGGCAATTTCACGATAACCATCTCTGAAAATTTTGTTTGATCCTCGTTAGGGATCCTTGCGTTCGAAACGTTGTAAAATCCCTTCCAAGGAAATCTAGTTTTCGAACTTAGTCTTTTTGAGCCTTTTTGGGCTGGGCGCATGGATTTTCCTTGTAACACGAAGTTTTGATGCGCCCCCTTAAAAGCCTTTGGCGCATGGTTTTCCATGTTAACACGTCTTTCGGTGCGCGAAAGGCACAGTCTCTTATGCAACACCCAGTTTCGCATGCGCCTTATTGGTGCGCGAAGGCGCACATTGCTTTTGTTGCTCCACTTTTATAGTGCGCGAAAAGCACTCATAATCTCTTTGCTGTCAAAAGTTTTTCGTGCGCGAAGGCGCACGCTTTCCCCTGTCGGCAATGACTTTCATGCGCCATTTCAAAAGTGGTTGGCGCATTGATGACAAGTTTTTCTATATATATATCGGTGCTTGCGCCCAATGTCATTTTCATTCTTTTTGTCGAGCACGTGATCACTCTGGACTTGTCGGCCTACTGCTCGTCGTTTTCGTCACCTGTGGACCCGCTCTCAATTTTTGCTATATCTAAGGTAAGAGGTTCTCCCTCTTTTCCATTTTTGTGCTTTCGGTTCTTTGCGTGTTCTTGATACATGTTCTTGGTAGTTTTTGGTTTGCTTTGCGGTGTTAAAATGAGATATGTTTGAGCTAGTTTCCCCCTTGTGCTGTCCTGTTTTCTTCTCTTCTTTTCCTCCTCCTCCCTCTTTCCAGATCTGCTGGTAAAGAGTATTGTTTTGAAATAGGCTTGGTCTAAGAATCTTTTTTATAAAAACCTTGTATGTCCATGCTATCTTTGAAATGGAGAAAAGAATGAAAATGTTTGAAGCAATGAGTTTAGTTCTATGGCGCACTGGCGCGTCTTGTCACACTTAAAATAGTTGCGCCCCTTTGGCGCATCTACCCGCCATGTTACATGATCAAAACCCGCGCCAATGGCGCAGCCTTTTGTCCTGCTACATCTAGAACTCATGCGCCCTCAAAGCGCGCCCTTTTTGCATGCTACAAGTATAAATCCCGCGCCTCCTTAAAAGCCTTTGGCGCATCATTTATCCATGTTACATCCCGTTTCCATGCGCCAAGGGGCGCACCCAGCTTTCATGTAACACAAGCCTTATTCGCGCAAGTATAAAGCTATCAAGGCGCGGGCGCACCCTCCATTGCAGTAACATGATGTTGTGTAAACCCTTCATGCGCCGCGCCAAAGCCTTTGGCGCACCATTTGTTAATGTTACATAATCCATCCATGCGCGAAAAGCGCACAACCTTCATGTAACATACTCTTTCCATGCGCCACTGTATAAAATGCAACTGCTTCATCCATGCGCCATGCGCCTTTGGCGCCCGATATAACCTCTGCTGACATTCCTTTTACGTGCGCCTTATCTATTTGGCTGCGCCGATTGCATTTTCTGCGCCATGCCCACAGAGCCTTAAAATCTCTAACTCTTTCTTACTGCTAGCTTTCCATGGAAGATCAAATGACTAATTCAACCTTTTTGGATTGGGTCTCACTTCTTCTTCATGCGAGATCAGCAGGCGAGTTCGAAAGAACACATGTCTACGTCAAGCAAAAACCCCACCAAACCAAGAGGAAAGGCTAAGGCTGACGAGAAGAAGAGATGAAATACAAATATCGGAGGGTCGGGATGCCGAATCACGAGTGAGTGCGGTATGGATGTCGGAGACTCGGGTGGGTCACATTGACATGGATGAGTTACGGTTAGGACTCGAAAAGTTCTGAGAAGTCCATGGATGGACAAGTTAATAGGCGATGCCACACTTCAGCCGGAGGAATCCCGTCGTTATTTCGAAACAATTCATTCATGATGGTGATTGCCCGATGTTACAACAAAGACACAAGATGTGTCGAAAATAGTAAGGGCGAGGCGGTCATAAACCTCACTTTGCCGTCATTTGAGTTAATGCTTGGCATCCCTCACCACCGGAACTTCGTGGTGTTTGCCAACGAGAATGCATCAAGGCACAGGAAGACAACGAAGACCGGTGCATGCGGTTGATGAATGAGGTCTACCTAAAAAGAACAAGAAGGTGGTGACCGGTGGCCTCGGACTATCCACCAGTGATTTCTCGGAGGAACTCGGTGATCTACTATCACCTTCTGAGCGAGTCTTCGGGCTTTGGATGCCCACTATTTCCATAAGTGGATCTTTGCGGTACTTGAGACAATGAATAAAAAATTTGCCCGATCGGCGCTTTTCTTTGGGGAAATAATAAGCGGCACCATCTCGGCGGCTCTGACAGATTCGCCACAACAGGAGTGTTCCATATGAACTCCTATGTAGTCTGTTTGCAGCGTCGGCGAGGGATTATCCGGGGCTGAACCGAAGTGGAGTATGGCCTCAGGCCAAGATATTTGATTACTACCCAGAGCTGAGGCTGGAGAATAGCATCCAACATTTCACAAAAGTTAACGATGCATTCTTCTATCATGTCATCTGCCTACTGAGGCCAAACATGACTCATAGCCGGACGACCAAAAACATAGTGGCAGTCACAGAGAAATGGGGGGCCCTGTTCACCCAATTTCCCACGTTCACCTATCTGAGGGCTGCCAACTTTTTGGGAGAGCCAACCAGGCTACCAAGGTATGCTGGGCCTAAGTGATTCTACTAGAAGCTGTCAAGGCGGTGGTCACATACCATGAGAAGTGCCTCGAAAAGAAAGAAGGGTGGAACTCCTTTCCCCCTCAAAGTGGGCGATACACATGCTCCACCCACCATAAGGCGAAAGGAAATGTTCGCGAGTGGAGCTACTCAACTTGAAGCATGACTTCCCAGCCAGGCCTACCTTCGACCCAAGAAGCTGCCTGCCAAAAGCGAAGCTCGATCCGATCCATGTCCCTCAAATTGAGGATATTTACATTGACGTTCTCCATGAGGCGGAACTCAGAAGAAAGGATCACTCTCGCTTAGCATTGGCGGAAATCATCCATACGGAGTGGCCATTGTCCCCGAAGGCTTCGGACTACGGAAGATGAAGTAGATAAGGTGTATAATGACACGAGATGGGGACGAATTGGCCCTTCCGGCCATTGGCGAGAACAAGGCTCCTCAAACAATTGAGGAGAGGGTCGAGAGACTATGCGGAGAAGCGAGCATTGGTGCCGCATGAGCGGACTAATCTACCTCGGGGTAGATTTCACAACTTCCCCTTTGGGCAACGCACCTCGAGGTCAAAGAAGCGGTGAAAGGCAAAGGTGCGAAGGTGAACCTAGCACCATTCGGAGAGAAGCCCACTGAAAGTCCTCTTCCCTCGAGCGAGACAAGTTATAACTCTTGATGAAGAATTGACGAGAGGATAGTCCTATACGCCCATCCCCGGGATGTCGGCGTCGCTTCTGACTTGAGAGGTCCCTTCTATCCCTTCTTCTTCTCTTCCTTCCCCTCCTCGAGTGACTCAAACGACCACCCCTTTGGTCGTGTCCTCTGCCCCTTCTTCTACCCTTTCCCCTGCTTCTTCATCTATCTTCTCCTCCCTCACTGATTTGTCTTCCTCTATTTCTTCCCTCATCTCAGAGCTCCCTTCCCTTCCTATGTCTTCTGCGATTGCGGTTTCCCTTCCTCCGTGGACATTTCTTGGCTATTCTTTCATGCACCGCCGCGTGTCTCCACGTTTTCCCCTCTTCTCTGTTCTTTGCCTCCCCCTCTCATCTCTGGTCCTTCTTCTATAGGACCAGCTTGGATCTCTCGGCCCGGTGAGCCAACAAAGAGAAAAGTCCCCATCGCTCCGATGGACTTTTCGGTCATTCCGGCTAAAGGAGCAAAGAAGCACAAGCCGGTTACACGCTTCTCGAAGAGCGCTGCAGGTGAGAGAGTCATGGAAATAGCGTACCCCAACCCCTCGAAGAAGAAGATCATCTCAGAGCCAGATTTCACCGTGACCCAAGTCACAATGGGGACATCCTCGAAAGTCTCCGGGGAAGCTCTTTCCGATTGATGCACTCTGCAAAAGCTTGAGAAGCAAAAGAGGAGAAAAGGCTGCGAAGGAGCGAGAACAAATACACTGCTTGAAGCCTTACGAGAAGATGGGAAGTGCACCTCCCACAACTGCCGCCGAGACTCCTGAGCTGCTCAGTCAGGAGAAGATCAATGAGTATTCAAAGATCGGCGAGCAAGGTATGGCCGTTTCTACTTGGAGGAGCCAGATCCTCAAGGATAGTGAAAGAGTAATCGCCGAGTATATCAGTTTATACCTAAACATCGAGAAGGAAAATAAGGAACTCCAAGCATTAGCAGGTCCGATATCAGAAGAGTTAGAACATGCTAGACTCCAGCACGAGACCTTCCAACAAATGTTATTTGTTGGTCGAAGATGCAGTCAAGTTCGGAGTCTTCGGTCATCGAGGGCCCTCAAAAACTATGTCCACTCTGGACTATCGGATAGATCAGCTAGAATTTGTTTAGAAAAGATAGACAAGGTAAAGGAAGAGGCCACGGATGCAATGCATCAAATGGAGAAAATTGTCTCGCCATGACTCGGGGTTGCTCACTCCTTCCCTTACCTTGAGATCAGGTGATGACACTATCCGGATTTTCAGGAGATAGCTTCTCGGGACGGGGCCGGAGGTCACATTCGACCTTTGAATCTATCAACAACCTCTTGGCTGTAGGGACTTCATCGGGTTCCTTATCGAGGCGGGAAAGATTATTCCAAACTCCCGGAAAAGCTCATAGACGAGCGGGAGACTTGCGAAGCAATCGGTGAAGCGGCACGAGGATCCATCACGGGATCAATTTGGGCGATGATTAGCAAGTTTTGGAATACCGCGCTCGAGTTCCACATATCATCACAGCGACATCGAAGCAGAGCAACCCCTTTTCGGCCGGGATGATGATGATGAGTAGCTTCTTCTTCTTCTTCTTCTTCTTCTTCTTCTCTTCTCTATTTCTCCGACTTTCTTTTCGAAATGTCTAAAATGTGTTGGCACAAATGATGACATCATCCATGTTGCATCATGGGATGATGTCATCCATCAAGTTGTCAAAGTCAACATGACTTTTAGATATTTTGTAAATATCTTTGTAAATAAGTGGTTGGCTCCATTTTGCCTTCTCTCTCCCTCATCTTCTATAAATATGAGAATACTTGTTGTATTCGGGGTGAACATTTTTTAGATAGAAATAGAAGTGAGGAGAGAAAGACTTTGAGCTTTCTTGTAACAGAAAAGAACAGTAATACAATTATTCAGACTTTGTGCTCAATAGCTGTGTTATACATTAGATCTTTCTTACGTTAGATCTGTATGTGTTTAATCTGTTGGATTCATATCTACTTTTCCGTCATTTGTTTATCAGTATTGCTTTGTTTATTTATGCAAGTAGGTTTGGCTCTGTTTACTACCAAACTAAAAACATAAATCTTCTGACCTTTCTGCTTTGGAATTCATTTCTTTTCTCCCTTCGGATCTGTTCTTTCTCTTCTCCCTCTTTCATTCCTTTCTTTTCGCAGCCTGGAACACTCTACTGGGATGAGATCCCAACCCCGAGAGCGAATCATGAGACTTGCATAGGTTCTGCTATCCACGTAGTCTCATGACTAGATCAACCTCTTCAATTTTCTCAATGTGTAATGTCATGTTTGTCCAATTTTTCCTGAGAGGAAAAATTGGATAACAATAACACAATCATTTTTGTCAATAGTTAATATTTAAGTTTCTAACGCGCTAAATCTAACTTTTTAAATTCTTTACTAATCGCTTTCCTATTCCAAGATTTCATGGGACATTAGATGTAGTGTCATAAACGATGATGATCGTAATACCCAAAAAATTATACTCTCTCATATCAAAATAGAAACTATATATTTAATAATCGTAATTATGGTAATTTTTTTAATTTTAAAAGAGGTTTACAAGGTTAGACATTATCCAAAGTTAATAATTATCTTGGTTAAATTATTTCTACACAAGCTTCAAAGTGCAAATTAAATCAAGAATTAAATATTATTAATTTAATTCCTAAAATATATTTACGGTTTAAATAATATTTTTACCAAATTCCATAATTTTAATTAATTATCATACAAAAATATTACATTATTTTCTAACTCAAAAGTTTCATTATATGTCTAGCCACTTAGTGGCTCCATTCACCCCATTACCCATGGAATTTTTAAAATAAATTTCAAGTACCACAAAAAGGTAACTCCCATGCATGTGAGGTAGGTTTTAATCTAGGCCATTAGATTGAATCTATCATATCCCTTAGATTTGGGTTCCCCAAATATGATTATGGGTTTTTTTATTTCAATTATCCCCATAAACAACCTCATTTGTTCATTCTTGTTTTGCAGGTTTGGAAGAGGAGAAGGAGGAGAAGCCATGAAAGCAAGAAGTGCAACCATGGAGAAATTTCCTTGGTTCTAGTTGTAATGGAGAAATATTCCTCCATTCTTATCTTCATAGTTTAGTTTAGACAAGGGTTTACTATTGTAAGGTTGCTCATTTTCTTAATGTAGGTATTGCACTATGTATTTGTTTGTTTAATTTAATGTAAACATTATTTGAGTTCAACAATTGGGGAAAACCTCATTTGATTAAATCTATGAAATTTTACACATTTGGGTTCCCATAAGAGGATTTATAAGTTTAAACCATTGAGTTTGATCATTTAATAGCTGCTGGTAGTTTCGTTTCGAAATTTTAAAAATTAAATTTTAATTAAACTCAATCGAGACATTTCACGATTGTGATTTTTTTTTTCCATCAAAAGTGACAAAACTGCCACCCAATGTAGACCAATGGTCGTGGGACCATTGCCATACCTAGGGGTGGTTCATTGACCGCTACTCTGTGGTGGGCGGCGGTTCTAAAACTACTGCTTTGCAAAGGGTGACGGTTTTATTTCTGAAAACATAAACTTAAATTAAAGCATTTCTCAAACATGTTCCTAAATTAAATTTTTAAGGCTATATTAAATTTAATTAAGGTGTCTTAAATTCATTAGTTAATATATTGACATCATATCTTAGTTTCTTAAATCAAAATTTCCAAATGCATAGCTTTTCCATTCAAACATATAACTTTCAACAATATGAAATGTAAGTTATCTTTTATTAAACATACTTTAGAATATATACTTTTAACCATACAATAAAAATATTATAGTTAGATTTTGCTTTTAACATTCTTTTTGCAAAACAAGAACTTCTAATCCATTTCTTTCAATAAAATTAGTCCTTTCCAACAAGGTATACAAAAAAGTTCTTTCTACATTCAACTAAATCACTACAACTTGGAATAAATGAAATATACAAGTCTTTCTTTCAAACATACAAAAGTTACAATATTCCACTCTAAGTGGGAACAATAATAAATTTTACAACATGGAGAATTATTCCAACAAGGTAAAAACACAAGTCTTCTTTCAAGGTCATCTCCCAACTTTTAGCTTTCAACTTGCATCCTTCAACTCTTCAAAACTTGGATAGAAATACAAATAAAGGGGTATAGACAATACTCTCTTCCCAAACTATAATGCAATAAGAGAAGAATACATCCCCTTCTTGGCCCCGAACCCCAACCAAAGAACAATATGGGGTATTATGGAACATTTGTCAAATTTTACAAGAGGCTTCCAAAATAAGCATTCCATAATAACACAATCAAATAGAACATTTAAAACAAACCATTTAAACAAAATAACAATTTCCCCAACAAGAAAAAATGCATTCTTACAACAAGACAACAAGGAGCAATGGAATATGGGCACCACCTCCTTTTGTCTCCCAAGTGATGTAGGAGTTCTACCCAAAAGCCTCCATGTGCACAACTAAAAACATAAATCAATCCTTATTTCTACACTTGTAAAAATGTAAAATATATCCATGTTATCATTTTCACTCCCCATAGGTGGAACTCAAACTCACACTCCCTCCAAAATGCATACCTCACATCTCCTTTTTCCCTCCCCAATGGTCCCATAAATCCATCTCCCACACACAACTTAAGGAAAACTACCCATTTACAAACAACATAACCACAACACTCATACAATAGAAAAACAACACCATTTCTACATCAAATACAATAATTAAAAATGCAAAAAGAGGAGATCCTACCTCTCCATCAAGCTTGCAATTCCTTTGCACAAACAAGCCTTTGAATCTTTCACATAAGCTCAATCTAAGATGCAACTCCAAAAAGACAAACTCCAAGTATGAAACCAAGACCAATTTTCCAAAACTGCAAGAGAAAAAAATAAGGAAAGTAACCCAAAATCCATCAAAATCATCCAATAAATAGAAAAGGAATGTTATGATGATGAGGTGGATTCATGTAGGATTCAACTTCATCATACCTCTATTCCAACAAATAAGTGAAATATGAAGCCTAAAGCAATTAAATGCACATGAGAGACTTATGACATGCTCACATGACACTTCAACTTGCACACCATGCTTATCAAGGAAAAACTTAAATGTTGTAAGTAATAACTACAATTATTTATCCTTTTCACACTCCAAAATGCATAAATAAGCCTAAAATTAACTCCTTATCACGTATCATCATATTAATTAATTTATTTTTACCATTCATCAAATAATAATTACACTCAAAACATCTAGCATAGGTGATGCATCCATAATATGAAATGTTTGTATAAATTATAATACTGAAAATCAACATATATAATTATCCATCATCATCATTTAATTCATCATAATCAAAATGTAAATCAAAATATGTCAATAGTTCAAATATTTGCATAGTCTATCATCTACTAATCAAGATATAATAATAAAAAATTCTAAGTATGAATCCAACAGCAATATCATCATAATGAAAATAGTGTTGAAGATGAGTGGGCACTACATCCCCCTCCCATTCAACTGGAATTCCTCTTGGAAGTCACTGAAATAAATGTGGAAACTTGGTCCGTAACAAAATAAAATTCTCCCATGTGGTTGCATTCTCATCATACCTATCCCACTAGACTCACACCTGGTCATTCTTACACCCTCGTAAGCTCAAGGTCTTGCACTCTATGATGTGCATGGGCTCCACAGTCACCTACCCCTGGCTTCTGTACCTATAATGTAGTCCAATCTAGAACATGAGATGGATAATAAATGTATATCCTAGGAACCGAAACATGAAATACATCATAGGTGTGAGACATACTAGGTGGAAAGGTTAGAAGATAATCTAAGCGACCGATCCACTCCAATATCCCAAATGAAACCATGAATATAGGAGCTAACTTAGAGCATTTTCCATAACGGATAGGGATCTTATGAGGTCTAACAAGAAGAAACACCTTCGTTCCCACCTCATAGCTATGGTCAACTCTCATCTGATATGCATATTTCTTTTGTCTATCTTGTGCCTCCGTAAGTCTTTGTCTAATCAAAACAACATGATGCTCTATGTCTTCTTAAAAGTTTGCCCAAGAGATACTTTGTCCTCTAATATGTCCAAACTCGGTGGTTTCATGTACTCCCTGCCATAAAGTGCCCGAAATGAAGCCATTCCAATAGAACTCAAATTTGTTATTATAGAAAAACTCCACCAAGTAACAATATTCCTCCCACCTTGATTGATGGTCTATGACGTACATTCGAAGAATGTCCTCTAAAATCTGATTCACTCACTCCTTCTATTCATTTGTCTCTAGATAATATGTTGTATTAAATTTGATACTCATCCCAAGGAATGATGCATGGTAGTCCAAAAACTAGAGGTTTATAAGGGATCACTTTCACAAATAATCTATCTTGAGATCTCGTGCGGTCTAAAAATATCACCTAAGTATACTCGTACCACTTCACTAGTTGTATGGGTGGTGCTAACCAGAGAAAAATAAAATAATTTCATCAGTTTATCCACCATGACCATGATGAAATTTTAGTGGTATATTGATGTCGGTAGCCCTACTCTGAAATCCATGGAAATTGTGTCCTATTTCCACTCCTATATAACATGTGGGTGGAGAAAATGAGTTGGATGTTAATTCTCATCCTTCACCCTCTGAAACTCTAAACAACAAGACACAAAAAGATCTACATCTCTCTCAAGTCCTCTCCAATGGTACAACTATCTCAAAGAGGTATGTATCTTCTTCACCCCAGGATGGGCTGAATAATGTGCATGATGATCCTCTACCAAAATATCATGTCTGAAAACTACATCCCTACATACATACAACCAACCTCTATGTCTGAGAATTCCATCTGGCTCTAATGAAAATACCTAAAACTTCCCCTCAAAGGGTCTATGAGACTCAATCTCTCCTCTAGTTGTAAGGTAGAAGTTGTCATGTGGAAGTTGTGACAAAATAACTGTCTATAAATTTGCACCCACTAAAGTAGCCATAGCCAAATGCCTCCATCGACTCAAAGCATCTGCAACGACTTTCTCCTTCCCCTTCACATGTTCTATCTCCATGTCATAATCACATAACAACTATATCTAATGTCATTGGCGAGAGTTGAGATTGGGCTATGTGAAGAGGTTAGGTAATCTTAAATGGTATTTCCGAGAATTAACCTCCTACCAAAATAGAAATTACACCACACACCAAAACATGCACCACTACTACAAGATCAAGGTCACGAGTCAGATAATTGAGCTCATAATATTTGATTTTTTGAGATGCGAAGGCCACTACAAGGCCCTCATGCATCAGAAAACCTCATAATCTTGCCAAAGAAGCATTTGTACACATAAATAAATCCCTCGGAGGATCAAGTAGTGCAACAATTGGTGTTTTCGTAAGGCATTCATGTAGTGTATTAAAGGCCTTCTCACATCTTTTAAACAAAACTAAATTCTTCCCTTTCTGATGAAGGGAAGTAATTTGGTGCGTAATCCAAGAGAAGTTCTGAACAAATCACATGTAGTACCCTACAAAACCCATGAAACTCCTTACCTTTATCACATTGGTCTACATAGGAAAATCCATAACAACTATAATCTTGAAAGGATCAAATGTGATACCTTACCCATAAATAATGTGACATAAGTATTGAATCTCCGACTAGTAAAAGGCACACTTCTCCAAGTTCCCGTATAGATGCTTCTCACGAAGACACTATAGAATCGACAAAGGTTCTCCTTGTGCTCCTTGTGTGTACATGAGTATATTAGAATTTGATCAATAAACACAGGCATGAAGTGATAAAAAAACTTCCTAAACAACCCATTCATCAAAATTATGAATAATGAAGGGAATTCATCAAACCAAAAGGTACCACTATGAAATCATAGTGGCCATATTTCATGCTAAAAATTTTCTTGTGGATATTTTCTTCCACAATCCTTAATTGACAGTAGCTTTGATTTAATATATATCTTAGAAAATATGGTAGCTCATTTTATCTGAACAAATAAATCATATATCCATTGAAGGTGGTAAAAATTCTTGATCGTTACTTTGTTCACTTCCAAAGAGTCCACACACAAACACAAAGATAGATCATTTTTCTTCACAAATATCATTAGTGCACCCCAAGGAGACACACTAGGATGGATTATGCCTTTCTCTAAAATGCCCTCCAATTACAACATGAGCTCAAATGGCTCAAGTGTGGTCATCTTATATGGTGCGCATAAGATAGGCTCTACTTTCGGAACCAAATCAATGCCAAATTATTTCTCTTTTGTGGAGGTAACCCTAACAACTCACTAGGAAAAACATCTAAAAATCCTACAAAATGTAGTGGTCATTAAGTGACATTCCATGAGTCTTATCCTCTTATCATTGACTAATAGTTATGGTGTATAAATGAGACAATCCCATCGCGCACATAGCTTCAGATTGCATAGCGGATATGGTACAAATAGATATGGTTACCCTAACTCTAACTATCACTAATTCCACTCCCAAATAATATACACAAGATATTACCTTGTTGTAATAATGAAATCTAGCTATGTGTGTAGACATCCAATCCATGCCCAAGATATTCCCAAACGAACGCAAGAGGAAGGATACAAAGATCCAAAGTTATGGAGAAGGGTACCGGGTCCACTAAACACTCCTTAACTAAGGATTTCACAAAGAGTTTGGCTCGAGAAGCCATCTCAACATCCCAACTAAGGCCTTGTCTAACTACCACCAGCCTTCTCTTCTCTACTAATGATGGAGAAATGAATGAATCTGAAGAGCTTGAATCAAATAAGATAAGGGTAGAAATACCTCTAATGCTGCATGTGGTATCAATCACCGTGCCCTAGTTCTCATCATGGCAGTTCTTGACTGCAGAATAAATCCTGTGGCTCCTAGCCATGTCACACCGTAGTCTCGTAAACAGTACCTTACCCCGATTACGGGGTTCTGAGGGCACTCTCTCCAATGATGACCATGTACACCACACCCATAAAAACTACCTAGTCCTCTCCACTAAGAAGATACTCCTCTAGGTGGCTCGATAGTCCATGTTGTAGAACCTGATGATCCTTTCATAGATCTCTGTGGGTGATGTGGTGGATGTAATCATCTTGACTATGCTCAAGGTAGATCATGTGTCCTAATGGCCCACCCAAATGGAGGTCCCATATTATTCCCTTTCGAGCATCATAGTGTTGTGGAGATTGAAATGGAGGTCGAGTCATTTTTATCACCGGTGAGGAGGAAGTGGCCTAAATAAACACTATGTTGAAGTGTGTCCACCACAAGGAGGAGCTAATCCTCTTGACCTACTATACTACATCTGTAATATATGGCTCCTCAATTTGTCTTGAGCCTCACCGAGTCTTCCTCATAGTTTCCTCTACAATGTAGGCCTTCTCCATAGCCTCTGATAATGTCTGCATAAAATGAATGCGCACTACCTCACAAAATTCTAATTTCATGCCCTTGATGAACTTGTGAATCCTCACCTACTCATCCTACATGTAGTCCACATACTTGAAGCGACAAAAAATCAACCCTTATACTCTGCTACCATAATGGAGGCCTATCGCAAATCGTGAAACTCATCCATCCACTATACGATGAATCTCCTAGATATATATCTACTTCTAAAATGATCTTTGAATAGCTACCAAGTAACTGTCTCTAAATCCACATGGATCTTCTACTCCTTAATCCTCCACAAAACGCCTTCTCCATCTCTCAGAAGGTGGATAATAACTTGATCTTTTTTCTTGCTAGTATAAGGTAATATCTTGAAGCATCCTCTCAAGCTAACAAACCATGGCTCGACCTTGAAATCCTCCTGTGTCTCTAGAATAATGAGGCAGGTGTAACTTCAGTATCTCTCGATGTGGTCTCCCACTCTCGAATGTCAGCCCCTAGTTATCTCCACTTGCTCATCCCTTGGCCTAGAGCTCCTAGATCTATCTATGTGTCACGAATCTCTATATTTGTGCTCTCTAGGTGGTGACTCATGTCCAATCGATTCTCACGTGGGAGTTATATGCCCTATCCTTAATAATATTACATGAAGGTGCATAAGCCTCCACTGATGGCTCTCAATCCTATCTAGTATAATGCCCTCCTAAAGATCTTCTATGTAAAGTGACATTAACATCCTATAGTGTTTGTAGTATCTGCAGCAATATAGTTGTTACTTCCTGATCTGGGGGTTGTAGATCTTGGTTCGATTGTAAGGACCCCTTGTCTAGTTCACACCTCCTACAGAGACCAAGGCGGGAGTTAGTTCATCATAATCTAGGATTTGTTTAAGTTTTCTAAGTATTCTACGTTTTAAAATATCATGCAATGTTGTGTGTTATAGATTTAAAGTTGCGATGGTTTACTTGTTTTGTTTAAAATTTCCATGTGTGCCTAGGGTCCGAGCATTCAATACAAAAATAAGGGCTTTTTCCCATAATTATTGCACAAAATTTCTACAATTTATAAGAATTGTAGAATATTTGTGGCATCTCCATGATAGTTTCTTTTATTCATTTTTATATTTTGTAGATATTCTACAATTTATATATACTAATTATAATTTGTAGAAAAAACACATATCCAATCCTTCCTCATAGAAATTTCACAATATTTAAAAAATAAAACTAAAATTTACCATATGATTTAGTTTACCATATTATGTTTACGACATATTTTTAAAAACTAATATAATTCTATATTAATATTTGTATTTGAAATTAAATAATTTAGAAATACCACATTATTTATATAGTTATTAATAATTTTCTTAACTTAATGATTTGTTTTTAAATAATAAATATATAATTAAAAATCCAACCATTAATAATAAATATAGAAATTCCACGCCAATTATTATTTGTTTTACCTTTAAAATTTCACGGCATGAAGCTTGGTCAATATGCATGTTTTTAACAAACTTTTTCCACACGACAAGGAAACTTGAGCATGTGAGACATTTGGCACATGAACTGTTTGACTAGGGAATGATATCAACCACATGATCCGCTTTTATTGTTATTTGTGGAAACTCAAACTCAATATTTTTGTCTCTTACCACTTGGATGCACCATTCCATGCACTTCATTGTTCATTGTTACTTTTCTACCATGCATGATGTTCTCAGGTTATATGGTGTGTTATATGTGTTTGGTTCTCGAATATCTATTTCACATTTAATCTTAGCCTAATGTCAAAAAAAATATTTAATCACCTTATTTTTTACGTACTACTCCCAAGTATTTGAAGGATTTTTGTCAGAGATTGCAACTGTGAAAGAGTTGATAAACATGTGTGACGTATTTGACAAAAACTAAACAATTTATATATCTCTACTAGTCGAGTAAATTTTAATTGTGTGTACCAATGATTTTATTACTTATTTAGTTTTGGGGATTTTATTTGTTGCATGCAGATTTTGTTTTTTCAAATTTAACTCGTTATCATGTATGCCATGTCAAGGCATTTGGTGGAATTTTATTAAAAAACAATTGATATCATCATAACCAAAGATGGATTGTAATGGAATATCATATTGTAGATTTGAGAAGAAGATGGTATCATCTTCAAAAGTAGATGTTACTTCACCAGATGACATCCACAGAGCAGTCTGCTCGCCACTTCCAAACACAAAGTCCCAAAGAAATAATATCTTCTTTTGCATCCTAACCCCTCTGAATCATACAACATTCTTAACTATAATCATATTTATATTCTAAAATCATATCTTATAGCTCTATGAGTGCCATTAAGGTTGCAATGATTAGGAAACAAGTATGAAAACACGAGACTTAGTGAGCTATGAATATTAAACTTGTGAAAAAAATTGATGATAAGGTGTAAGTAAGTAATAATTTTGATGTGATGTAGCCATTTCTAAACATAAAATCCATTATAAGAGATACATCCTCATGTGGTGGTTTTTGATTACTGTGAGAGGATATATATTGTGTATACTTTATGTAATAATTAGAAAATATGTTGATTTACATTTTTAATTTGTAGTTGAGTTTTTTTCAAATTGAAAATTAATAAATTTGAACATGCCACTCAAATTTAGTTTAATGGTACAATAAATATTTAATAAATGTAGGTGCTATTGCATTAACATCTGCAATAACTTTTCTAGTTTGATGGTCTTTGATTGATACTTAAATTTAGTAAATGCAATTGTTATTTTATTATTTTTTGATATTTTAAATTATTATTTAATTTTGTAGTTAAATATTTTATTGAAATTAAAAATGAGTGTATACATAGGGTAAAAATATATTTATATTGCTCAATAATTTTATTTGAATTATATAATTAATATGAATAGCAAAAAATTCTTTATAGTATATTTTTAAATATATATAAATAAAATATATATTTTTTTGAAATATATTCTCATCTAATAATAAAAATATTTATTTGTGTCTCGTTTAAAGGTAGACAATCAACATAAAGAATTATTTAAATGAATGTAAAATTGGTTTTTAATAGTAACTTTTCTACATTTTTAAAAAGATAATTTCATAATTAATTATTGTGGAAATCAAATTGTAGCTTCCACCTACAAGTTTTATGTGGTAAGGACAATTGTAGAAAAAAATTGTTGAAATTTCTACAAATATAACATTGATGAGAGATATGAAATTGTAAGTTGTGGAATTTCTACAAATATTGAATCTATAGAAAAACTACATTTTGGTAAAAATTGTGGAATACTAACAAAAACAAATATTGTACAAATGATACAAACATCATGAAATGTGGACAATCTACAATTAAAAAATGGAGGTTAACTATAAATTTTACTAATTGTGGACGATCAACGATATAATGAATTGTGGAAAAACTACAATAATATATCAAAATATGGATTAGCTACACTTCTAATGCCACAATTTTTTATTTTTTGAAAACCATGTAACCACAAAAATATTGTTAAAAAATTGTGGTAAAATATCTAGTATGTTGTAGTGATTGAACCCACGATCGATACCAAGTGTAACGCCCAAAAATCCTACTCTCATATCAAAATAGAAACTAATAATTTAATAATGAAAATTACATTAATAATATATATATATATATATATATATATATATATATATATATATATGTTTTATTTTAAAATAGGTTTACGAGTTATACATTATCCATAATTAATCATTTTCTTGGTTAAACTATTTCTACACAAGCTTGTGAAAATTGGAATTAAATTAATAATTAATTTTTTTAATTTAATTCCTAAAATATATTTACTGTTTAAACAATACGTTTACCAAGTTCCATAAGTTTAATTAATTATCATGCACCAAGATTACTTTATTTCTAACACAAAATCTTAATTATATGTCTAGCCACTAAGTGGACACATTCACCCCATTACCCATGCACTTTTTAATTAAATTTCATTCCCACAAAAATACCTCCCACTTAAGTGATGTAGGGTTTAATCTGGGCCATTAGATTGAATCTATCATAGCCCTTAGATTTGGGTTTCCCTAAATATCCTTATGGTTTTCTTTTTATTTCTATTTTCCCCAAAAACAATCTCATTTGTTCATTCTTGTTTTACAGGTTTGGAAGAGGAGAAGGAGGAGAAGCCATGAAAGGAATAAGTGAAACCATGGAGAAATTTCCTTGGTTCTAGTTGTGATGGAGAAATATTCCTCCATTATTCTCTTCATAGTTTAGTTTAGACAAGGGTTTACTATTGTAAGGTTCCTCATTCGCTTAATGTAGAGATTCCATTGTGGATATTTTTAGTTATTCAATGTAAACATTTTTGAGTTCAACAATTGGGGAAAAACGCCATTTTATTAAATCTATGAAATTTTACACATTTGGGTGCCCATAAGAGGATTTATAAGTTTAAACCGTTGAGTTTGATCATTTACTAGTTGCTGGTAGTTTCATTTTGAAGTTTTAAAATCTTAAATTTTAATTAAACTCAATCTAGACTTTTCATGATTGTTATTTTTATTTTTCTGTCAAAAGTGACAAAACTTCCACCCTACGCATATCGGTGGTTCTTTGACCACCACCTTTCTTGGGAGTTGTTCATCGAGCACCGCTCTATTCTAGGTGTTGGTTCTAAAACCACTTTGCTTTACACATGGTGATTGTTGTATTTCCCAAAAATAAAACCTTAAATTAAAGCATTTCTCAAATAGTTTCCTCTTTAGGTTGGTTTTTAGGGATATATTAAATTTAATTAAGGTGTCTACAATTCATTAGTTGATAGATTAACATCATATCCTAAATTCATAACTCAAAATTTCCAAATTCATACATTTTCCATTCAAACATACAACCTTCAACAATATGAAATGTAAGTTTTCTTTTATTGAACATAATTTAGAACTTCTCCTTTGAACCATACAATAAAATATGATAATTACAAGTTTCAAGAACATTATTTTACAAAATATGAACTTATAATCTATTTCTTTCAATATAATCAGTCCTTTCAAACAACGTATAGAATAAAAATTATTTATACATTCAAGTAAATCACTACAACTTGGAATAAATTAAATATAAGAGTATTTCTTTCAAACATACAACAGTTTATAATCTTCCACTCTAAGTGGGAACAATAATGAATTTTACAACATGAAGAATTCTTCCAACAAGGTAAAAACATAAGTTTTTTTCAAGGTCATTTGCCAAATTTTAGCTTCCAACTTGCATCCTTCAACTCTTCAAAACTTGGATCACAATACAAATAATGGGGTATAGGAGACGCTCTTCACCAAATCTATATGTTTCACCTAATTCTTAGATGTTTCTTTGAAGTATTGATGAAACAAATAGGGTAATGGGCATAGGAGGAATACCTGCTTTTAATTTTGGTTGATGGGTTGTTATGCGTGTATGACTTCGAATCAACAACTTATCATGAGAGCTTCCTTTTGGCTAGGAGGAACTACCTGTAATGAAAGAAAGACCACTACAAAAATTTCAACAATATATGCAGTGAACTACCTAGCGTGTGCTAGATCTTAGAAGTTTGATACTTTCTAGATGGTCATTATCGGTCCTTTTTTTAAAAATTTAATTTGAATAATAAAGTAAATTCTATTGTAATTCAAAATGATTTAGGTATCTCACTTTAAAAAATAAGAAATATCTAGTCTAACAAGCTAGGCTAGAGTAGGATCCAATGATCAAATAGTTAATTCTGGATCTGTGTAGGTCTAAGAGAAGTCTTAGGTATGTCATAGGTGATTAAGGGGATGAGGCGGACTTAGGTGGGTAGGTCCTTGTTCTGATTTTTATGGGAAAATACAAGATAACCAATTCCGGTTCAAGGTGACCAATGGCGGTTAGATATAACCGGTTCCATTCTTGTGGAGTTATGGGAATGCCACAGATGGGTTTTGAGTCTCCTTTGTGATTGCACTGAGAGGATCTTGGTTGGTCGTGATGAGGTATTAGGTGATTTGGGAGGGATTTGGAGAGGTTTTAATGGGTATATGGAGGGGGATGTTGAAGGAGGTCAATGGATGGCTAGATAAACAATAGGTTACAATATAGTGACAAAATGAAGTGAACCAAAGAAGTAGAATGTTTTACTTACTTGGATTCTTGTCTTGGATGCCTGTGAGTGAGGGATGGAGCTGCTTGTGAGAGGTTGAATTCTTTAAGAGATCTCAAATTGTGGGAGTGCTTCTGCATGGGCTGCATGTGCATTCCTTTTAGCTTGGTTAGATCGAGATCATTGATGGGGTGGTCAAAAGTGCAAGAGAAAATGCTTGATGTCTTTCCTTGCATGCATGCTCTCCCGAATTCGATCTCGAGAAGATGTGATATCTCTCGGAAGATCTCAATTTTTGCCAACTTTTTCCAATCTTTGCCACCTTGAAAATAAGGTTTGTTTTGGGGGTTAAAAGGGTAACCGACGCGGTGGTTAACAGCAACCGGTGACGGTCAAGGTGGGATTTCCTAGGTTTACTAAACTAAGGAGATCCTCTTGATTTTCTCATATCTCGTGTCATTAACTGCAGATTATACTTGGGAGTTTCTTGTAAGCATGAAGGAATGTGGTTAGAGAGGATGTAGGCATTGATTTTTAGGGTTTGGGTAAGTCTTAGTTAGTTATGGCAACTTACTAAGAATAGGTATTAGGTTGAGTTGGCTTGATGAGGTGTCTAAGTGAGGTGTATGTGTGGATATTATCTAAATTAAGATATTTAAATATTAAATATGGTGAGGATAATTAATTAAATTAATATTAGTGGGGTGAAGGGGACCATGGCTAGGTGAATGTGATGAAGGGTGGTTATTCGTCGAGGGAGCAAAGGGGAGTGTGACCTAATTTTAGTGTCTATATTTTTCCCCTTTTTGTTACATAGCTTGTATTAGTAAGCAACGCTAACGAAAATAAGATTTGGTTGCTCCATGTGTGGGTGAAGGTGATCCCCCTCTAACCAGGAACTGACGAGGTAGAGGAAGATTTAGTGGGTGGTTTGATAAAAGGTAAATGTGATGAAAAGGAAGGTGGGTAATAGGGGAAAAAGGAGCAAGGTCTACTCGAGTAATCTAGGTAATGGGTCAGGGTCAAAGGTAGCAACAGTCAAACGCATACTACCGGGTTGAAGAGTAGGCAAACTCTACATTGTCTAAGGTTGATAGGTTTATCCAAATAAGGTTGAAGTGATTCTAGTATCCAAGGTATAGGATATGGTCAGGAAACACAACGTAGGTTAGGTGTAGGAACTTGTAGGTATGTTTTGGTACACCAAAGGTAGGGTTAGGATAAACGGTCATGACAATAGGCTAGGTAAGGTCATTAGGTCAAGAACACAAGTAATAGTACTGCAAAGTATAGAAAATACATGAGGTCAAAGGTCGAAGTAATGGGACAGGTTCAAAATATCTAGGTCGCGGCACGTAAGGCCAAGGGAGGGTAAAATAACGAGTCCCCAAAGGAGGACAAAGGGAGGTAGTAAATGATTTGGTCAGGAAAGGGGAGGTAAATGGGTAGGGTAAAGGTGGGGTGGGGTAAATGATCAGGGTGAAGGTTGGGTGGGGAAAAAAAGGAGGTAGGGGTAGGGTAAAGTTTAAAATTTAGGGCAATTTGTAGGTGAGGGAGACCGATACTAGGTCACGGATAACTAAGTTACGTGTGATTTAATGTGAGGCACATGGAAGATGAATTTTTAAGGTAGAGGATGGCCGAGCTAACCTCCAAGGGCCCCATGCCCTTGGAGTGCTACCTACATAGTCCTAGTGAAAAAGGGACCTCAGGCCGATGTAGTTCTCCCATGAGCTAGGGAAGAATATGAGAGGGTTGGAAAATGAGGTAGTAGGTTTTAGGCATGGTGTGGGTTTTAGATCTATTAGGTGTGGGTGGATTATAGGTAAAGTGATGTAGGTGATGTCGATTGTGACAAAAGAAGAAGATTACCCCAAAAGTAAGCGTCGAGGACCAAGTCCTGTATAAGGTAATCAAAATGTAAACAAAGATGGTTCAAAAGATAAGAGGGGGCAAGAAAGCCACCAGATTGGGTAGGATCATACCGAGTAAATCACACCTTGAAAGAGGTGATGAACGTAAGACCCTAAAGACATTGCATGATTGATTGTTCTATGGTGAAAAGTAGTCACATGATCACCAAATGTCTAAGTTCCAAGAAGTCCCTTGAGGCAATAGGAAATGGGAGTGGGAATGGTAAGAAGGGTGAAAGGTAGTTAATTTTTATGTGGTATGAGGTAACATGCACTTTGGGCAAGAGATCTGAGGTCACAATGGGCAAGTCCATGACTAAAATGTTTGTTGTTTTGACTTGTAGTTGAAATAGACTGATCGATGTGGGAAGTCTATATGGGATGAAGAAAATTTAACTCCTTCAGAACTTCGTGAAGCTGATCGATGCGGGAAGCTTCGGTTGCTCTCATTTTTTTAGAAGAGGTTTTACATAGTTTTCCTTCGAGGGAGTAGGCTATTTATAGTAACACTTGTTAAGAGGAAGATGTCCTTTTGAGGGAGTCATCTTTTTATTAGATGTTTGACTCAAGGAGTTTGGTCTCATGTGAGGTCTTTGAATTCATGGACAAGACCAAGGTGGAGAATAGGACTCTTGTTCAAAAGGCAAGGTGGAACGACCATGGGATCTCATCTAAAGGTACACAAAAAGTATTCATGAGAATCAAGCTATGTACAATGCTGTGGTACACATATTCGGAGAGAGATAACAAGTAACAGGTACTCACATGATTCTTGTTTAATCGTTAGTGAGGTGTATGAAGTGAATAAAGCTTAAAGGATGAGCATGGAAAGAGATAAAAAGTGAGGTAGAACTACAAGTCAACAATAGAATGGTCGAAGATACCAGGCATTAAAGGGCTTAGGTTCAAGTTTACCATTGAGTGAAGATAAATCATAAGCACCTAATCCATAGGAATGAGTCATGATGTATGGTCCAAGCCAATTAGGAGCAAATTTTCCCCGTTTACTTTTTTCTACTTTGGTTATGTGTTGATTTTCTTTTAGGAAAAGGTCACCTACTTGGAAGGTCTCACAGTGCATGGACACATGTGTCATAGGAACATTTGACACTTTTTTGGTAAACTTGAAGGTGATCCAGAGCGTTAAGACAACATTCATCTAGTAACTCTAGTTGTGTTAAACGGTCCCGATGAAAGTCATCATCATTGAGCATGTCATGGAGAGAAATGCAGAGTGAGGGGATCTGGACTGTGAGAGGCAAGACTTCCTCTATACCATAGACCAAAGAAACATGTGTGGTCGTAGTGGAAGTGAAAATACTAGTGTGGTATGCCCACAGGAAAAAAGGAATGTGCGTATGCCAATCCTTCCTAGTATCGTTAACCACTTTCATAAGAATTTTATTTAAGGTTTTGTTAGTGGATTTGGCTTGGTTGTTTGTTTTTTGGGTAATAAGGTGATGAGAAACTAATCGAATGCTTTGAAGGCGTTACAAATTTTTATAATGTTATGTTTTTTAATTGTTTTCCATTGTCAGTGATGAGGCGATGAGGAACACCAAAGTGACAAATGATGTGGTGGTTAATGAACTCACATATTTTCTCATCTTTCGTGGAAATGAGTGGTATGAATTCCATCCATTTTGTATAGTATTCGGTAGCAATGATGATCCATTGATGGCGTTGGGAAGAATGGGGATTGAATTCTTTGACAAAATCCAAACCCTATTGAGAGAAGGGCCAAAGGTCACGAGTGACCTAGAAGGCATGACTAGGTGTATGATGAAGATTGGAATTTTTTTGGCATTTTACACAACATTTGACGTAGTTGCAACAATCATAGTTAAGGTTCAGCCAGTAATAGCCCAGGCAAAGAATACGCTTAGCAATAACAAGGCCAATGAAGTGACCTCCACATATGTCATCATGAACTTCCTTAATGGTATAAGGGATTTCAGAGCTTGTGAGGCATCGTAAGAGAATACCGTCAAAGCCATGCTTATAGAGGAGGCCCCCGATGACATAACGAGAGACCTTTTAAGGAAGGAACATTGTCCATTAGGGTGAGATCGGGAGATAAGATGGAGAGAGAAAGATAGTGGAGTATTGTTTATACTAAAGGTCACTCGGTCGGGGTTGGCGATTATGATCGAGTGAACATTGTGAGGTAAATAAGAAGGTGATTGGAGTCATTATATGGTGAAAAATATTTGAGAATTGGTAAGCGAAGCGGGTATTTGGGAAGCTAAGAAGGCCATGGTATTTGCAAATTTGTTAGTTGAATGTGGGATGGTTTGAAGGGTGTAACGATCGAGATGGTCAAAAGTATGTCTACATGATGTTTATACTTTTGAAGTATCTTGTTACGAAATTGGTATATACCAGGTGACTTGGTTTACGACCAATTGAGAATCACCAAAGATGTTGATTGATTTGACATCTAGGGTGTAAGAAACTTGGAGACCTAGTATAAGCACTTCATATTCGGCAATATTGTTCGTGCATTCAAAATCTAGTTTGAAAGACAAAGGAATGGGTTCACCATCAAGGGAATGAGGATAATACCAACTCCACCCCCATGCGACACTTAGAACCATCAAAGAAGAGTGTCATTTGGTAAGGGGTTCGTCCCAAGAAAGGGTAGCAATTGACTCATCTAGAAAGTCAAAATTAGACGGTTGATCCTTGGAAATAGGTGTGGCGGCCAATTGGTCGGTGATAGATTTTCCCTTGATGGACTTTTGTGAATGAATTCAAGGTCAAGATCAGCTAAGAGCATAAGCCATCATGCAAAGACACCGATTTTGATAAGGTTTGGCATACATGAAGTGTAAGGGGTTGGTGTTGGTCACACTAAAGGTTTTGTGGTTGAGTAGGTAATGACGGAGTTTGGTGGAAACCAACACTAAGGCTAAGAAAAGTTTTTCAGGGTGAGTGTATCAGGTTTCATAGTCGAAAAGAGTACGGCTTATGTAATAAATTGCACGCTCCTGTGTTGTTCATCGCAATGATGAGCGAGCATGGCTCCAAGGAATGATCGGTAGCTAAGATATATAGGTAAAAAGGTTGATCTTCTTTAGGTGGATAGAGTATGGGTGGTTGGAGAAGGTATTATTTTAGGGCCTCAAAAGCTTTGTAATAGTCATCATCCCATTTAAAGGAGACATCCTTCTTGATCGATGATAAAATGGTTGACATCGATAAGATAATTATGAAATGAAATGACAAATAGACTACAACTTACCTTGTAGGCTATGGAGTTGTCTAAGGTTGGTGGGCGGAGGTATTTCCAGAATGGCCTTAACTTTAGCAGGGTCAACTTCTATACCATGTAGGGAAATGATAAATCCTAGGAGCTTTCTGGGAGGACCGCGAAGACGCACTTCTTTGGCTGAAGGTAAATGTAATATTTAATGAGGTGGTCAAAAATAGTTTTGAGGATGGCAAGGTGTTCGAGAGCGGCATTTATATTTGGCCAAGAGATCATCCACATAATCTTCCAATATGTGATGCATGATTTCATGGAAGATGTAAGTCATAGCCCACTGATATATGGCACTAGCATTTTTAAGGCCAAAATGCATGACTCGATAGCAAAAGGTCCCCCAAGGGGTGATGAACGTGGTTTTGTGTTGATCCTCTGGGGAAAGTAGGATTTGTTTATAACCCAAGAAGCCATCCATGAGTGATAGCATCTCATGGCCAGCGGTAAGGTCAACTAGATGGTCAATACTAGGAAAGTTTTCTTTAGGACATGCTAGGTTAAGGTCACAAAAATTTGTGTAAATATGGAGTGTCCCTATCACCTTAGTGATAGGGACAATGTTAGAAATCCAATGAGGATAATCAATGGGTAAGATGAAGGAAACAAAAAGAAGGCACTGAAGATCCTCTTTGATGAGAAGGGAAATGCAAGGGTGCATTTTCCTTAGCTTTTGTTTAATGGGTTTGGCATCGGGAATTGTTACGATATTGTGGACCACAATGGTGGGATCAATACCGGGAATGTCTGCGTAAAACCAAGTGAAAGCATGGTTATGATCCTTATGAAAATAAGTGACTGCTTCCTATTCAACAAAGATCTAAAGATTGACCGATGTTTAGGATGTGCGGGTCATCCTGAGTATGAATGTTGATCTCGATAGTCGATTCATTCAACATGGTTTACATCTCGAAGATAACAACCGATGAATATATGAGTGTTCTTCACAGAGTAGGTGAGTATAGATTCATCATCCCGACATTGAACGGTGTTAATTGAGGTGTATCATCATCGATCATTTCAGGATACGAGAAGGGAAGAGTGAAAGGGACTCACCCTCACGTTGATAAGTTAGAGGTCCCTAGGAAATGGTGTTTATGAAAAGAAAAAAAGTTAGGAGGGATAGAGTCGGGATCCATCAACTTCATCGGTGAGGGTGGTGATGAAGGTGGAACGGTGAAGAAGGTGGAGAAGGGCTAGTGTCCTTAATGAGTTCAATGCGGGACTATTTGGTAGGTGGTTCAAGGAAGCGATACCAATATAGTCGTTATGTTTATAGGTGGTAGATGGAATGATAGTATGGCGGCCTTGCTCATAAAATCCAAAACCAAAACCCTTCCATGCACATCGGTGCAAGAAGGTGTGGGAGAAATGGTTTTTGGTAAGTGATTGTAAGTCGGCGGAAAATGGGCGAGTTTGTGACAGGTGGTTTGGGTGTGTAAGTGGTAGTATCAAGTCCCCATAGGTGATACTAGTACGAAGGTGAGGGGGACCATATAGGTGACGTTCTCCTATATGGTGATCATAACGAGGGTGTTGGTGAATAATTTCTTACTCTTGTGGAGTAAGGAATAAGTTGACACTATATGGGTAGTACTCCCCCAGTGAGGCATTGAAAAACACCTTCCAAGGATCGGTGGTTTGTATGTAGGTAGCTGGAATGGATGATGTGTCGAGGTCGATGCGAGGTAGAGTTAAAAATTGGGAAGCTAATGGGTTAGTCGTGGAGGTTGGGTTACCCAGTAGGAATGGAAGAGGTATGTGCGATTGAAGCAACAATCAGTAATGCAAGGTGGAGGTGTAGGTGAAGAAATAACGGTTGTGGATGTAGACGGCTTAATAGGTATGAGCACATCATTGGGTTGGTAAAGCATGTTGCATGTTTTAAAAGGTGATGGGTCAGCTGGAATTGTATAGGTGTGTCATTCGTGTTCAAACTTTACACAACAATGCAAAGTGGAAGGAACGCAACCCATGACACAAATCCAGGGTCTGCCAAAAAATAGGTTGTATTGAAATTCCCCCTCTAAAACGTAAAATAATTATGGAACAGTGCAGGGGCCCATGCAAACGTGGAGGATGATGGTGCCTAGTGTAGAAGTGATAGCGTCATTGAATGAACGCAACATGAATGGATGTTTATGCATGCAATTTAACAGGTATCTGAATTTGAGCAAATGCATGTGATGAGATGATGTTAATACTAGCGCCCCCATCAATCATCACATCGTGTACCCGTATGTCATCTATGTGGACAGAGATGAAGAGGGCTGTGTTCGGTCATCATTTTGGTGTGGCACGATCTCTTCTTTTGAAAATTTAAGGGATGCTACTTTGAATAGGGTGGGGCTAAGATGAAGGTGGTAATTTTGTGAGAGAGGCTACATGATGGGGTGTGATAATGGAGGCTACGGGTGTAGGGTCATTAGGTAAAACTTCAATAGATTGAATAACCTCTATGAGAGCTTGACGATGGGATTCGAGGTATGGATGAGGTCATATAAGGACATTTTGAGGGGAGATTGGTGTAATTTTTTGAGCATGGTGTGATGTGTGACACCGTTAGAAATGGGGTACATAGGTCCACGGATAGTGATTTTAGGTATGGGTGTAGATGGTATGTTGGGTATAGGATTAGTTGGTGGGTCGGTTACCTTTTCTTTATCCTTATCCTTCCGAGCATGTGTAGTGATGTGTATCATGTTGATCTAAGGGGCATTGGAAAACAGAGAAGGTGTATCGTGAGTGGTATAACGACACGATGGGAAAAAACCTATCGAGGAGAAAACACCGTGAGGTGAGTTGGGCACAATGACATTTGGGTGGTGGCATGGAAATTTCTCTAATGTGAACCATGTTAATTTCAAATCTTGGGGTGGCTCTAGGAGCTATGAGGGTGGATTTTGTGGTTGTTGAATGGGTAGTGTGGGAATGGGTGTCGGTGAAGCGGGTCCTCGTCAAGAAGGTCGTCGTCATCAAAGTTGGCTTCTAGAGGACATAACTGGATCATAACATTTTTCAATGCCTTACGCTCTCCACATCGTGCCCGACACATGATGGTAGGTGTAAATTTTAGTATCGTTAAACCCTTTTACCTTGGGTTTAAGGGGGTCATAAGGTCCGAGTTACGGTAATGTGATGACAAAAGTCTCAAGGAGGTTGGTTAAAATTTTGGCATAAGACCTGTTAGTGGATCGCATGATGGGAAGTGAACGTGGGTTTGGGTGTAGGTGTGGTTAATTGTTGAGGAAAAATTTTCGGAAGAGGAGGAACGGGTCGAGGTATGGGTTTGGGTGCTGGAATGATTTTGGGTTTCGATCATGCTTATTTAGGTAGGGGTATAGTAGATGGAAGGGTAGGAGGGTGTGTGGTTGTTTTGACTACCTTATTTTTGGGTAGTGGAGTTTTGTTTTTGGGTCTCACCTTTTTGGGTAAAGGTGATATGGGTTCACGAGGTCGAGAAGGAAAAGAAAATGGGGGAATAAGGTGAGTTACCCACAAGAATAATGGAGGTGCTATAAAGGTAGCCGACGCAGTCATGCTTAGGGGTTTGAGAGACAAAGCAAGTAAAGTGTAGTGGTTAGTGAAGCAATAGGCGAGGGTATTGGAGGTATGGGTGGTAAACATACTATAGGTGTTAGTGTAAGTCGTGTTGGGTGTCCGGGAGATTAAAGGTTTGTGAGGAAGGAATGGGTTGTTGTGCTTTTGGTTTATTGATGGGTGGAGGTTGCTTCACCATGTTGGGAAGTTGAAGTCTTAAGATAGATGGGATAGGTGAAGGTGTGATTTACGTGCCGAGGTATGAGTTTTATGGGTTTGGTTTTTTTCTTCGGTGTCGAGTAAGTGTGGTGTTGACTTTGGAGGATGTAAATATATTCAGCCATAGGTGGATGAGTAAAGGTGGTGGTTGGGATGACCCCTAAGGTGGTAATAAGTTTAGTCGAGGCAAATGTTATAGGTGTGGGTTTGGGTTTAGATGTAGTTTGGGTTATGGGTAAGGGTGTATGTGAAGTTATGATGGGTGTCGTGGAAGGAGTTGTGATAGAGGTGGTTGTGTTTGGTTTGATTGGTCGGAATACTTTTGGGTAGATAGTGGAAGTATCAGTAAGTGACATCTGCATCTGTGTTGAGACCGGAAGCATAGGACGCCCCCATAATAAGGCTTTATCCACATAATTTAAGCGATCAGGAAAATGTGAGAACGACATGTCTGTGGGTGGAGTTGATGAGGACTTAATGGAAATTACCGTAAAATGTGTCTTAGAGATAGGAAATTGGCTAGCTTCAGCTCCCATGGGTAGGAGAGTTGAAAGTAGGTCTGTAGGATTTTGGGTAGCTGATGGAGAACGCTCACCAAGAGGCAACAAGTATATCAACTGGGTCTATGATAGGCAGAGGAGATTATGGGAGCTCCTCTATAGGTGGAGGAGATGATGGGTGCTCCTCTATGGGTGAAGGAGGTAATGGGTGCTCCTCTGTGAGTGGAGGAGGTACTATGGGTACCGGTTCTCTAAGTGGAGAAGCCAAAGGTGAAATGGTCTCGATGTTAGCGGAAGACTCCTCCGTAGGTGATGAAGGAGATGAAAGGTGTTCCTCTGTGGGTGGAGGATTTCAGGCTAGGATTTTCTCTATGGAAGGAATATGGGCTAACCGGGAGGCGATAAGTACATTAGTAAAAATAGAGTGAACCTCGTGGGTGTGAGTATCATGAGTCGAGGTCTCACTAGTTTGATCGAGACGAAGGGGCATGGTTGGGAAATGGTTTTTTTGAAGATGTGTAGTTTTGGTTGGCAGTGCATTAGGATTATCCATAGTTTACTTACCTTTCTTGAGCTTTTCTTGGACAATATTTTTGAAATTGATGCAATTTTCATCACTATGACCCTTTACTCGATGATAGTTACGAAGTCATGTTCTTTATACCATGCGGGCATGAGGCGAGTAGGGTCGAAACCAAGTGTGGAGTTTTATAGGTGGAAGGGTAATGGCCCCAACTTTGATAAGATTTTCTAAGAAAAAGAGTAAGGTTCCCCAATTGGGGTGTATTTCCACCGCTCTCTCGTCTAAATTGAAAAGTTGGAATGGGTGAGAGATTAGATGAGGGGGTAGCTTGATTTGACAGATGAGTTGGGCCACCTTGATTACCACTTTGCATTTTGATGCCCTTATTTTTTTAGCAATTTGTTTGTGGTTTGGAAGAAGAAGAGGTATCATTCGAATTGAATGCCGAATTCTTATTTTGTAACTAGATTTTCTTCTCTTTGATGGCCTAAATCTCTAAATTTCATGTCATAGTGAATGCTTCATCAAATGTTCGAAGGTTTGGACTGTAAGGTCATTTGAGATATGTCTAGCACAAGCCCGTGTGAAGAGCTCAATGAGTTCTGTTTATCATAGTTGGAAGATGAGTTGATTGATCAAGCTACGCGGTGAGTGACAAAAATTGTGATAGATTCTTCGTCATACTTGACGCATGGAGTATAGGTCAATCATGGTAACCTTCTTGACGATATTGATAGAGAAATGATCCAAGAAGGCTTGGGATACCTGATTGAATGAGAATATAGAGTGTCTAGGTAACCCACTATACCAATCTAATGCCGGTCCAGTCAGAGACATGGGAGAATTTCTCAAGAGGAAGGCATCATCATGAGCGATTAGATAACACCAGTGTTTGAACGACCACAAATGCTGTTGCGGGTCTTCTTTGCTATTGAAATGATTGAATTTAGGCATTTCCCAATGCACGGGATATGGGCAGATAGGAATGGATGGGTGGATGAGTTCGTTGCAAATCTCATCATAGGTGAGAGTGTTGCATGAGCTAGAAACCGATGCCTCCAATGTCTGCATCTTTTCCAACATTAATTTGATTAGGTCATTGGTAGGTTGCAATGATTGGGTGCCTCCTATAGCGTGATGGGGTTGGTTTTGGGCATATAACGAGGGTGGCACTCCAGTGTATGGTGCTGCCATGTTGGTTGATTGAGAAGAAGGTAGTGAAATAGGAGGTACGTACCCAAAGTGAATAATGGATGAAATGGGAGGTGGCTAATAGTATGTATATGGAGGTGGAAGGGTCATGGTAACCTTGTGGCAATGGGAGCTAATGATTATGGAATGGAAAGGATCACATTCTCGAAAAGGGATAGGGGTCACCGACACGGGAGGTGGAAGTGTAGCTATGGGTATGTGTGAGACATTAGGGGTGGATGAGGTTACATTTTGGGTAGTTATCGAGGGTATGGTGGATGTGGTGGGTGCCACGAGGTGGCAGACATGGCAGTCATAGTGGGTATAGGACCTAGCTGTGAAACGACTGGGGGTAAGGTAGATGCGGGAAACACAGAGCTAGATGGAGACGATGTAGGAGTGGGAGCAAGAGCTAGGGGGATAGATATGGGAATTTTGTATATCAACTAACCCAAGGCATCTTGAATGGATGAGTGGTAAAGGTAAAACTACAAAGCAACATTACTTTGGTCAAGGAGTCGTGTGAACTCTTCATCTCTTGTAGCGATAGTGATAGGTTAGATGGGATCCATGGCTGGTGATAAAATGGAAGGTGGTGAAGGACTAGGTGGGAGTAGTTGAAAATTGACGTGAAATACGAGTGCACTTGTTTGTTTTCGGTTAGCACCATGTAAACTTGTACTAATCGTAAGGTTGTTTCTCTATAAATGACACAAAATATAGCAAGAACAGTGAATCGATGGTAAACGTGTATTTGGTACCAAATGTAGGTTGGAAAGTGAAACAACCTAATTGATGCCGGTTAGGGAAAATAGACGCTGGTCAAATTGGTAATCACATTTCGATCACCGTAGAAAATGGTTAGTGACTGAAAAACCAGTAGAAAGTTGAATCGACAGCTGGTATGCCAAATCGATGGCTTTTCACAATGTCAATGGGAATGATATCGGTGATAGAGACTATGAAAAGTGGAAGAAAATGAATAAAATGTCCTTTTGGGTAGGTTAACAAAAGGACTTGGAACCGATGTCGGTTGGGTATAACTGACGACATGGTCAGAGGGTAATTGACGATGGTTACTATGAAATTGAAACAATGATGAAAGACGAGTCGTTGTGAATTAAAATATGATGTATAATCGACCCAAAATTCTCGAGAGGATGATGATGATATGGTCTAGGCACATTCAGGTGAAGCTGGAATAAATTGAATGTGATGAGGAGCATGCAACGATGAACAAGAAAAATTAAGAATGTGATCTCTCATCTCAAAATGCAAGCCAAACAGAAACACTAAGAAAAATGTGATCCTAGGAGTGTCTTTTCTATTATGTTTTTTTATCTTATGCTACTTAAGGACTGACACATGAATTGTGAAATAGATTTTTTGGTAAGGATGGCTTCTTACGAAGAAGGAGATCTAAAAGGTGAGGTTTTAGGTATGTTATGGTGGGGGGCGGGCCTCACTCAAGTATGACTCGATAGAGCAATGAGCTAGGTACCCACCGTGTCTTTGTGATTGTGTGATCACCTATAGCTTCTTCCAAGTAAGATGTTGTTTAAGAAAATGTGTATTTTTATTTTTGTGAGGTTTGGTAAGACTTAGAGAGAGAGAGAGAGAGAAAGAGAAAGAAAGTGCTTTCTACGGTTCATTTTTCAACCATCAGCTGGTCATGACTTCCAGCGTATAGGTTGCCCTCAATTAATGTGAGCTAATATGACAAAGCAGAATGGAATGCACTTATTTTTAAACCCAAATCGAAGTGTGAAGTTGGATGACACAATTAGACGAAGAGGAAGATGGATGTTATTTCACTACAATGCATAAAACATAAAGAAATGGTTCTTTTAATTACACCAAAAGAAAGGTTTCCTTTAGAGCAAATAGAAAGAAAAGGTGGGTTACCAAGGAAGAAAATTAATGTGTATGCTTTTCGAAGGGATGGAAACACACAACTTTTCCTAGGAATGAATATAATGCAAGGAGCCCCGATGGGTCCCACTGGGCATGCCAAAATGTTTCACCTGATTCTTAGACGTTTCTTTGAAGTATTGACGAAATATATAGGGTAACGGCGCGTAAGAGGAATACCTGTTTTAATGCTAGTTGATGGGTTGTTGTGCACATATGACTTTTGAATCCACAACCGATCGTGAGAGCTTCCTTTTGGCTATGAGGAACTACTTGTAATGAAAGCAAGACCACAAATAAAAGTTAAACAATATATGCAAAGGAACTCGCCTTTAGCGTGTGCTAGATCCGCTAAGTGTGATACTTCCTAAATGGCTATCACCTAATGTTTTAAAAAATTTAATGCGAATAATAAAGTAAATCCTATTGTAATTCAAAATGATTTAGGTATCTGACTTAAAACACAACAAGAAAGATCTAATCTAACAGGCTAGGCTAGAGTAGGATCTGAAGGTCAAATAGTTGGTTATGGGTCTCTATAGGTCTGATAGAAGTCTTAGGTAGGTCATAGGTTATTAAGGGGATGAGGCGGAATTAGGTGGGTAGGTCACTATTCTAAGTTATATGGGAAAATACAGAACGATGCCAATTTAGGATGACCAACGACAATTATATATAACTGGTGCTGGTTACTGTGGAGTTCTGGGAATGCCATGGGATGGGTTTTGGGTCTCCTTTGCAATTACACATAGGATCTTGGTTGGTCAGGATGAGGTATTGGGTGATTTGGGATTAATTTGGTGAGGTTTTAATGGGTATATGGAGGGGGAATGTTGAAGAAGGTCAATGGATGGCTAGGTAAACAATAGGTGATAATATAGTGACAAAATGAAGTGAACTAGAGAAGTAGAATGTTTTACTTGGATTCTGGTCGTGGACACCTGTGAGTGAGGGATGGAGGTGTTGGTGAGAGGTTGAAGGCTGCAAGTGATCTCAAATTATAGGAGAGCTTCTTCATGGGTTGTATGTGTATTCCTCTTTTCTTGGTTAGATCAGATCATTTCTAGCATGGCTATGAAGGAGAAAATGCTAGATCTCTTTCCTTGCACGCATGCTCTCACTGGAATTTGATCTCAGAAGATTCGATATCTCTCAGGAAGATCTCAATGTTTTCGCCAAATTTTTCCAATCTTTTTCCAACCTTGAAAATAAGGTTGTTTTGGGGGTTAAAAGGGTAACCGGTGGCAGTTCCAGCTTAACCGAAACGGTTAGGGGTAGCTGGCATCGGTCAAGGTAGAATTTCCTAGGTTTACTAAACTAGGGAGATCCACTTGATTCTCTAAGATCTCGTGCCATTAAACAACATATTAGACTCGGAGCTTCTTTTCAAAGATGCAGGAATGTGGTTAGAGAGAATGTAGGCATTGATTTTTAGGGTTTGGGTAAGTCTTAGTTAGTTATGGCAACTCACTAAGAATAGGTCTTAGGTTGAGTTGGCTTGATGAGGTGTCTAAGTGAGGTGTATGTGTGGATATTATTTGAATTAAGATATTTAAATAATAAATATGGTGAGGATAATTAATTAAATTAATATTAGTGGGGTGAAGGGGGCCATGGCTAGGTGAATGTGATGAAGGGTGCTTATTCGTCGAGGGAGCAAAGGGGAGTGTGACCTAATTTTAGTGTCTACACTATAATCTAATAAGAGGATAATCCATCCCCTTATCATCCCTCAAGCCCCAACCAAATAACAATATGAGGTATTATACAACATTTGAAAACTTTTACAAGAGTCTTCAATAGAAAACATTCCATAATAACACAATCAAATAACACATTCAAAACAAACCATTTAAACAAAATAACAATTTTCCCAACAAAACCAATGGATTGACTACAACAAGCCAACAAGGAGAAATGGAATATGGGCACCACCTCCTTTTGTCTCTCAAGTGATGTAAATTTTTTACCCAAAAGCCTCCATGTCCACAACTCAAAATATAAATCAATCCTTAGTTCTACACTTGAAAAATGTAAAATATACCCATGTTAGCCTTTTCACTCCCCAAAGGTGGAGCTCAAACTCACACTCCCTCCAAAATTCATTCCTCACATCTCCCTTTTCCCTTCCCAATGGTCCCATAAATCCATCTCCCACACAAAACTTAAGGCAATCTACCCATTTACAAACAACATAACCACAACACTCTTACAATAGATAAAAACACCATTTCTACATCAAATACAATAATACAAAGATGAAAAAGAGGAGATCCTATCTCTCCATCAAGCTTCCAATTCCTTTTCTCAAACAAGCCTTTGAATCCTTCACAAAAACTCAATCCATGATGTATCTCTCAAAAGACAAACTCCAACTATGAAACCAAGACCAATTTTCCAAAAGTGCATGAGAAACAAATAAGACAAGTAACCCAAAATCCATCAAAATCATCCAATAAATGGAAAAGCGATGTGAGTATGATGAGGTGGTGCCATGTAGGATAACACTTCATCATCCCTCCATTCCAACACACAAGTCTAACACTAATCCCAAAGAAATTAAATACACTTGTAAGACTTATACTACAACAAACAAGCCTTTTTACCACAATTATTCCACAAAATTACCACAATTTGGAGGAATTGTAGAATACTTGTAGTACTTCTATAAAAATTTCATTTACTCATTTTTGGTATTATGGATGTTCCATGATTTAAATACACTAATACTAGATCATAGAGAACTTACATATTCAACCCTTTGTTATAGAAAATCTACATTTTTTTAGAAAATGAATTAAAATTTATACTAAAATTTAATTTGTATCACAATACGCTTAAAAATATTTTGAAAAAACTTATATAATTCTTTTCTATTATTCAAATTCAATATTAAATCATTTGAAAATACTATATTATCAAAAATTGCATATTTTATGAAGCTTATAAAAATTAAAATTAAAATAATATGAAAATACAAATGTATAAAAATATATTTATAATAGCATAAATTATAAATATTATTAAAAATTTTAGAGTATTAAAATTACGAATCAAAATTTTTAAATGGTACTACCAAACATTTCACTATGACTTATATTACTAAAACATATAATAAAAACTAATTTAAATTAAAATATTTTTAAATTGTTGTAAAAATAACACACTAATAAAAATTTATTTAACTAAATATTGATAATATGAACATGCTTTTATTTATAACATATTTTTAAATAGATTAATTTAATAGAATTTATTTTTTATATATATATAACAAATACTAATTTATTTTCGTATTATTTGCTTATTTTATAAACAATAAGTATAAAATTAATAATACTAACTAATATTTTGTGCTATTAGATAATTAAGAATCATTTATGTAGATTTGTGTCATAGATGAATATATCATTTATTTAACTAACTTTGATTCATCTCGGCAGATTCTCTTCTCCATCCACTATTTTCGAAACCCAGATTGACAATTGTAAGTTAGAGTTTTAAGAATTTGATTTTATTCTATCAAAAATACAATAAAAATTAGATTTTCAACCGTGATAAAATAGTAGAATTATGCCACATGTTACAGCATAAAGATTTTATCTATTTTTAGGAGATATTATCATGTGTTCAACAACTTCAACTGGTTAATAAACCCTTACGTGTAGGAAAGGAGTTCCAGAATTTTCGAAGAAATACTGCATTAATGGTCATACACGTTTCCAGGTGGAAGCTAAGAGGTGAAACATATGATGTATGTCCTACCTACCCTACAAACACACATCCACGTGGTAAATTCCATGGAAACAATGAGAAGGATTTAATTAACAATATGACCATAATGCTTAAAATAATTAGACAATTCAGTATTCCTATTCCACCCTTCGATGTTCTAATAATTCCAATTTCGATCTATTAAATAGTACTAATGAAAATTAAATTAATTTAGGTTGCGAAATGATCAACAAATTTCTTTGGAAGAACAACCTACATAGATCCTTTTCACATAGATTTTTTTATTTGTGGACTACACTTTCCAATCCTGTTTTCATCATGTAGTAGATTTTTTTTTACAGTGTCTTGGAAAGATGTATCTACAATGTTTTAGAAAATGATGGTTTTACTGTGTTAGAAAGATAAATATTTGACAAGCACAATAGATTGACTTTGAGTTTGGTTTGAAAGTGTATCATTTCAGGAATTTCAGGGAGTGAGAGGTGCACAAGGTGGCATCTACAATGCTCGAGAGTATAATATCATACAATCGATGTCTCAGTAACAACATAATAATAATGAAGGAGATACAACTTGTGGATCTGATGATGCAGCTGTAAAAAAATTAAAGAAGGCCGAACATGAATACAACCATGCTCGCTTCTGAAAATCATTGCTTGGATAAAAAATCCCTTATCTTGTTTTAAATCGTGAAACACAAGAATGCAATAAGGAATTTCACAAGTTCGATATGATTTTCCTTGTTTTGAAACCATCAATTTTTCAAGTCAATCATATTGCCAATGCATTTATGGAGACTTGTTTTCATTGTGGATCAGACCTGAGTTAGCTCGTGCTTACACACATACCATATCAATTCTGCCCTTCCCTCTTCCTCAACTTGTTTTCATGAACACGGTAATTTCTTAGGGATAACATTACTAGTGATTCGGGGGAGATTTAATGTTCTCACCATGAGATGTATTGGAGAAAATTTAGGAATCTCTCCAACAGTTAATATTAGAAATTTCATTCTCAATTTCTAAAAATTATGTAGTCTTCTAGTCTTTATATGTCTTTCCTTTTACCACGGGAAAATAAATGTGCTACGTTGCTTCGTTGTATAGATTTATTGAAATTTCAATGAAATGATGAATACAATTCGCATGTGCCATTGTAGTATTGGAAATATCCATTTTTTAAATCAATAATGAATGGTTTTATCAATTGATTGTAATTGGGTTTTTAACTAATTTTATAAATTTGTTTGCAGTGAAGGGAGCTCGATATTGTTTACAAAACACCACAATCTACAAGAGAATATTTTTCTATTGAGAGAAGCAATTGTAGAATTTCTCTTGAGTCACATCAATTTCTATCTTCATTGGTGTTGTATAAATATGACATGCAAAACAATTTTGATTACTTATTTATCAATTGGTTTGAAGAGACAGACAACCCTCGAGGCTATAGTCAAAATTTCCAAAGGATGCACTTTATTCTAGCTATAATGCCCTGTTCTACGTTACACCTGTTCATTCTGTGGTGATCGAGTGCTAAGCATGGAGTGTCATTGTGCCTTAAATGCGACCTCGATTGCTGACCATTATGACTATAATTGATAATTATTTTACAAGCTGTAAAATGATAATAATGATAATAATAATAATAATGACATTATGATTGTATTATCGATCAACGATTGTATTTTATTATTACCTTCTTTATATCGATTGTTATCGATGTCATCCTCTGTTATCGTTAAACTATCCTTTTGATTTGTTTGTCGCTTCCACTGATCGAGCCTCGTTGCGCAAATGAGGAAGAGTATGTTTTGTGGTGGCACCACGGTTTGGGAGTGGCGTTCGCATAAATATTTCATGTAATTCTCAATCTCGTTTCTCCTCCGGGTCGACCGATCCCAATCTTAGAATTGTTTTAAATTATTAATTTTAAATATAGATTCTTATGTCCCAACCTACCTTGTCTCTCCCTTTTGGATCTCCTCGTGTACCAAGTTTGGCGTGGGAAGGAAAGGTTAATGATGTTTTTGACCTTGTTTCCTTGGTCGGGTGGAGGTGGGTGGCTTTAATGGCCACCTGCCATTGCATTAAAAACCCCCTGCACCTTCTTGGCGTGTTCAACTCCTGGTTGGTGGCCGCACCTACCCATTTATTAAATTGTTGACTTGCAATCTGCTGTCACGTGGTCTACTTGTTGCTTTCTGCCCAAAACCACGAATGCTTGTTTTGCGCTCCATCAAATGCTGCAATAGATGAATTGCTACAGATGTGTTCTGGATAGTGGATTCATTGATGGTGAAATGAAGGTCTGTCACCCTGATGTTGCGTGGATGGGTGTGGATTCTCAAAATCGTGTTGTACAGGCAGTTTCAGTGGAGCGTAGAACTGAAATCCTCCTAGGAAAGTGCCGTGAGGAAGTGTTTGGCTATATGCAGCAGCTACAGGGCAGAGAAGTAAACTTATCCCAGAAAATCAGTGGCCTCCAGAGAGAGCTAAGTGCGACAGCTGCCGCAGGGCAATCCCAAGGAACCATTGGTGTTGATCCTGATGTTCTTGCCGCGCGACCACAGTCGTGATCAGTTGTTGCAAAATCCTGCAGCTGTAGTAGAAGCCTTTTTGAGCGCTCCAACAAGTAGGTGGTCCAACTTCGTTAATATCTGTTCAGCTTCAACTGCATCCTCAAATTCTAGATTCTCCTTCAAGATATTTCTGCCAAAATCGACTAAGTGACAGTGAGAGTGTTACAAGGAGACCGTATGTTGACGCGATGGGAGGATCATTTTCTGTGTTCTGTCCATTCCGTTTCTGGTCATGTTTGTACCCCGTTCTGTCCATTCTATTTTTGTAATGTGTTGTGCATCTGTGTAGTGTGAATGTGCCCGTTCTTTCGTATGTATATTGTGCTTGTTTTCGGTGCTTGTATTTCTGTGCTTGTATTTCTGTTTGTGGCCACTGTGTGCATTATTTCAGATTAGAAAATAGAGAAAAAAATGGAGGCGGCATCTTATCATGAGGTAAGTTAGGGTTTGCTTTACTTCCGTAATGCGGCTTTGTTTATACGTATCTATTTGGATCTTATTTCTCATTTTATTTTTGTTCTGGTTTAACGCATTGTGGACGAGAGCGGTTGAGCGGCCGTTAATTGCGCAGGGTAGACACAGAAATAGAGGCCAAGGGTTTTTAAGTTTTTCTTGTTGTCGTAGCATTCCTCTACATTACTCTGTTTGATATAGATTTATTGTAATTTTTTTATTCAAATCATAGACGTTTTGGTAGGTGGAGGAATTTGTTCGAAATGCCTCTAAAATTCTACGAAGATTTTGTTTGTATCTTTTTGCATCTGCATACGGTAGATTTTTCTATTGTGTCTTTGAGCTTGTAGGATAACATTTATCTTCCAACTTCACCTGATTTCCTGGGTTTACAAGTTTCCAGGTTCTGAAATTTCAGTAACTAATTTATATATTGGATTTATTTGTTGTCCTGTTTGTTGGGGCTTCAGCACTTTGTTTCCCCTTAGTTTTAGTAAGTAATGTATATGTTGGATTTATTTATTGTTTTGGATATGAGGGCCACCTTTATTTGGTATTCACACTGATGATTGTTTTTCCATTTTCTACAGAGTTTCAGAAATTATATTTAGGGGTTAGTGAAATTCCTCGGTTGCTAATATCTATGTACCAATGTAGTTAACATGTAGGATTTAGAGAAATAATCCAATACCGAGTAATGGCTAGTTGCAAGCTACTGGTAGATTAAATGTGGTCCTTGATTATATGTTACTTGTGTTTATCTGTATTAAGTTTAGTGCATTGGTTGTGTGGGTTTTCTATGGTGGTTGTGATGCTTCTTAACAAAGTGCTTCTATCTTCCCGGAGTTGCTCCCGAGGATTCCAAGAAGGCATGTTTCAATCACCCCCTTTCCTATGCCAAGCATGGCCATTAACGTGGTATGGATCTTCGGTGGCGAGAGAGAAGAGAAGTTGCGTAGGTTGTGTTGCTGTTGCCCGAGCCCTGGTCGACGTGGTTGTTGGTTGGAAGAATTCTAATCAGGCATGTTAAATCTACTCCTTGTAATAGTTTTCTACCTTCTTTCAGTATCTTGAAATGAATTTTCTTTCCTATTGAATAGCGCCTAGACAAATGTTTTCGTGGTTGTTTATATCGCTGCCTGATTGTGTTGGTTGTTCCTTTAAATCTCGATCCAATTTCACTAGTTTTGCTTGGAATGTTCTTTCCTCCCTTATAGCTTACTCTATTTCATATTTATCTAAATGGGTTACTGCAATTTTGAGTGATGCAATCTAGTTCGTAGGGAAGGAAACATTATTGAGTTTTGTTTGCTTATATGACTCTCTTTTAAAAGAATTTTGTGATGGTATTTATAATTGAAGGCTTACTACATGGAAGGTTAAGCCTTCATATCTCTATTTGGTTGAATAAATACGTATTTCCTATTTAGGGCTCTCCTGTTTTGCTAAAAGGTACATTAATAGCGACGTTGTGTTCTAAAACTTGTTTAAGCCTGTGGGTAGTCCTTACTTTTTGTTTGATTAGAAAATGGCATTTGGGTTTTGTTTTAGAACTGTACATGGTTGACTGTTGTACATAGTTCTAGAGGATGAAGAACCTGACATCTATTTTGGCCTCTACGTGTTGAGAAAATTACTATACCTACTACCTGGTTCAAAATCTTGTTTGATTAAAGTAAGGGGGAAACGTTGTAAGTTTTATTGAATGAAATCTCTACAAATTTTACTAGGGGTCATGAGCAAGCTATTAATAGCTGGACTAAAACAAAATTTGTAGGTGAATCCATGGTATTGGACTCGTGAACCCGTTCCTGTTAGATGACAGCTGATTATAGTGATAATATAATAGGTGGCTATTATATTCATCTGTTTGATATTTGCTAGACTTTTCCTTGATAAGCCCACATGGATCGGGTAAAATTTCCATCTTCTATACCATTGGCCAGGAGCTCATAGAACTTCTAGGCCTGACTGCACTGCGTAACCTTCCTGATGGATATGTGTGTTGGTTCCTATTTTTGTGCTTGCACTCGTGGTAGGGTCTTTTGAGTCTGGGGCATCGTTGGTGTTTTACCCTCTGCGTATCGAATCCCCTTTGTTTTCGGACTCGAATATCTTATTCTTCGAACTTGGTTACTAAAAGTCTCATTTTGTGGCTTTGTTAAGGAAATCAATTTTTATTTTTATTTTAAAATACTTTTTGGCATTGTCGGAAATATAAAAAAATTATTAACGACTTTCAGATTTAGCCTCCCCTTATATTATGTAGAGAAGTTGACGTTTAGGATAAGGTTTGTTGGTAGAATAATGGCCCTTTTTGTATCTCCCTTGTACGCTTTTGGAAGAGTGGTTTTGTATTGTTAACTAGTCCTACGTTTAAGAAATCCTATAAGAAGGTAGTGGTAAAACTCCTTGGTTAAAACTGAAACTATAGTTGTTTTTCTTTTAAGGGCGTCGAACCCTAATTATTGCTATGAAGCCTCCCCCTGGGAGATTTGGATAACGTCGTTTTGTTTCGCGCCTACGATCATAATTAGTATGTTTTGTCTTCTCTTGGACCCCTTTAGTTGGATGGAGTAAGTTTTGGATTCCAATCACGTAATCCATAGGATTACATGAAGGAGATATCAACACTCTTGACCTTCTTGTTCCTAACCCATAAGGTCTTGCCTTGATTTATGTGATTTTGTTCTTACTGGTATTTTGACTTTCTCCTTGCTGGATGGTTTAGATTTCTTTCTCATGCGAATAATTTTGGAGTTGTGGGTTGTGTTTTAATCCATTTTTGAATTAGAACTTTCCTTTCTTGATATTGTTAAATGTTAGCTTACTGTTGCAATGAGTAGCCTTAACATGCTCAGTTCTCGCGAACTGATTCCAGCTAGTATTTGTGCAGATGGATTATGCGAGTAGATTAAAGGAAAGAGTTGTAAAGGTTTCATCAGTGCAATTTATGAAGTTCCTTGTAAAAATGTCCAATGTGAGGTAAATTTTGTAATAGTGCTTGCAAAGGAGTTTAGAAAACCTCTTGCCTTGGGTTGTTCTGAAATTTCGTGATGATGTTGTCTTGTCCTTCTGTAGGTTAACTGGTAAATTACCTTTGTGAGAAATAATATTCAATCTTGACCTTGTTATGAGTATTCTTTTGGTGATATCATTTACAGTCATGGAAATTTTGTAGCATGGCTTGGCTTATTTTGTTACCTTCTTGTTCTTGACCCAAGTGAAATCCAATCTCTTGACTCCTTTGGTTCATGTGCCATGTTGAATGGAAATGTTATAACCGTGGTTTGCGTTCTTGTTAAATAACGATAATTTCTTCTTTCAGGTCATAATGCTTATTGGTTTAGTAACCCTCCATGGTACTAGTATCAATGTTATTCTAGGCATATTTTAGTGGGTTGAAACCCCTTTTTCTAAAGATAATCAAAGATAAAAGAAGAGGAATACATAGATGAATAAATAAAGAAGATAATAATGAAGTTGTATTTGGTTGATAAAATTAAGAGTCTTTAATTGGAAAGAAAGTGTTTATCTAACGATGTAAAAAATAAAAAAATAAAAAAATACCTACCATTGCTAACCTTAAGCTATGGATTAAACATTGTCCTCTTGTTGGGAAACGTTAATTAATTTTAAAAAGTAATATCACTATTGGCTTTTGGGGATATCGGTAGATCTTATCTAGTACAGGAGTTTGAATAAAAACACATTAAGTATAATGCTTCCATGTTGGGAACCCCTGTGTATCCCCCGACGAACTTAATCAAGATGATTTCTAAATGAAGCTTTTACCAAAATTCAATTGAACTCTTAAGACTCATTAAAAGACCGGTTAATAACTAAATAGATCATAATAAAATAAATTATCTTCTCTCTCTAACCATTACCATGGTACCTTGTAGTCCTTGTCTAAGCTATGATAAATTTTTAATTCTTGATCAAAGATGATTAGGGTTCTGAACCTTAACGATACTCCTCTCCTTTTGATCTTACGCTTGCCTCCTTATGTAATGTGGTTGGTCTTTTGCCATGTCCTTTCACAAGAGAAAAGTAAATTGTCCTTGATAGGTGTGAACGTTTCCGTGCTGCCTTTATGGTCATCCTTGTATCAGGTTGTTCACAGTGTTAGTTGTATCCTTGGTGACAACATGTTGCATCATGTTATGTGTCAAGAAAGTTCAAAAAAATTATCCTGTATTTCACTGTGTTGTTTGTGTGTGAATTTTTGGGTCGTTACACTAGCCATTGGCCTATCTTTTATTCGAGTTTTTAGGAGATGTAAATATTCCACCACCCAAGGTCAAAGGAGAATTTGGATTTCCTAAATTTTTATGATACACAAATATTGTCTTCTATTTTATTTGTTTCATTTGGAACTATATATATTATTCAAGTTTATGAGCAAAGAACAAGATTCGGATTTAGGTCTAGAGGAGAGAAAAAATTAGATGAGGGGAAGTGTTAAGTAATTATGAATTGTATGTTCTTTATAATAAAGAGAAAATATATTTTATTCATTTATAATATTTTTCCCCATATTTGATTTTTTTATAAATTATTATTTTGTTTTATAGTTAAATATTTCTTTGAAATTTACAATGAGTGCATACATAGAGGAAAAAGATTCTTATATTGTTAAATAGTTTTATTTAGATCATATAATATGAATATTAAATATTTCTTTATAACAAATCATTCAATATATTAAAATGGATTTTTTTTTCTATAAAATCTTATTTAATAGTAAAATTCTATATTTGTGTGTGTTTTAAATGTATACAATCCACATATAATTATGTAAATGAATGTGGAATTGGTTTTAATAGTAAATTTTCTTCATTTATTTTAAAGATAATTTTACAATTAATTATTGTGGAAACCAAATTGTAGCTTCCACCTACAAGTTTTATGTGGTAAGGATAATTGTAGAAAAAAATTGTTGAAATTTCCACAAATATAATATTGATTAGAGATACAAAATTTTAAATTGTGGAATTTCTACAAAAATTAAATCTGTAGAAAATTCACATTTTGGTGAAAATTGTGGAATACTAGCAAAAAGAAAAATTGTAGAAATGTTATAAACATCACGAAATGTGGATAATGCACAATTTTAAAAATGGAGATTAGCTATATATTTTATGAATTGGGGACCATCCACAATATAATAAATTGTGGAAAATTCATAATAATATATCAATTGTGGATTAGATACACTTCTAATGCCACAATTTTTATTTTTTGAATACTGTGTAACCACAAAAATATTGTTGAAAATTTTTGGTAAAAGATCAAGTATGTTGTAGTGTTATGACATGTCAACATGACACTCCAACTTGCACACCATGCTTATCAAGGACAAAATTAAATGTGGTAAGTAACAAGTGTGATTATTTACCATTTTTACACTCCAAAATGTATAATTAAGCTTAAAATTAACTCCCCATACCATAGGTATGGTTGTTGAATGAATTTAAGAGCGATAGGACAAGCTTAGCTTGTCCCATAAGCCTCCAAAAAAGTATCCCAAGTCAAAATCCTAATTTTGAAGTTGGGAAAGAGTACACAACACAAAACCTACACAAATCTAATTTATATCCACAATATTTCATGGACTGTCTACACAATTTATTGCCCACATGTTGTATCTTCGCTTTTAATTAAAATTTAAGCTAAACTAGTTAATTAAGATACATTAGCAAGTTTTAAAAAAGTGATATTGTTTCCCAAATAATTAAACACATGCACAATAATTTAAAAAAAACAAAATTAAAGTAACGAAACACATTACACACATAGCCACATAAATGAGGTTACCCCCCATGAGAACTAAAAAGTATGTGACAACACACCATAACATTGTACACAAGCTATCAAATTTTGGTCATGTTGCACAAGACTCGACATCCTTCGTGGTTAGTTCCATATCCCCTTTTGATGTATGTCATGAAATTTCCCTACAACACAAAAATACCTCTCTGGTGCTACGATCGCATCAACAACATCAAGAATACTATACATATAAAAATCAATAATCATCATCCAAAATTTACAACTCTATCACCTATCATCATATTAATTAATTCATTTTTACCATTCATACAATCATAATTCTACTCAAAACATCCAACATAGGTGATGCATCCATAATATGAAAAGTTATTATAAATCATAATATTGCAAATCAACATATATAATTGACCATCATCATCGTCTAGTGCATCATAATAAAAAATTAAGTCACAACATGTCAATAGTGTAAATATCTGCATAGTCAACCATCTACTGATCAAGATATAATAATCAAAATGTATAAGTATCAATCCAATAGTAATATCATCATAGTAAAAATAGTGTCGAAGTGGAGTGAGCACTGCAATGGCACACACACATGTTAGTGGAGAGTGTAAGTGTGAATGACAATATTTTTGGGGACACCAGTTGTCCCATTATTTTCTTCCTCGCAAGCGAACACGTAACTAAGAGCTTTCATGTATGGGCCAGGGTTCATATAACTTCAGGTTATGCACAAAGTCACCATGTCTCGTGCAAGACCAAGGCCAGTTACACCTTCCACAAATTAATCATAGTTGTGGCAGACGGGTCATGTCAGCGAATAACAAATACTTAAAATATAATACATTTGTCTACAATTCTCCTTCCTCAATCCTTGTCTCCATCTCCCTTCTTGTCTATATAATATTTTTATTTCACTTATTCAATTTTAAATCTAGTCATTATACGCTATTAATAATATTTTTGCACAAGTAATTTGTAAAATTGAATGGTGAATTTTTTGAAAAAATAATTTATTTAATTAGGGTAGTTATATTTTTTATTGTTTTATACTGGTTGGTTGAATGAAAATACTCCAGGGCATCGGAATTCGTAAAGAGTTGATTTTTCCTTGGTTTGTCAATGATATAACTTTACCAATACATTTTAGATATGATGGAATTCGTCACCATTCAATGTTTCCTCTTTTAATAAAACTGATAAAATATTATTCCTTAGACTATCTACTTTTCCTGGTTTAGGTTAAAAGTGTGAATTCTAGAACTAATGCAGGGTAAAATAATGTAAAAATTGCTTTACATTATTGTTGTCGGCTGAGGCAGCTGTTTGTCTAATCCTTTTCTAGAGAATCAGTACCCATCAGTATTATGGGTGGGGTATTATTGTCAATGTATATTTTTTCTCATTACACCGTAAGGTGTTCTTGGAATGGAGTGCGACTGGTTCATTCTAAAAAAATGTCAGGAGTCACACGAATGAAATTTGCGTGGGGATTTTCATTGAAATCCAACGGTTATAATGATTTCATTGCAGCAGCCAACGCCTTCACGAGCAAAGGAGCTCGGTAATGGGAGGCAAAGGAGCATGTGACTTTGTCACCATGTACGTTGCCCAGGTAAGATGCACACAATTGAAACCCTGCGAAGCAACTATGCTCGCAATGTATTTAAGCGGTTGTCAATGTAGCGCCTCTGTAACCATGGGCTTGAGATGTGACTCCAACTTTATCCAAACTAATTTTACTTACCTTCTACCTTATTTGATTATGGGAGAGATCCAGCAGTCTGAGATTTGTGGAGCCTGAGAAATCAAGCCCATTTTCAGACTTTAACTTGTTGTAGGAGAGATTGAGTGTCTGTATATGGGAAAATTGACGTCCTGACCTTCTCCAGTCAACGAAGAGTTTTCCTCCCAATTGATTCTTCTCCAGATTCAGTGTTTGGAGGCTCTGGATTGTGAAAATGTCGCCACTTAGTGGCCTTGAAAGCGAATTTCTCGAAAGGTCTAGGATTTGGACTTGGCCCAATTGGGAAAGCTCTCTCCAGTTCACAACCCCTGTGAGATTCTGAGATGCTAGATTTATGTTTTGGATATTGTCACAATTGTTGCTCTCGCTTCAAATTTCTTTGAGACTGAAACCCTTAACTATGCCAAATGCATCTTTTAGGACATCCAAATCGGCAGCTAAAGCTCCCAAACTGGTGCAGAGAAGAAGCAGTACCGATGTTGCAAACCTTGTGAATTCCATTTATGAAAGGAAGAGGAAGATTCCTTTTTAAGGTCTACAATGGGAGCGCTGCACACCTCACTGTGCTTAAATTACAAAGTACCATTTAGCATTATCATACCCCTTTTTTATTCAAACCCGTGTTCTAGATCAAAAATTTGTAGTCCAATTAATGCAGATGATGGAAAATCACAGTTATCACGCCATCCACCAGTCCATGGGATTTCGTCGCAAGACGCGCAGATGATACGTGCCGAGAAAATATGAAGAGCAAGCCAATAAAAATCCTGTATAATTCTAGGATCCTTACCTCAGCTCCAGCCTATGACCCGATGCCTACCTACAATCGTAGGAGCATCCTTTTATAAGACAACTTTTTTATCTTTGGTGACTCGCATTGTCGCGTACTTTCATTTCCCTGATATTTGTTAGGGAACCTGTGAGTACTTATCAATCGGAACTTCTGAGTCAGGTTTTAAAAAGGAGAGAGAAAGACAAGAGATGCCCCCATGATGCGATGACGTGTTATCTTGACGTGTATAGTGATAAAATTACAACCGGCATGGACTGCGATGCAGCAATATCTATAGAAAGTTAAAACTAGAAGGGTAGGTAAATCGTTTTAATAAATATGTTTGCCTAGGTGTCGTTTGAAATTTAAGTTGGTTTGACGAGAATAAATGATTCGTTTAGAAAGTCGGATTTTCAAAATCAGTGTTTGGCAATGATAAAAAGTCGTGGATTGAAATCAGTGGAAGGATGAAAGCCATGATAGGTATTTCCTCCTCAATTCTCCTCTACCAGATACCCGGGTAAATGCATTCTTAAAAAGGCTCCCCGTCCTATTGGAGACAACCAAAATTTTAGTACGGGATTAGTTAATTATTTGGTGGTAGTATTGCTTTGGTGCTACAAGGCGGAGAGTTGACAGATTGCCAAACATTTCAAGACAGTTTTTACTTTTTCTCGGATGTCTTTTACATTAATATATAAAAGTTAATTGTTTTTGAATTAAAAATTGTGGAGAGTTATAAAATTAATTATCATTATTTATACATAAGTTGTCACATTCCAAAACTAAGCATTTATTATTTTTGGGATATTTAGAGAACTGGTTACACCAAAGCATGCACACTCAGATTATTAGTTGATGAAGGCTAGCAAGCACTGACATTAAATTTGACACACACCTTTGCATAGAGAATCCGAGAAAAAGTATAATGTTTTTTCTTCACTGTCGGGGTGGAGGAATGGCATCGGGAGTCGCTCTTTATGATCTTATGCAATACGTAACAGGACAGATAAATACAATAGGCGTCGGTTTAAATGCTTCGATGGGAGCTTTTATCCTACTCGGGGGTTTCCTAAGAAACAAGCAATAAGAGAAAATGGTAGAGTTATGATTCACCAACCTTTTATGTCTCCTTATGATAGTGATAAGGATAAGGATAATGAGGAGGAGGACTCCACCGATTTCAAGTTTGAAGATCCTGGCTTCGAGGCATTTTATCTGCGCTATTTGCGGCAGTATATTACAAGTACATATCTAGAAACATCAAAAATGGATTATTTTATGATCCATAAGCTAATGGAAAGAGATATGTATGTGGATCCACGTACAACGGTAACTTTGGGCCTTATCGACCAAATTGGCCCAAGAAGGCCTTTGGCCTCGACCTAAAGATGAAGATAATGAATATTATGATGAATATCATGAAGATTATGAATATTATGAAAATTATGAAGATGATTAAGATGGTAGATGGTGAAGATGATGAACCGTTTGATGATAATTCGTAATTATTTTTATTGAATGTTGAAGCATAACAATTATACTGAATATGTACTCCAAATAATATAAAGGGGAGGGCAACCATCTGGTTGTGACACCAATCGTGCTAGATGTATTGTTGCATCCTACAGTCATAGCCCCTTATAGCCCCAGTCATAGCCCTCCTACCTCAAAATATAGGCTCCAAAAGGCCTTGGCCTTTACCTTCCCAAACTGTCAAATGTTACAGCTGTGTATGGTTGCAAATTGCACTCATGTCAATAAATCAAGCAAGATAGATATGATACAATGGAATATAATGATCTTCTACTCCTTGACCCCTTCTTTATCACCCTCATACTCTACCTCTATTTCACTTCCTTGATTTTTAGACCCCCTTTGGGATTTCCATGTACATTTTGAAAAATCTATCGGCGGGATCTAGCACAGAAGAGTGAGCACAGAGAATTACTCAAAGAAGAAAATAAAAGCACAACAAAGAGGAACAAAGAAATAATAATAATCTCTGGTATCTCCACCATCTGGAGATTCATTAAATAGGGAGAATAGATAGTTTGACATTCCTAAATAATAGGAATGTCAAGCTAATTAGAGATAACTAATTCCACACAAGGAGTGGAGAGAATCTCAACAAGCTCCGAGAGTTAGAACTAATTAAAAAAATATAACAATTTTCTATAATGAGCTTATTCGGTGTAGTTAAATTATTTACACCAACACCCTCCCATAAACGAATGCTAGGGAGCAAAAAAAAAAAAAAAGGGTCCCGCTACTAGGCCTAATAAGGTACCCGATACAATACTAGAAAAGAAGGAAGGAAGGACTATACAAGATCCCCCAAGGACAACCGTTCACCCCAAGCTTGTCTCGCATGACTCTAAATAGCAAGGAGAAGCCAAGGGTAAGTGAAGATATCTGCAAGATCGATCACCTATAGGAACAAACTCCATCTGAATGACCCCATCCTGAATCAACTGTCGAATGAAGTGCATGTGGATCTCTATGTGTTTCATGCATTGATGCTCAACAAGATTACATGTAATGTGAATAGCACTTTGGTTATCACACCAAAGAATGGAAGGAGAATCCTGTGAAAAACCAAACTCACCAAGAATCAGCGAAGCCAAAGAACCTCTTGCCCTGCTTTATCACAACACCTAGATATTCAGCCTCAGTGGATGATAATGTAATTGTATTCTATTTTTACAAGACCATGCAACTGGACCAGAACCAAGATGAAAAAAGAAGCCAGAGGTGGATTTACGAGTATCGCAACATCCTCCCCAATCAGAATCTATAAAGCCCTCAATACCAGAAACATTCTGAGGCATGTAATGAATACCATAACTCAAAGTCCCCCAAAGATATCTCAAGATACGCTTGGCTGCTTGCCAATGACTCTCATGAGGCTCATGTGAAAAACGAGAGACAAGATTAACAGCAAAGGTGATATCGGGATGAGTATGAGTGAGATACAAAAGGCTCCCAACCAACTGTCTATACAAAGTGGCATCTACTAAGTTAGACTTACATGCAACAGTCAATTCAATACCTGACTGATAAGGTGTGGGAGATGGCTTGCAATTAGCCATATGAAATCTCTGAAGCAGATCTATAGCATACTTCTTCTGACAAATAGAGATTCCCTCAGCAGACTGGTGAACATATAGGCCAAGAAAGTAGTGCAACAATCCCATATCTGTCATATCAAATTCTACTTTCAATTTTCATTTAATGTCCTGTGTTAGAGAATTTGAACTACTAGTAATGAGGAGATCATCAACATATAATACCAATAGAACCAAGTCATCATCGGTCTTGGGACATAAAGCGTATGATCGGTCTTACAACGATGAAAGCCAAGAGACAACAAGAAAGCATCCATATTCTCATACCAATCCCGAGGAGCTTGTTTGAGACCATAGAGTGAACGCCGAAGTCTATAAACTAGTCAAGATTCATGTACGAACCCCGAGGTTGCTCCATATAAATCTCCTCATGGAGATCACCATGCAAAAATGCACTCTTCATGTCCATCTGATGTACTGACCATCGATGAGAAGTAGCAAGAGAGAGAACAAGGCGAACAAAATCCATCTTTGCGACAGGAGCAAAAGTTTCAGAGTAATCTACTCCTTCAACTTGAGAATACCCCTTGGCGACAAGACGTGCCTTGTATTTTTCAACTGATCCATCAGCTGCATATTTGGTCTTATAGACCCATTTACATCGTACAAGCTTTCTTCCCTTAGGAAGAGGAACCAAATCCCAAGTATTATTCTTCATAAGTGAAGAATATTCATCTTGCATTGTTGAATCCCATTCTGGGTTTCCAGATGCCTGTGAAAAAAGAACATGATCATTAGAAATAGCTTGGCTCATAAGAGCCATACCAGAATAGGGCCGATGATCAACAACACCAGAAGTCTCAGCTCTAGTACATCGTAGATCTCGTGAATCACCCGCCAAATCACCTGCTGCAGCCAATGTAGATCTTAGCCATTTCGGAGCAGGAGCAATAGGATCAGGATCAGGGGGCCCATCAAAATCATCATCAGTGACAGGAGCAGGAGGTAATAATGGAGATGGAAGAACTACTATATGATCTAAAGGAGCCTCGGTCTCATCAACTCGAACATCTCACTGAAACACAACATCTTTGGTAGTGGGATCGAAGAGGCGATATGCCTTCACATGCTCACAATGACCAACAAAAATGAGTTCTTTGCTTTTCTTCTCCATGGTTTTCCGAGTGTCATCAGGAACAAATGCCCAAGCCTTACAACCAAAGAACTAGAATTTTGATACGTCACATTTTCACCCGACCATGCCTCCTCAGGAGTAACCCCTTGCACTGCTTTATGTGGCATTCTATTTTGAATATGATTTGCATGGTTGATTGCTTCTACCCAAATCGAGGTGCCATGTTCTTGGGTGAACCATGCAATTTTCCATTTCCTTAAGTGTTTGGCTCTTTCGTTAAGTAACTCCATTTTTCTGAGGGGTGTGAGGAACAATATACTGGTGCACAATTCCATGATTAGCACAAAAATCAATAAATGCATTACTCTCATATTCCCCCCCATTATCCGTGCAGAGTATTTTAATACAATGTCCAGATTGTTTCTCGACAATAGCTTTAAAAACTTTGAAATGCTCTAGGACATAACTTTTATATTTTAGAAAGTACACCCAAGTTTTCCTAGTAAAATCATCTATGAATGTGAGTACATACTTAGCACCAGAAAATGATCTATGAGGAAAACAAGTTAGATCACTATGTACCAACTCAAGACAAGATGTAGCTCTTTTTGCTTGACCTTTTGGAAAAGGATCCAAGTGTTGCTTACCCAACATACAACCGGGGTAGACACCATCATGTGATTTTACCTTCGAAGTCCTGTGACCATATTCTAGCGAAGAGAGCTATTGCAGATACCTGTAATTGAGGTGACCAAACCTCTCGTGCCACAATTTTCTCAAAGAATCAGCATGAGCAATTAGTGAAGATCCTGTAGAGTTATCAAAACTCTCAAATACATACAAACGTGAACATGGATCCACAAATCCTATAGCTACAATATCATCATGATCATGAAGTTCCCTGATGACAACCTTATCTGGTGAGAATTCAATAGTTCTACCATCACCAGAGTTATAGATTTGATATATGGAAAGAAAATTGTTAGACATATGGGGAACATAAAGAACATTATTTAGATGCCCATTTGGCATATTTACAGTACCAAAACCCAATACATCTACAGAAGTAGAATTGCCCACCAAAATATGCGAAGTCTCAGTAAGCGAAATAGAAGATAACAAATCCTGCAATGTGTAATATGATGAATAGCCCCGAGTCAAAAATCCACCGATCTTGCAAAGGAGAAGAAGATCTAGCAGAAAGAGCCTTACCCTTTCCAGTATTGGAAGAGGAAGAAGGTGATGGAACAATGATCTTGTGTTGTTTTAGAGCCTTTTCTAATGCTTCCAACTTAAAAACGTTTGGATTCGGGGTGATTTTCTCCCCATAAAAGGAACAAGGATCAAACACCCTCTTATGAAATGGTCTCTTATTTTTACCATTATTTTGTGGTTTAGAAGTGTCAACAGAAGGATTAGAAACCATATTGTGAGAGGGTACAAGCTTATCATAGCTTTGCTTGGGTTTGTTTTTCAAAATTTTTATTAGGAGAACTGGCCACAAGAGCATGATTCGATGTAGGCATAACATCTAGAGAGATTAATTTTGCTTGTTCTCGTGAAAGACGTTCACAAAACTGTTCAAATGAAGGCATTTTAAACTGAGTGTCTAGTGCATCCATAGTAGAAAAGAAGGTTGACGTAAATACAGAAAATGGACCCTTTAGTTTAGTTAGGATCGTGTATATGCATTCGTCATCCTTTTTAGTTCTACCACCTACTTTCAAATGACTATGAATCTCTTTAAATTTTGACAGAAATTCTTCTATGGAAGGAAAATCTGAAGGCGATAAAGATTTTAATTCATGATCCAGTTGAATTAATTTGAACTCATTTATCTTGCCAAACAAAGATTCAAATTTTTCCCATACCTCTTTTGGAGTTGTGGCCACAGAAATATGAAACTGGAGGTTATCCGCTACATTCAATGTAATCAATCCGAGAGCTTCATCTTACTTGCATGCATATAGGTACTTGTCCTTCTCTGTGGTGAAATCGGGAACTATATCATCGAACACACGCCATAATCCATGAGACTGTAAGAGCTGTTGCATCTTTGGTTTCCAGGCATGGTAATTCGTCAAGTTTAGAGGCTTGAACAACCGTAGATCCCTGGTATGGCTAGAAGACGAGGATGATAAAAAATCTCTTGACATGGTTTCAATGAGGCGATTTTCCAAATTTTCCCCTTTTAATGAAATTTTCCTCAATGCAACGAATGAAAAATAATAAACTTTTGCAAAAAAGCGGTACTCAATTTCGAGTTACCATGCAAAAGTTATTAAACTTTCAATTTCCCGTAAAATAAGTCAATTTTTAATAAAAATTGCTCACTGATTATAATGCTGACCAAAAAGAAGACAAAGATGGTCGTATGACCACTCGTTGGACTCGGGAGGAAACAAGGAATACAAATTTGTCCTCGGTTTACAAACAACCCACCAAAAAAGTATTAATAGGCCTCAAAAGCATTAATTTCCCCCCATAATGCAATTTTTAATAACAAACTATAGAAAAATTTAATACTATAGTTTTTTTATTTTAAATGCACCAATTAGAAATGGCTGTGCATGTATTCATGGAAAAATCAGATATTGACTTACTAATGTTTATTCACGGCTGTGCATGTCTCTATGAAGTTGTAGAAGGGACTGCACATGAAAGAATGTGAAGGATATGTCCAACAATAAGAATACCAACCAATGCACAAGAACTAGCAAGGAATGCAAAAATCGTCGCCAAAGAGGTCTGATGCAAGACATCTAAGAACATGCAATGCTGAAAATATGCATTAGTCTCTCCACTAGCATACGTTCACGCACGATGAGTCAAAAAAATGGACGTAGGGAATGAAAAACATCCACAAAAGGACGCAAAACCATGAGTAATCACGCCCAACAAATAGAAAATGAAGAAGCCCTAAGCGCATTGATCAGAGAGGCAGCAAGTAAAAAAGTCCAGGCGCATTGCAGGCCGTAGAAACAAACCAAAACACGGGCCAAAATAGGCCAAAAATTACAGGCCAAAAATTGCAGACCAGGGCACATGGAAAGAGCCGCCACCTCAGGAAAAACTCCTCACAAATCCAAAACTGCACAAAACGTGAGCCTAGTATGGCATCCAAAACATAAAAGCATGAACTTCAACTCCCCTACAACGATCACTCTTATACCATGAAAAATCTATCGGTAGGATCTAGCACGGGAAGAGTGAGAACATAGAATTACTCAAAGAAGAAAATAAAAGCACAACAAAGAGGAACAGAGAAATAATAATAATCTCGATATCTCCACCATCCGGAGATTCATTAAATAGGAGAATAGATAGTTTGACATTCCTAAATAATAGGAATGTCAAGGTAATTAGGAGATAACTAATTCCACACAAGGAGTGGAGAGAATCTCAACAAGCTCCGAGAGTTAGAACTAATTAAAAATATATATACAATTTGCTATAATGAGCTTATTCGGTGTAATTAAATTATTTACACCAACACATTTCACGTAGTCCTTTCCTTCTTCTTCTCCTTTTGAATTTATAAAAACCTCTTCTATTCCTACAACATTCAGAGACCATTGAACCCACTCAGATACAAATACAGATCAATCAATGTGTATATAGTAAAATGAGGACATATTAGGGTTACATATTTATCTCCATTTGCAGGTCTGATTTAACCCATAATGTTGTTGATTTTAGGTTGACTATTAGTGAGAGATCTGTTTAGCACAGTTCCCCTTAATGTTTTGTTTATTTATTTGATTTTTCAATATATTTTATTTAAGAAGATAAGTATATGAAGTGGACTTTCTACACACAACAATTTCACTCGATGCAGGATTGATATGAGACAATCACTTTAGTTGTATTTTTCTTCAGTATCCCTCCTACCAATTCCACCTTCACTATTGCCACCATGTCTCGTCTCTGAGATTGGACATCATTTTCTCATTATCTAGATTATTAAAAATTCATGAATATTTTCACAACTCCCACCTCTATTAATTTGATACTTGTTGATGTGTAATCACAACACCCCTAAATGTCTACAACTTGATGGGTATAGAATCTCAGTGTGATTGCATGAAATGGAACTTTTCACAAGGTGTGGGACTTTGCAATCAAGAACGATCTCCGGATGAAGTCCGGTTCCTATTTCTCTATTCATTTGCACACATACAATTTGCAAATGATCTACTCTAAAACCTACTCTAACTTGCCAAGGAGACAAAGTTAAGAAGATGTAAGAAAATAAACCTAAATTAATAGAGGTGGTGCACTAAAGGAATGTTGAACAACTGCTTTGAAATTAAACACAGACCATTAAAAGTGTAATATAACCACAATGTAAATATAATCAGAATTGCAATGAGAGATCAGAAAGATGCAATGAACATAAGAGAGGGTTGAAATCATCCACAAACTTATTTTTATTGCTCCAAGAATTTGATACAGTCCATTACAATGGCCAAGAGGCACAAACTTGCATTACAGTTTGAAATGGGAGGTTTGAACTCCAAAAATTCACTTGTAGATCAGAGAAGAAGGGAGGGTGCAAGGAAAATTTTTCCAACCTTTTGAAAAAATCCCCTCATAATATATAGGAAGAAAGAGAGAAGGAGATGAGAAAAACCTGAAATCCTCCCTCAACCACCTCCAAAATGCATTGAATTCTCCTGCAACAGTGATGGGAGCCATGACAAAGCCCATACCTCCATGTACCATGCCCTCTTTGTGTAAGAAGGAAGCCTATACCTCATAATTTTGGTAGGTGAGGAGCCTGACACCCTAAAAAATGGCAAACTGTATTTCTTCATTTTCGGAGTTTGAAATGCATGCAACCTCTGAAATCCTGAAATTCAGACTTTCAAAATTTTAGTTTCATAATTTGAGCTATTGTTCACCACTCAAAATGTCCTAAGAGTTCTGAAATTTCAGACTTTCAGAATTCAGAATTTTAGACATTTAGTCTTGCTTTTTATATTTTGGGGTTTAAGAGTTCCATAATCCTGAAACCCAAAATCCTGAAATCTTGAAATCCCAAAATCCCGAAACTTGAAATCCTGAAATCTCAAATTCTTGATACCTAAAATCCCAAAATCCCAAAATCCCAAAATTTGAAATCCCGAAATCCTGAAATCACGAAACCCGAAATCCCAAAATCCCAAAACTTGAAATCCGAAATCATAAAATTTTGAAAATAAAAATTTCAAAAAACTAAAAATATACTTTTGAAGATTCGCCCCGATCTATCAAATCCTGAAATTTTGACTTGTTTTGAGCAAGTTAAACCCTTAAAAATTGATTTTGGAGTTCTTCCTTAGAAGTGAAAAGTCCAAAATTTGAGAATTCACAATTTCATTCACCCAACTCCAAAATGCAATCCTCCATGACTGAAACAACCCCGTCAGTTTCTCTACGTGCAAGGTCATGCTTTCCTAGTTTTCCTAAAAGGAAAATTTGTATAACAATACCTTTTTCAGGATCTTCACATAAAGGAAGGTTTGTCAAAGCTATCTATGCCTCATGATTACCATTATTTCCTATTAAAGAAGACACATTTTACACTCTCTAGTGGTCACTTTGACAAGTAGAAAACACTCCATCAATTGCAAAGGTTCTTCTATTAGCCTCACATGCCAAAAATGTTTCTATATCATTCGATATTGTATCATCTAAGATCTTTTTTTCGCCTCCTCTTATGTGGGATTTGAATCAAACTCACATTGATCATGTTTACTCAAGAAACCCATTCTTCAACAGATCATTATTCACTCGATGCTTTATTTAGTGTTCCACATATGACTCTACCTGCATTACCTTTCTCCTTATTCTTTTTTGGAATAAAAAATACTCATAAAGATGAGGCAACGATATAGAAATCCATCAAACAATAATCCTTCCTTTTCTCCTATTCATTATCCCCCATTATTTGTTTATTTCATAGTTTTGAAAAATTAGGGAAATCCATTAAACGCAAACTGCACTCATGCCAATAAATCAAGAAAAATAGATACGATACAATGGAATACAATGATCTTCTCCTCCCTCGACCCCCTTCTTTATCGTCCCTCTTCCTCTACCTATTTTTCGCTTTCTCGAGTTTTATTTTTTCACTCCACCCCCTTGGGCGTTTCCATCGTACATTTCATGTATGATTTCTAGTATTATACATGTGAGGGATTACTCTAATCAATGATGTAGTGGTTATTGTGATATATTTTTTATATTTGATTAAATAAAAAGGGGTAAAGTAAGATCAAAATAGCTTTACATTGTTATTGGTGGTTGGGGCCACTCCTTGTCTAATAAATTGTTATAGAATCGGTTACCATCAATGTTACGGGTGGGGGTATTATAGTCAATGTATATTTTTTTCATATTATACATGTGAGGGATTACTCTAATCAATGATGTAGTGGTTATTGTGATATTCTTTTATATTTGATTGATTGTCCTAATAATACATTATACGTGGAATATGATGTAGATGTTAATAGTAAATATTATTATGTGAAACATTTTATGGTATATTTTTAGTTCTTATATACCATATACACAATAAAATATGTTGATCTCTCTAGTGAATGTTTTTTAATAACTATGAAATAAATGAAAACATTACATCAAGGAATGCTTATGTGAAGACTACTAGTGTTGTGATGTGAAATAACATGTTATCATAGATCTCTTTAAGGCATGTGAGTGTGTGATTTAATCTCTTTAATGTAACTATTGCTAACTATAATTTCAATTTTTTGTAAATTAGTTAAATTTAAATACATAGAAAGTAAACTAATTAATAATCCATGTGTGTGTTGGCATCATCGTTATAGCTTGGTACAAGCTATTATTATTCAAATGCTCATACTATAGCATGCCCTCACTAATTAGAAGTGTCGAGCATACATCAAGTATTGTTATAATTTTAATGCTTACATATGACTTTTAAATTTCGTGAAAGTCACAAGACTTATGTTCTTATAGAGTTATTTATAGATACTATTATCTCAATTTTCACCCCCAACAAAAATTGGATCACCCACGACCCTATGTAGGAAAGAAATTTGAAAAATAGTTCTGTTGAATGAATCTGTTGGTATCCAAATTGATTCACCCTTAAAAACCGAGCAGTATCAAATATTTAGCAAGACAACGAGAGATAGACATATCTTATTATGAGTAGTTTTGTATCCGGGGAGGGGATTTGTCTGATTCATTGTCACTCGGGCATCGGAGAAAGGGATAACACCTTCACTAGGTACTTTATCTATCCTCACCACTTTAGGCCATGCCTTTTGGACTAGGGTGAGAGGAACCATTTTGTAACCTCTGTCAGTGAAGGAGAATGAAGATATCCTTCTTTGCATAAATTTGGAAGGATACCTTGAGAAAATATGATCAATGCACCACAATTTAACTCTCATGAGTTGTCACTTCTAAAGAATGGTGATATTTCCTAGATAGGGATAAGGTTTCTAAAGACATTATGGAATCCCGATTGCTTCATATTTTGGTAGTAGAATTTATACATTTGTGGGCACACGGGAAAATAGGGATAGTTCACGATGGATTTATTGTTTTTGAATAATTTTGGTGAAATATTAAGCAAGATAAAATTGATTATACCAGAGCTTTGACAGACTTCACAACAATTGGAAAGTTAAATGACAGAAAGCTTCATAATAACTAAAATATTCCTTCAACCAAAAGGTGTGCATCAATGGAGGCCCAAATTTGCATGGTTTCACACAATCTCCAAGAATTTAAGACGAAGGCTCAAGCTAAAGACTGAATAAAACATCAAAGACCCTTGGTTCCTCATGCCTAAGATACACTCTAAGGCTTACAGACAATATTTATGAACGAATGACAGTGAAGTGATTTTAAATTGTTTATCTCATCACAGGATGAAGGCTCTTCTTGAAATGAAATTACAAATGCCACTAAATTATCACAGGGATGAGATCCTATGTGATTTGGAGGGAATTTAAAACAAGATTGCAATAGTAATAAAAAAACTACTCGCAAACATTCTGAAATAAAGAAGACACAAATTGCTCCAAGATTGACACATACTAATTCAAAATTGATTAGATTCATTAGCAGGGGAAAGTTTCTTTGAAAAGACTTAGAGCTTGTAAATGGTTGTACACTCATAACCAACTTGACACAATTGAAATGTAAAACATAGGAAATTAACATGTTTCTTGTATTGGTCTCTAGGAAGATGGGCTCTCTCAAATTTTCTCTTAAGAATTCAACCCCTGACCCTTCACAAGAGTATTCTCATTGCATTTATAAATTTCACTTACTCACTCATCCCAAATTTTCCCCAAAAAAAAGAATATTCGAGGGACCTTTTCTTGTTACCAATTTGTCTCGGAAAGTGATGTTTAATAAATTTGCAACAAAAAGCTGCTAGTTAGACAAATCATGAACTAGTCAAATTTCCCAGGCATGCAAATAATGACTAGGATGCCATGCCACAACTTTTTGATAGTCCTTTTAATCATTTTGATTTTTTCATGCAAGAAATCCTCATTTTAATCATTTTCCAGAGGTTCTATACACCTGGATCTGACAGGTAATCCTTTTCACCCTCGAGGCAACACCTTTTTCATCCTTTGCACTGCAACCTCCATCATTTCATCATTTTCCCTCTCTCTCCTTTGCAAATTTGTCCTGAATCCAGCTTCTCTGGTAATTCACATTTTTGCATGTTCCCGAGCAATTCCAACTTCAAAATATCAACATTAAAAATCATTGGACTCACAAATTAAGTTCTAAATCCATTCAATGGCACTTTGCAGACAAAAATGATAAGGAATTTCATCAAAAAATGATGAAAAAGCGGTGCGTATTCGCAACACCGGGAGTCTTGGAGCAAAAATGGCGGAAAAACAGATGTAATTCACAACAACCATTTATTTTGTCCCTTCTCACTTTACATTAGATCCGTCCACATGTTTCCTTAAGCGCGAACTACAAAGGAAAAGAATAGAGGTAGGTTTCCAAACAAGCGCGGGCCTTCCATGTGCCTTGAGCCCAAGAAAAACACCTTTTGTCCTTTGAAAAATTTTCAGTAAAAAGGAGCTAGCACAAGCCTCCACATGTTTCCTTGGCACACCTTTGGTATGGTCATCAAAATCGAAGACCCTAAACAAGAACGGGCTCACCATGAGTCTTAGTCCAACAGAGTTGTTGAAAAATTTGAAGGATCGGTGGAAGGCTTCATGTGTCTAGGATCACGAGACAATTTTCGTTAGTGGTTGAAAAGTTTAAACAAGGGCGAGTGAGCGGAACCCTCTAAGTGTCCTCTTTGCACTTCTTCAAAAATAATTTAGGGGCCGGTCCCCAAATAGGCGCGATCCCTCCATATGTCCCAAGCCTTTATAAAGTTGTTTGAAAAGTTAAGTATAAAGAGGAGCCGGTAGAAGCCTCGACATGTCTCGTCGATGCAACTTTGAGACGGTCCCGAAAAGTGGAGACCCTGAACAAGGGCAAGCTCACCACATGTCTCCTTGGTGCAGCTGTTAAGGTAGGACCCGTAGGAAGATCCTCAAATGAGTGTCGGCCCTCCACATGTCCATGGTCTGACCAAGCAGCACCGCCTGCATGAAAAATGCCTAAGTCTGGGAAAGGTAGCAGAAACCTCCACGTGTCTCCCTCACGAAACTCCAAGGTCAAACCAAAAGGTGAATTTGTAGATGTGTGATGGCCCTTCATGTGGAAACTTTTTGAGTTGAAGTGAGCCTTAGAGTTTAAAAGTGCCCAGTGAGACGCATCCAACCGAGAAGGGCCACATTTCAATAGATCTTTGAGCTATAAATTTTATAGGGAAAAACATAGCCAACAAATCGTAAAATGCGGGAAAATCACCATTTGTGCACGAAAATGAATTTTTTTTCAAGGAAAAATAATTTGGAAATGATATAAGTCCCAAATGTGATCGTTCGAGCCGCATACAATCACGTTTCTATAGATATTGGGACAAAAATTGATAGCAAAAACAAAATGTGACTAGAAAAATTGAAGGAAGGAAAAAACCCAATTTTAAGCCCAAGTTACAAATTCTTCCACATGGACAGAGGAATGGAAAACAAATTCTAAACTTAAAGTGATCCTCAAGCAAAGGAAGGCGCTGATCATGGAAACCAAATGGAGGACAAATTTTTTTGCATCAATACGAGAGAGGTAGAAAAGATGATAGAGCCCGCAAATTGAAGAATTTCAAGGACAAACGGGTGAGATAAAATTTAGAACCAATAAAACCCACACTTCAAATCCAACGAGACGGGTTAAAGGTGGGATTTAAAATGAAATAGCGAGGGTCGGGGAAGAGAAGACAATGTCAAAGAAACCAAAGGCTCAAAGGAGAAGAAACAAAAATATTCAAAGTCTTGAGCTCTCTGACGATTTAGAGCGAGCACCAAAAATGACTAAGTATGGAGGAGAGAGTGGAAGCTGCCAAGTGTCCAAATGACACACCTCTAAAGATTAATCCAAAATATAGAGACTCAAACAAGTGCCAAGCCTCCATGCGTCCAGAGCCCCAAAAGTCACACTGGCCATTTAAAATTCTTTGACTCAGTAGAAGGTGCCAAGTGTCCAAACGGTGCTACTTCAAAGATAAATCCAAAGAGTGGAGACCCAAATGAGCATGGTCTCACCACATAGTCCAAATTAAAAAGGTGGGATAGAGTGGGCCCAAAAATTGGTTAAGTATAAGAGTGTAGGCGGAAGGCGCCATGTGTCTTAATGATGCTCCTTCAAAGGTAAAATCCAAAGTGGGTTTTCAAATGAGCGCGGGCCTTCCATGTGTCCCAGGTCCAAAAAAGGGGCAGAGTCGGGGGTTGAATAGTCAAAGCAAGGAAAGCTAGTGGAGGGAGCCAAGTTTTAGCACAATGCTATTTCAAAGGTAAAATTTGGGGTGGGTTTCTAAACAAGCGTTATGCCTCCACGTGTTCAAGGTCAGAATTTTGGCCCGCAAAGCAAACAGACTAAGGAAAATACAAAGGAACCCAAGGAGCTCATGGAATCCACCTCTTGTCAATCTGGTGTAATTTTGGAAGTGAAAGATAGGGGGTGAATATCTAAGATGTGCAAGACTACCATGTGGACACGATACGAATAGACTCTTTAAAATATTGCGTGCCCACGATCCAAATATTCAAATGGCCATATCTTTTGACTGGAAGCTCAGATTTGGGCGGGAGAAGACTCTTTGGAAACGTATCAACACCTTCTATGCCATGGAAACATAAAATATAATTATTAATAGGATTTAGTGGGTGAAATGGGAAAACATTTTCCAGGACATTAATACAGAATCTGATTTCTTCAACTACCAGACTAGATTTAATTTGATCCACAGGGCGAACCAAAATCAAAAAATTGTAGGTGTATTTGAGAGGGGCATTGATTGATAGAGGTAGAGATTTCAGAGAAGGATTCAATGCATATCTTGAGGTTCTTGAAGTAGGATTCAAAATTTTCCCTCCTCTCATTCTTATTCTTCCTATATATTGTAAAGAAGACGCATATTCAAACAGTTGTTCATCCTTTCTGACTTGCCCCCTCTCTCTTTCTTCCATAGGGTATAATGTGGAGTCTAAGCCTCCTTTCAAGGCTCTGTAATGGAATTTTCTTACCTATTTCCCACTGATGATGTGCCGTGTAACATTTTGGAGAAATAAAATTTGTTTCATGATGCATCTATCCATCCTTGGCTTATTTTGTTTTCTCTTCTTACCTCTCATTGTTGCAGGGTATACTGTGCATACTCTAATGTTTGTTGCAGGTTTTGGGAGTTATGCTTAATGGGTTTTAAGTGGTGTTCTATGTGAAATATATCTCTGGTCCATGGTGCATTTTGTCCACCCTCTCCTTTTCTCACCTCTCTCCACTTCAGAAGTCGGATATGTGATTCAACCACTTCCTTTTCTGGTGTATCACCGCTTAGTGTAGGCTCTTTCACCCTCTCTCTCTTTCTCCCTATCCCCTTGGAATGGTTAGATTAGGATAGAATAGGTTCTGCCTACACTAGAGTAGCTTGTGGTAGGTAGATTAGGAAGCAAGAAATGACTTTCTCCAGAGGTTGATCTCAAGTTTTAAAAGTTTCATAGCTTGAGAGATGGTCCAAGATTGTTCAATCACACTGGATTCCCCACCTCACAATCGGGCCATTTGGGGGTCTTGTGATTCGAGTGCTGATTTTGCATACCGGTGGGACACCGAGGTTAGATCTTCCATTTTTCCAAGGTGTCTCATTACAAAAACAAATCATAAGACAACATAAGACCACACTAATAGTTTTGGCATGACCGGTGGGATAGGTCTGAAGAACATTACAAATTCATATTAATAGGTTGGTATGTTCATGTTAAGGTTCAGCCTTTTGAGGCACATACAAGCAAATCGAAACTCCATCTTGTCAATAGCCCATCCTATGAGTTACAAACATTTTCCATCCATTTTCTTCTTCCATCTCTTTCATTTTCTCCCATTCCATGAGGTTGTGAAATCATGACTTCATTCCCTTCATGGAACTCACACTTACAATAGTATTTCCATTCACCTCCAATGCATTTCCCAACTCCTCTAGATCAAAATTATTCTCAGACCCAAAATAAGCATGCTTACCCATATCAGCATTGCAAAACTAGTTTGGCTATGGAGCTTATCAAGAACAAGGGTATACATATAATGAAAACAGTCAAATGGAAGAAATTAATCTTCGGAGAAGATTCAAAAATGGACTACGGCATGGTTCACCAAGGGCCATAGCAAAATGAAGGTATTCAATATTGGTTGTAGGGCACCTTTTCGATGGGAAGGTCCTTTTCTAAGACATTATAACCCTTGAGAGTAGCTTGAGTTCATTGTTGAAGTGATGCCTCAACTTACATAGTTGATTGAGGACATTGAGGCTTATGAGAAAACTGTGAGATAGCCTTGTCAATGGGTAAGTCAATCACTAACTCCTATCCTTCAGTTTCTCTTTCTCAAGCTTTATCATTTTAGTAGTGTCAAGAGTCAAGCCCCTAAGTTGCTTCCCCAATTGTTGGTTTCTCTTCTCCAAACCCTGATCTTCCACCTCATCTCATTTCTTCTTCCCTTTTCCCTTACAACATCCCTCCAAAAAAATAATATGCTCCACCTCCCTTTCCACCACAAACAATTTCCAAGCTGGTTGAACCCCAACTTGCCACTCCTCTTACTTTCCTAACTCCAAGGCGATGTTGGGAAGATACTCAAGAATCCAGTCAAGGAAAACAAGAAGAGGAGCCCAAAGAGAAGAAATGATAGACAATCGGAAGAGTTGGGTAGCTAAATTTGGGTTTTACAAAGATTCCCTTCATGGTTAAATCAACAAAGGAGGTCAAGGTTGAAGATCCAAAGATGGCCTAGGCTGAGTTTGCGGTAGAGGAGGAGGACCATACGGTTTGAGGCTCCAAGTGTGGAGTATTCTACAAAAGAACCTTCTGTTCTTCCTCCCACCTCTTACCCTTTTATCTCTAATGTTCAAGAGGAGTTTGAGGTTTCAAACTTCATGTTGGAGGATGAGGGGGACCATGATGAGCAAGTTTCAAATCAGGAGGACATCGTGGACGAGGTTGAGCACATGTAATAGGATAGAAAGGAGGTAGATTATATGTCTAACTTGCAGGATTGCTTTGATGGACAAGAGCCTATGGATATCAGATCATTTTCTCCTCCATTATCCACCTTCCAAGAACATGAGCCTCCTACCATGAAGGAGGGTATTCAAGAACAACATCCTATGTCTCACAACATCCCTCAGGAACCAGGGTTAGAAAATACGAGTCTTCCATGTTCTTCACAAGAGAAGGAAGAAGAACATCTAGCTCTAAGTCTAGTTAAAGAGGATCATATGGAGGTGACCAATACAGATTTAGAGGCAATGAATCATGAGAAGGTTACATAAGAAAATACAGACCCCTCTCCCATTCAACCTCTCCAACAGTCTGATTTTTTGGAAGAGCCTGAAATCACTAGCTTCATGTTGGAAGATGAAGCTTCATATGGTGAATATAAAAAATATTTTAAGATCACCATGCAAGGGGGAGAGACCTTGATAAAGCAGGATAGTAAAGAGTTTGATTTCCTATTAGAGTCAAAAGAATGTTTTGATGAAAAAAATTGAGTTGAAAGTGCAATCTTTTCTTCCCCATCATTCATTATTCAACCACAAGAACTTGCTGCCATGGAAGATAATGTGCAAGCACAACATGTAGTTTGCAACATGCCTCCTGAATCAGAGTTGGAATATTTTGATCTTCCAAAATTCACACCTGCTATAGAGGAAGAGAAAGAGTATGAGGCTATCATCCCTCTCACACCATCCATCCAAGAAGGTCCATAAAAAGAATTGATTTTGGAGTTATATTTAAGAGAAAAGGGGGCATTCAAAGGATCACACCATGCCCAATCAGTTGCTTGGATTCATTGGAGCCAAGGGAGAAGCCAAAACTAGTCATGCCTACTTCAGGGCATGAAGGTGAGTATCAAATTACCAAGGGTCATCATCAACACGTCTAGGGGTCCAATGCCAATCATATTGAGGAGGTATTTTTGGTTGATGTTGATACCTTGATGATTTGGCTAGAGGACCATCTTATTTTCAGTTTTTCACTAATACAAGCAGCCATATTTGGTGTCAAATCATTTGCATGGCTGCCCCTTTTGGTAAAAGGAAGCTATTTCTCCTCGCCTGTGGAAATTTTTTTTTTTAAGCTTTTCTTTATCTCTGTTCTTTGTAGGAGTAGGAGTAGACTTTGTTTTCAGTAGAAGAAATGCTTATGAACAGTCTGCATATCTCATTTGAGGCATGCATGATTTTATCTTTGTACATAATTTTTTTTCACATTGCCCTAGAGATACCAAGGCTAGGCCCTTCAGTATCCATGGCAGAAGACCCATAATTTTCTGTAACAGTTGATAATTTAAAAAAAAAGAAATGTAGAGAAACTAAAAATGTTTTTGAGGTCATCTATTTAGAAGGAAATTTCAAGGTCACTAAGTGCAAGCACTCAGGCTCATAGCGACTCAGGGATCAAGATTTCAAAGCAAAAGGATCGATGTCGTGCTATCATTCTTGACTCCATCCCCATTGGATATGACAAGCCTACAAATATTTTCATCTAGCAGGAAGATGTCCCTTGTGAGTTGCCAATTGTTATCTCAATTTTAACCCCTTGGAAAAAATAGGATCACCCAAGACCCTGTGCAGGAAAGAAATTGGAAAAAGGTTGTGTTGAATGAACCCATGCTTCAAACCCAATAGATAAGTTGCGGGAGACCTATAAAAGAGAATAGTAGGATCATGGAAGAGAAGAAAATGTCAAAAAAAACAGAGCCTCAAAGAAGAATAAATGGAAAAGGTTTGAAGTCTTCAGGCTCTGCAAACAATTCAGAATGAGCACCAAAATTGACTAAGTATGGAGGAGACAGTGAAAGCTGCCAAGTGTCGAAATGACACACCTCCAAAGATTAATCAAAAATCTAGAGACTCAAACAAGCACCAATCCTCCACACGTCCGAGCCCTAAAAGTCATACCAGCCATTGAAAATTATTCTACTAAGTGGAAGGTGCCAAGTGTCCAAACAAGTGCTACTTCAAAGATAAATCCAAAGAGTGGAGACCCAAATGAGCGCGGTCTCACCATGTAGTCCAAATTAAAAAGTGGGCTAAATCGGGCCCAAAAATTGGTTAAGTATAAGAGTGCAGGCAGAAGGTGCCATGTGTCTTAACGACACTCCTTCAAAGGTAAAATCCAAAGTGGGTTTTCAAATGAGCGCGGGCCTTCCACATGTCCCAAGTCCAAAAAGGGACAAAGTCGGGGGTTGAATAGTCAAAGAAAAGGTAGGCTAGTGGAGGGAGCCAAGTGTCAACACGACACTATTTCAAAGGTAAAATTTGGGTGGGTTTCTAAACAAGCACCAAGCCTCCACGTGTCCATGGTCAGACTTTTGTCCCGCCAAGCAAAGAGACTGAGGCAAAATACAAAGGAACCCAAGGAGCTCATGGAAGCCACCACATGTCAATCTAACATAATTTAAGAAGTGAAAGTAGGGGGTGAATCTCCAAGATGCGTAAGGCTGCCACGTGGACCCAGTACAGACAAACTCTTTAAAATATTGCGTGCCCATGACCCAAATATTCAAATGGCCATATATTTTGACTAGAAGCTTAGATTTGGATGGGAGAAGACTTTTTCAAAACATATCAACACCCTCTACACCATGGAAACATAAAATATTATTCTTAATAGGATTTAGTGGGTAAAAAGTTGGAAAACATTTTCCAGGCCATTAATACATAATCAAATTTCTTCAACTACCAGGACTAGATTTAATTTGATCCACCGGGAACCAGAATCAAAAGATGGTAGGTGGATTTGAGAGGGGCATTGATTAATAGTGGTTGAGCTTTCAAAGTAGGATTTGATGATACAAGGTAAGAACCGCTATCTCGGTTTGTAAACCATGATTGTAGTGCTAAAATGGTGGGAAAAATGAGGTCCATGGATGTTTTTTGGTATCAGAGAATCGTGATCGAGATTTTTTACAAAGCACGAGCACGGTTTATAAAGCGCGAGCACGGTTTGCAAAGCAAAAGTGTGGTTTATAAAGTGTGAGTGCGCTTTTAGGTTTGAAATTTCCCAAGCCTAGAAAAACAAACCACGATCACGGTTTTTAATACCACAATTGTGGTTTATAAACCACAATCGCAGTTCATAAAATTTAGGATTTGATGTCCACTTAATTGTCCCCCAACTTGCTGCACTTACCTAGGAATTTGGAAATTGGGAATGATTATTTGGTTTAAAAACTAGTGAAATTCCTTTGAAATTCTTGAAATTGTCTTACATTATAAAATTATGTCTATAAACTTGTAATTTTTTTGTATTGTCCATAATTTAGCTTCATTTTTGTTACAAAATACAACAAATTACACTCTCTTAATTTTATATCTAAGTGAATTTCTTCAAACTCTAGGTGTTGAATTTTAGTCATGATTGTACTTGTAGTGTGTAGAATGTTTGACATAATAGACCACCTAGTTTCTACTCCATTAAGTATACCCTATCTTTCTAGTACTTTCAAAATAATCTCTCATGTAATATTATAATCATCTCATTCCATTAACTATTTTCTGCACCATAATAGGTTTCTTTTTTCATTGTCTATTTGGACGTAGTCGTGTATATGTGCTCTCCTTGTCAAACTAAAGCTCACAACTTTATAATTATTCAATTATTCAAAAAGATATTAATGCATTGATTTATCTTTTCCTACAATCAAATTTACTGATATTATCCATTTCATACATTTTTAGCATTGTATCTAAATATTAGCATTAGCAAAAATGTACTTTATTTTAGATAAGGTAATAAGGATTTAGTTTTAAAGGGATGAAAAAACCTTGTACAAGAAATGAAGTCGGCCACATGGATGGCCAAAAAAAAAGGAATGATTTTTAAGAGAAAAAGAACCATGTACAACCCAAATATATACATCAAGGCACAACAAGGTACAAATTGAAGCCTAGTCATAGATTAAATAACTAAAATCCTGAGTATAGCAACCCAACATAAATCTAGGATAGAATCAAAATTAAAAAGAGCCTCCAAATAATCAATTCAAACAAACTTGACCATCCTCGAGTAGAACCCTAGATCCTTGATGAAAAACCTAACCAAAGGAAAGGAAAGGAATCCCCTGGAGGTACCCTCCCATGGGATCTTAAGTTCATATTAAGATAAGTGGTAGATTTATTTCATTTATTTTTTCTGTTCAAAAATGTTCAACCCTCACTCTTATTAGGATTATTGTTTTCATCTAAATGGATTGGGATCAAGACCTCTAACATCTCATTTTCCCCAACAATTGAATCCTTATTCAAGATCCCTTTTTTATTATCTGATCCCTCATCCATGATAGGTTAAGAACAAACTATACCATTAATCTCCACATACCTTTAACCTGAAACTGAGTCTCACCTTCTTCAATTTTTGAATCCTTTGAGGAATAATCGAATCAATTTCTAGAACTGGGATACTAGGATGAGCATCCTTCCACCAAGAAACCTACCCTTTCACCTTGTGTTTCACATTCTTACAGTATGAACCTAAGTTACCTACACCAAATCATTTCCTATATTTTAAGGGAATCCGTTTATAGTCCAAAATTTGGGGCCAAATCGGATCAAACACCCTAAGTTCCATTGAATCCATTAGATAAAAAGAGGTATATAAATCTTCCAGAATGCAAGCTTATGTGGTATGAGTGTACATGTTCGTTTTAGTATCAATGTACAAGAATTTCCCCAAAGTTTTACCAATTGAAATTACCCTCTCCTCCCCACAAAATTGCAATGAAAGGTGAGGTATCTAAATCCAAACCGACTTAACATGGAAGGTTTCTGTGAGTTGGTTAAAGGAAGGAAACCATGGTTTCATGATCAGGAGATGATGCTAAAGTTTTGAAAGCATTTGAAAAATTCTATTCATATCTTTAATGAGGTTAAAAACCACAATAAAAAACCTCTACCATAGGGATAAATATCCACTCTACCTAACATGATGGGCTGCCATTCTGAAGAGATCCAGGAATGTAGTTATGGGAGACATGGCCACAGTCCATTAAATCTACAAATCAAACATTTTCCAATGATTTTTTCCTTAGATTAAATAACCTAAACACCAAAGTAACCAAAGGTGATCTATTGGCTTCCTTGAGGGTCTTTGTTTCAAAATTGTTGTAGCATAGGAATGTTGCAGAGTAGAGCAATCACCATCTAGAAAAAGGGGTGTTTGTCACCTTTCACAATTACAAGACCTGCAGTCTTGGTTCTCGATTCAATCTCACCCTATTTGTTCAAAATTCTTCATTCTACATGGTTTGAAGTATTTTCTATCTCATTGTGTGGATGCATAAATTTTTATCTTTACCAGGGGTTGTTGTAAATCCATCTCTATGGTCGTGGATCATGTTGAGCCAGATATTGTTTACAGTTTCTCTATCCATGAGAAAAACATTGTAATTTGGGCATGAATTTGGGGTTTCCCCTACATTTTATTTTTCCACAGTCATGTCTTCTATGTCAATTTCATTTCAACATCCACAGCTACGTGGTCGTCTTGAATTGTATGTAGCATGATGGGTCTATTTTGTGAACTTGTCACTTTTGTTACAATTGTAAAAAATGCCAAATTGGTCCCGTGGCTCCGATGAATTCTGATTGGCTAATCAAAAAATGAAGCGGCAAAGGAAATTTCTTTCTTTGACCACTGAAATATGTACACTTATCATAAACCAAGAAGTTGCGGAAAGGCAGGCCCTTTTTGTGTTTTGAGGTATTATGGTGAAAGGAATGAAAATATAAAAGGAATTCCTAAGGCCCGCAAAAGGACATGTGGTAGTTTGAAAATTCAAAGGCGGTGAGGTGCATCATATGAGCATTTTGACGAATTTTGCCTTTTTGTGAAAAGGAGAAAAGTTATAAAATGAGCCATGATTCTACTAGGGACCAAATAAGTTCACATGTTTTCAGAGTTAGCATTGAAAGTTCAAAGTGGGGAGGTGGCTCATTTGGAGCACTTTAGGAATTTTTTCCATTTTGTGAAAAGGACAAAAGTTATAAAATGAGACATGATTCCATTGGGGACCAAAGAATGTCACATGTTTGACTCAGCATTCAAAATTCAAAGCGGGAGGTGGGTCGCCAGAGAACTTTGGGATTTTGTTTTTTTGTGAAAAGGAGTGAAGTTATAAAGTGAGATGCAACCCCGTTGTCACTGAGGTAAAGCCACGTGTTGAGCCCGTATCAAAAGTAGTTGGGTAGACCAAATTGTCTAAAAATGCACAATTTCTTTAAGTGACACAAAATACAAAAAAATTACCCTAAGGTGACTTCACTCAAATCTTTTCCATGTGGATGGCTCAATTTTGAAGTTGTGAAAGACGAGTTAACGACTATGATACAAGGCATTTAGTTTTTCCACCATTAACGCTCTAGGACCTCAAGATATTCGAATGAATTTCATCTTTTATTGTTAATTTCAAGGTATCTTGTCATTTTTATCAATAAAATGCAATCAGAATTGTTGTGGAGCTCAATTTGTGAACCTAAGAAGTTTGAAAGTTGTTGTTTTGAACCCGGATTTCTCGGGCACATGCAAAAACCACCAGGATGACATAGATCAATATGCTTTGAGGAAAAGGATGAAGCAAAGAAAGATGCAGAGGAAAATGATGAAGAGAAGGAAGCTACGAGGATTGAAATAGGATGGACATGCTGCTTGGAAGTGACAACTGGAGCCCCCACTTAAAAAAAAAAAATAGTGGAATTAATATAAAAATATTATCTTTGTACACTGACAACTTTTGGGTGTAAATTTGTTAAATATCACTTTCTGGAATAAATCTCTAACAAATAAATTATTCCTCAAAATATTCTCTTTTTGGGGGAAAGCTTTGATGTGAAATAAGTGATATAAAAGGCATGAGTGAGTGATGACAAATGGTTGGGAGTTAATTTTTTTTGATAAAATTTGACAATAACAATTTTTTCCCAAGAGAGCCTCTAAGAAATCAGTTTATTTTTGTGTGTTTTTGATTTAATCACGTCAAGATGGTTCCAAGTGTAAAAACATTGACAAGGTCTAAGATCATGAAGAAACTCCCCCTACTTGATGAATCTAGTCAACCTTGAATGAATCTTTGTTGATCATGAAAATTATTATGTTTTCTTTTATTTCGTAGAATGTTTTCAAATAGTTTTTCTTGTTCTTGTTACAATATTATGTTAAAATCCCGCTTGAATCACGAGAAGATCTTATCTGCGCGTGGTAGTATTGTGGCATTTTCAATTTCATATTGAGGAGCTTTCATCTTGTAATCAAATAATCAATTTAAAATCATCTTACTTCAACTATGTTGACAAAGAATGTTTTTAGCCTATGAGTGTATCTTAGGCGTGACTAATCAATGATTTCCAAAGTTTAGTTGAGTCTTTAACATGAGCCTTTGTGTTGAATTATTTAATAGTGTATGAAATCGTGCATCTCTGGGCCTCCATTGATACACACCTTCTGGTTAAAGGAATACCTTGGCTATTTTGAAGCATTTTTTCTATGAGTGTTCCAATATTTGTAAAGGATCTCAAATATCTGGTATAATCAACTTTATCTTGCTTAACTTCCCACCAAAAAACTTCTCAAATGATGAATCCTACATGAACTACCCCTGTTTGTACTATATATCCACAAAGATTTAACAAATTTGACTGCCAAAATATGTAGAGACAATCTAGTTTCAATTATTGTCTTTAGTAACCCGAACCTTGTCAAGGAAACATCACCACTCTCTAGTGTGACAACTCATGATAGTTAGTTTGTGTTGTATTGATAATATCTTCTTAAGTTTTTCATGAAAATTGTGTGAAGAAGGATATCTCTATATCCTTCACCAATATAGGTTACAAAATAGGTCCTCTCACCCTGGTTGAAGGCACAACCTAAAGAAGTGAGGGTAGATCAAACCCTTAGTAAGGTGATATCCATTTCTCTAATGCTTGAGTGACAAAGAGTCAATTGAATCCTCCCCGACTATAAAACAAATTATATCATGATTAGTCTATCTCTAAGCATCCTGCTAGTTTCGTGATGCTACTTAGCCCTCGTAGGAGAATCAATTTGGATACCAACACCTGAAGTGGTGCATATTTTGGGGAATATTTTTACAAATGCATACACATATTGACCCTTGTAATGTTTCTTACATGATTTAAGTGCAAATATGTTGTTTAAACGTCATCCTTTGTTGAGATTTGTAAGATTTGTGCAAGATTACAAGTTCATCGTGTAGTATTTCTAGTTTATAGTGGTTATTGCACTAAATTTTCACCAATAGTGATAAATGTGGGTAAAGGGAGGTCGGATCTATTAATCTTTGCAGAAATTAAGCATTTATAGACACTTGGTAGGTTACTTATAGTGCATCTACACAACTAAGGTGAAACTCCTTAGTGGCGACTTTGTGTTGAATTGAAATTTTGATGATTACCAGTGTCTTAACCTATGTCAAGTGAAATTTTTCATTGATGTTTTCAAAGCTAGAGGGAAGAAGGTATTTCTTTACTAGGGATCCTACTAAAAATTTATTTCCAGAACTAGGAAAGGAAAATTCAGAAGGAAAACAAGTTTAAATTTTTTTTGCAATTCAAGAATCAAAAAGGGAGATATGAATTTTGAAAGGTGATCAATCTGTGGTTAAAGATTACCATACTTCTTCAAGTGATTCTGAACAAAGTAATCTTTATATAAATTTGAGTTCTCCAACTAGAGAGGGGCCATCATTTGTGTTTGAAAAGCGTGCCTCTCAATTTTCCCCTGTTTATTTTAAGGTTGATAGGGTTTTGCATGAAGCTGATTCATTAGAGAATATCTATTTTGAAAGCTATATTCCTGTGCTCCAAAGACCCCTCATCCCCTATCATTCTATTTCTCCTGTAAAATCACCACCTCAAGGCTATATGGCCCAACCTCCACCTAGACCTCCTTTTGTTGTCAACACTTTTGGACTTATAGATTTAAAAGGTATGGATGGATATCATAATATGGTGCAACAGGATGTCATAAATAGGTCGCACAAATTTCAAGGGAATAATGCCATCACTGGTGACCACCATTTAAGACTCTTTTTCAATATGATGAGAGATTTTGAAATTTAGTTTGAAGACGTGTATATAAAACTATTTATTCATACTCTTGAGGAGGATGCACGTGACTGGTACAAGGCTTTACTAGATAATTTAATAGATTCATGGACTGAGATGAAAATTGGCTTTAGATTGCAATATGGGGATAAGAAAAATCCCAGGTTCCTTCTATTTGAATTGGAAAATATAAAGAAAAATCCAAATGAATCTCTCCATGATTTTAATACTCATTTCAATAAGACCTTGAATAGGCTACCTATAATCCTAAGACCAAGTGATGAGTCCTATTTGATAAAATATTTTGACGCTTTTGATAAAAAGGTTGCTTATTACTTAAGAGATAAAAACTTGGGAACATTGAGGCAAGCCTTCACTATGGATTTACAAATTGAGAATAATATTAAGGTAGTTGGAAAGCCTCCTAAGAGGGAAGGTGTTAATTTGATCAATCTGAAAAGCCCGAATCAAACAAATTTTTGGATCTAGAAGAGGTAGTAAAATTTAATTGGAGCAGATTAAAGAGATATCTTATAAACTGGCAAGAGCGAAAAATGGATATGAAAAAGTTCCCGTGGTTGGCATAAGGCACATGGTCAAAAGAGATTTGGAAATCATCCCGAGATGATCACAGATGAAATGAAAGAGGAAAATGCTCATGGGTTTAGGAAATAAACAACCTCAACCTAGGGAGAATAGATTGGTTCCCATCCTTTGATGACCAGGGGTTGTTATTTTGAAGGAGGCTAGTGTTATCAAGTGATGTGATAGGTTTTTATTACAACACTCCCTATGTGATGTAGATCAAGAAGTTGAGGAACCAGATGGTGATGATATGTATGATGATGTGTTCATGATGGAATTCACTACAAAATCATGGTAGGGGAAACCTCAACTCGAATTTATAATTTCCAGACTATTGAAAACTTATGGGATTGTGTTCATCGGGAATTACCTCTTCCTCCTATTAATACTTTTGAAACTGATATGGTGCAACCATCTGATCTACCGAATCATGATTGTGAATACTTAAGCCCTTTGATGATTAAAAATTATGATGGAGGGATCCCTTTCGAAGAGGACAGGAAACTGTTGATGAATGCAAGTAGTGGCTCAGAAAAAGAGTATAAAACTAGAAGTAAGGTTAACAAAGGGGTAGGGCCACAAACCAAGTAAAATGTTGAAATTATTACCAATATCCCGATGGATATACCTAAGAAATATACATATGGAAAAGGCCTAACTACCCTAAATAAAACTTGTGCTCCTTCCCATGCCTAGACTCTAAAAAATCGTATACTATAAGAGGAAGTGGTGAATCTCCCCTAATACTACCCTACCCAAATATGTTCCTTGTGACATAGCAAAAATCTTGATTCGGATCAAGGTAATCAAGTTTCTATTTTTGAACTACTCAAGATCCCCGAGGATAGGAAAAGGACATTTGAATATTTGGGATTTATGGAAGAAAAGATTACTCGGGGAAAAAGTGTTAATAATGTAGAGATTCCTTCTATTATTGCAGAATAAGAAATACCATAAGCATTGGAGAAACTCAAAGAATCATCCGAGGTATATTTGGGAACTTCTCTAGTTGAATCTTAGTTGGATGTTAATCCATTTTTTACCACTTTGATTATTAAAGATAGGATGGTACATAACTGCATGTTTGATTCAAGAGCCTCATGTAATGTAATGCCTCTTGAGGTAATGAATGAGTTGAATATCAAGGTAACAATATCTTTTGGGAAATTTACTAGCTATGGATTCAAGATAAGTGCCAGTAATTAGATATGTCAAAGGAATTGTAGTGCAACTAGCAGCTTATCCAGGAAAATGCTTAACCATGAATGTGGTTATTATGGATTTTCTTGCCAAGTGGGAGATGCTATTATCTAGAAAATGGGAAGCTAGTGTGGGTGGAAGCATACAAATGGACATGTCATATGCAACTATACCAGTTGAGGGGAACCTTGTCAAGTTATATGTTGAGAAGGAAAAGTTACATCTCATTGAGGATCGTAACAATGCTTCTTTTGAAGTATTGTACATAGATGTTGATGTTGATAACTTTGTGGGATATGCTAATTATAAGGATCATTAAATTGATGAGTGCAAGTATCCTAGGTAGGTAGGTTCTCCTTTGAATCTGTTGTTTCATGGAGCATGTTCTATATTTGGTAATGGCGTCGGTGTTGGTTTGATTCCCCTAGCCGAGAGGTTTTTAACTTTTGTTTTAAAATCAATTTTGAGTGTACAAACAATATTACAAAGTTTGAAGCATTGTTGTTGGTTTTAAGGGTTGTTTGGAAATATGGTGTTCAGGATATTATTGTTAAAGGGTATTTGGAGCTAATAGTCTAAAGCAAGTTAGAAAAATGTATGCAACAAATAATCAAAGGATGAAATAGTATAAGCATGCAGTTTGGGATTTCATTGAAATATTTGATTCTTTCAATATAATACATCATGATAGGATATATGATATTGTAGCAGAAGAATTGGTAGTATTGGGATCTAGGTTTGAAAATTGTACAATGTCTCCCTATTGTGAATATGATGTTAAAATATTGACCAGGTCATGTCCTGACAATATCAAGCACCGACAGTTTGTTGAAGATGATGCTCGAGTGTCCAAAGGTCTATATAGAATAAAGGAGAATTTTCCAATCAAAGTATGGAATGGGAACCAATGGTTTGTGTAGGAGAAGGAAAAGAGACCTCTTTTGGTAAGGACATTATCCAATTGAAAACTAATACTATTCTCAGAGGTTTGGTTGCACTGGAATAAAATTTTGATAATGTTGACTGCATTATTAATAGACACATGTCATCCTTGAGGGATGTTGAAGAATATAACCTGGGTACAAATAATAAAAATAGGAGATTATGGCTAGAAAACAACTTGAATAGAGAAGAAAAGGAGTCATATGTCCAATTGCTAAAAAGTTTACCAGGACTGCTTGGCTTTATCATATGCAAAACTTAAAGAATACAGGAAAGACCTTTTTCAACATGAAATACCCATAAAAGCTAATGCCAAACCATTTAGGCAGAATCAAAGACCAATTAATCCACTCTTTTCTCTAAAAATTTAAGAAGAGTTAAAAAGTAAAGGGATGGAGGAATTATACACCCTACAAGATACTCCTCATGGGTAGTAAACCCGGACTGCTTCGAAAGAAAATGTGGATATAATATTTTGTGTTGACTTCATAAATTTAAATAAAGCATCAATCAAGGACAACCATCCCTTACCAAATATGGATAACATGTTGTAATTAGTTTTGGTTCTCGGTTTTTATCCATTTTGGATGGTTTTTTGGTATAACCAAGTGGTTGTGAAGTAGTCGGAGAGAATCAAAACTACTTTCACCACTCTGTGGGGAACCTATGTGTATGTAAAAATACCATTTGGCCTAATCAATGCCGAAGCTACATTTCAAAGAGCAATGGATATAACATTCTATGTATATATAAATTATTTCACTGTCGTGTATCAGGATGATGTGACTGTATTTTCAAGGAAAATAACTCGATCACCCGCAATATTTAGAAAATATGTTAAGATGTAGGGAATATGGTATATCACTGAATCCCAAGAAGTGCCATTTTGGGGTTCAAAAGGAAAATTTGCTTGGATATATTGTGTCAAAATAAGGGGTATGATTGATCTCGAGAGAGTGGAAGCCATTAGAAAAGTTCCTATTCCAAGAACCAAAAAGGGAATTCAATCCTTTTCGGGAAGATAAATTTTATTAGTAGTTTTATTTCCAACTTTTCTAAATTATCTATCCCAATCACCAAGATGTTGAAGAAAGATCACAAGATCGGATGGGAAGAAGAAGCTATTTAATCCTTTAGGGATTAAGTAAGCATCGAAGAATGCCCCTGTTTAAACAACTCCGATTATAAAAAGGCTTTACAAATTTTTCCTTTGCTTGAGAATAATATTGCATCTATGTTGTTACAAAAGGAGGATGAAGGACCTGAAAGACCAATATCTTTCTTTAGTAAAGCATTGCAAGGAGAAGAAATGAAGTATACTATCATGGAGAAACAAGCCTTTTCTTTGGTCAGGTACACAAAAATATTTAGGCCATATATTTTGAGCTCTAAAGGTATAGCTTATGTTCCCCATACCATGGTTAAGGATATCCTATCAGAGATGGAAATTTCAAGTAAAAGATGCCGATGGGAAAATAAATTGCAAGAATATGATATTGACATACAAACTACAAAATTGATTAGAGGATTAGGCCTAAAGGATGATGGTAGAAGGAAACCTACAGGAAATTGAGATAAATGACGTTTAAGAAGACAGATTGAATATTCTTGAGAAAGTGTAAAATTCTAAATGGTACAATGATATTTTTATCTCAAACATCTACAATTCCCTAAGTATTTAAGCAAGAATAAAAAGAGAGCACTTAAGTTAGCCTCCCGGAAATACATCATCACTGATTATGGGTTAGCTTGGAAGAACCCTAAGGGAGTTCTTTTGAGATGTATCATATAAGATGAAGCCCTAAAAATAATTGATGATTTCCATGGAGGAGTTTGTGGAGGGAATTTTGCTGGAAGAGTCACAACTCATAAAATCTTAAGGTTTGGTTACTGGTGGAAAACTCTTTTTAAAGACACAACTCTACTGGTAAGAAAGTGTGAGAGTTGTCAATTTTTTCAAGAAGATTGAAAGCTTGGGCTCCCTCCCTTTGCATCCCGTATCAATTAAAGTGCTATTTAAGTAGTGGGAATGGAATCAATTGGTGTGATTTCAGATTCTTAAAGTGTAGGCCATAAATGCTATTAGTGGCCACTAATTAATTCACAAAATGGGTAGAGGAAATCCCTACCAAGAAATCTACCCACCAAATTGTTATGGAGTTCATTCTGAATCATATAATTTGTAGGTTTGGAGTGCCTACTAAGATAGTTGCTGACAATGCTATGATTTTTTGAGTCAAACCTTTGGTACCCATGTGTCATGAGTATGGGATTAATTTAACATGTATGCTTCAAATTATAATCCCCAAGGTAATGGACAAGTAGAATAAAACAACAAGAATTTGTTGAAGATAATCAGAAGCACCTTGGAAGTAAAAAATGGAAGTGGGGTGCACAATTGAAGTTTGTTGTTTTGGCTAATAGAGTCACTTTTAAAAGAGCTACTTGAAAAAGTCCATTTGAGTTGGTGTTTGGAACTCAAGATCTACTTCCCCGCATATGTAATTATCTTATTATTAATTTATTCAACAATTGGAAGACCAGAGGTCACCCTATGATGCTTGTATAAATCAAATTGTTGAATTAGTTGAAGAGAGAAGAGAATCCCATCAAAGACATGTGAAGTTCAAGGAGAAATCAAAGAAATTGTGGTATAAAAAGGTAACTCCAAGAGTTTTCAGTGTGGGAGATCTTGTTCTATTATGGGATAGCAGACACGACGATAAGAGAAAGTATGGAAAGTTTGATGCATTACATGGATGAGCCCTTATTCTATTTATATTAGGATTGGTGAGTGCATCTTTTCCTAAAAGACTTAGATGGGGAATTGCTTGAGCTTCTGTTAATGGCGACACTTGAAACATTTCATTGATTGATTTCTCGAGAATCAAGGTATGCATGATTGTAAACTATATAGTATTTTTTATTTTTTATTTTTTTTTTTCATGTTTTTCTATTTTGGTTTCTCCTGGTCCCTGGTGGCAAGTTCTTTCTAGTTTCTCGGTTCGATCTTGGGAGGGTTGGTTATTGTTTCTTTTTTTTGGAGGTCGGTTCTTGACTCCGTTTCCCAATGGATTTTTGGCACATGGTCTGCTATGTTGTTCTTGTGGCACTCACTAGGAGTTCCCTTCCCGAGTTAGAGCTGATGTTGGTGCTCGATTCAATCTCACCTTGTTTGTTAAAAATTCTTTAGTCTTCAAAGTTTGAAGTTTTTTTATCTTCCTATGTGGATGCATAAATTTTTATCTTTACCAGGGTGTTGTTGTAAATCCATCTCTATGGTCGTGGATCACGTTGAGCCAGGTATTGTTTATAGTTTCTCTGTCCATGAGAAAAAAATTGTAATTTGGGCATGAATTTGGGGTTTCCCCTACATTTTATTTTTCCACAGTCATGTCTTTTGTGTCAATAATTTCCTAACGTCCGTGGCTACATGGTCGTCTTTAATTCGATGCGGCATGGCGGGTCTATTTGGTGAATTTGTCACTTTTGTTATAATTGTAACAAATACCAAATTGGTCTCACGGTTTCGATGAATTCAAATTGGATACTCAACAATATGAAGCAAAAAATAAAATTTCGTACTTTGACCTTGAAATATGTACACCTGACATAAATCAAGCGGTTGCGAAAGGTGGGACATTTTTGTTTTCTAAGGAATTATGGAAAAAGGAATGAAAATATAAAAGGAATTCCTAAGGCCTACAAAACGACACATGGTAGTTTGAAAATTCAAAGGCGAGAGGCGGATCATCGGAGAATTTTGAAGATTTTGGCCTTTTTGTGAAAAGGAGCAAAGTTATAAAATGAGTTGCGATTCAAATGGGGACCAAATAATGTCACATATCTGAGTTAGCATTGAAAATTCAAAGCGAGGAGGTGGGTCGCTGGAGCACTTTGGGAATTTTGGCCTTTCTGTGAAAAGGATCAAAGTTATAAAATTAGCCTTGATTCCACTGGGGACCAAATAATGTCACATGTTTGAGTCAGCATTGAAAAGTCAAAGCTGGGAGGCGGATCACCATAGAACTTTGGGATTTTTGGATTTTTAGTGAAAAGGAGTAAAGTTATAAAGTGAGCCGTGACAATGTTGTCATCCAGGTAAAGCCACGTGTTGATCCTATATAAAAAACCGGGTGGGCAGGACAAATTGTCTAAAACTACACAATTTCTTTATGTGACACAAAATACAAAAAGTACCCCCAGTCCCGTCCGACTCAGATATTTTCCATGTGGATGGATCAATTTTTAAGTTGTTAAAGACAAAGTTAATGGATATGATACAAGGCATTTAGTTCTTCCGTTATTAACGCTCTAGGACCTTGAGAGATTCGAATATATTTCATCTTTTATTATTAATTTTATGGTCTCTTGTCATTTTTATCAGTGAAATGCAATTGGAATTGTTTCAAAGCTTAATTTTTCATTCCGAGAAGTGTGAAAGTTGTTGTTTTGAATTAGAATTGCTTAGAAACCTACAGAAAACCACAAAGATGAAGCAGATAAATATGCTAAGGAAAATGATTAAGCAGAGCAAGATGCAGAGGAAAAGGATGAAGAGAAGGAAGATACATGCTCGAAAGAGGATGGACATGTTTCCACAAGTGATAACCAGATGTCCCAGATTAAAAACAACCCGTAGAAATAATTGAAAAATCTTATCATTTGTACACCTAATAGCTTCACGGGTGTAAATGTGTTAAATATCACTTTCTGGAACAAATATTTATGAAAAATTATTCCTCAGAATAATTTTTTTTGGGGGAATATCTTTGATGTAAAATAAGTGATATAAAAGGCATGAGTGAGTGATGCCAAATAGTTGGGGGTTAATTTTTACGAGACAATTTGAGAAAATCCTTTTTTCCGAGAGACCATCGAGAAACTAGTTTATTTTCCAATGTTTTAGGATTTAATCACGTCAAGATGGTTGCAAGTGTACAACCATTGATAAGCTCTAAGACTGTTAAAAAAATATCCCTGTTGATGAATCTAGTGAACCTTGAATGAATCTATGTTGATCATGAGCATTATTATGCTTGCTTTTATTTCAAAATGTTTTCAAATAGTTTTTCTTATTCTTGTTGCAATCTTATGCTAAAATCCCTTTGAATCACAAAATATCGTCTCCACTGGTAGTATTGTGGCATTTGCAATTTCATTGTGGGGAGATCTTTCATCTTCTAATGAAATAAACAATTCAAAATCATCTTACTTCTATTGTGTTAACAAATATTTTTGTTGCCTATGAGTGTATCTCAAGAATGACTAATCAGGGGATTTCCAATGATTATTTTAGTCTTTAACATGAGCCTTTGTTGTGAATTATTGAAGAGTGTATCAAATCCTACATCTCTAGGCCTCCATTGATACACACCTTATGGTTGAATGAATATTTTGGATACTTTGATGCAATTGTTTTGTGAGTGTTCCAATATTTGTAAAGGCTCTCAAATATTTAGTCTAATCAAATTTATCTTGGTTAACTTCCCACCAACAAACTTCTCAAACAATGAATCCTACATGAACTACCCATGTTTGTACTGTGTATCCACAAAGATTTAACAAATTTCACCGCAAAAATATGTAGAGACAATGAAGTTTCAATTATTGTGTTTAGTAACCTGAACCTTGTCAAGGAAACATCCCCACTCTCTAGTGTGATAACTCATGAGAGTTAGATTGTGTGGTATTGATCATATTTTCTCTAGGTTTTCATGATAATTGTACAAAGAAGGATCTCTTGATATCCTTCACCAACACAAAGTTACTGAACAGGTCCTCTCACCCTGGTTGAAGGAACAACCCAAAGAAGTGAGGGTAGATCAAATGCTTAGTAAGGTGATATCCATTTCTCCAACATCCAAGTGACAAAGAGTCAGTTGATCCCCTCCTCAACTACAAAATGAATTATATCATGATTGTTCTGTCTTTAAGCATCCTACCAGTTTCGTGATGCTTCTTAGCTCTCATAGGAGAATCAATTTGGATACCAACATCGAAGTGGCGCCATTGTTGGGGATTATTTGAATTGTAGAGGATTATTTGAACACCAAGACCTATTTGTGTGGAAACAACACCTAAGTGGCACCATTTCCGGAAATATTTGTACAAATGCATATACATATTGACCATGGTAATGTTTTTACATGATTTAAGTGTAAAAGTGTTGTTTAAACGTCATCATTTGTTGAGATTTGTAATATTTGAGCAAGATTACAAGTTCATTGTGTTGTATTTCAAGTTCTTTAGTGGTTATTGCACTAAATTTTCATCAATAGTAATAAATGTGGGTAAATGAAGGTCGGATATATTAAGCTTTGCAAACTAAGCATTGATAAACACTTGGCAAGTTACTTATAGTACATCTACACAACTACTTGTTGAAAATACTTAGTGGCGACTCAGTATTAAATTGAAATGTTGATGATTACCAATGTCTTAACTCGTGTCAAGTTATATTTGTCATCTATATTTGTAAAGATGGAGCGAGGAAGGTTTTTCTTTGCTGGATCCTACTAAAAAGTTATTTCTAGAACAAGGAAAGGAAAATTCGGAAGGAAAATGAGTCTGGAAAGTTGTTGGAAATTAGGAATCAAAAAGGAGGTATCATTTTTGAAAGGTGATCAATATTTTGTTGAATATTACCATAAGTATTCAAATGATTCTAACCAAATAATCTTTATATAAATTTGAGTTCTCCAACTAGAGAGTGGCCATCATTTGTCTCTCGAAAAGCATGTCTCTCATATTTCCCCTATTTATTTTAAGGTTGATAGGGTTTTCCATGAAGCTGAGTCATAAGATAATATCTATTTTTAAAGATATATTCCTGTGCTCCAAAGACCCCTCATTCCCTATCATTTTTTTTCTCCAGTAAATTCACCTCCTTTAGGCAATATGGCCTAGCCTCAACCTAGACCTCCTTTTTTTGTCAATACTTTTAGACCTGTATATTTCAGAGGTATGGATGGATATACTAATATGGTGCCACAATATGTCAGAAATAGGTTGCCAAAATTTCAAGGGAATAATGCCATCACTGGTGACCACCATTTTAGACTCTCTGTCAATATGATGGATTTTTTTTAAATTTATTTTGAAGACATGTATATAAAAACTGTTTAACCATACTCTTGAGGAGGATGCATGTGAATGGTACAAGGATTTACTAGATTATTCAATATATTCATGGACCGAGATAAAAATACCTTTAGATTGCATTATGGAGATAAGACAGATACCAAATTCCTTCTATCTAAATTTGAAAATATAAAGAAAAATTGAAATAAATATGTCCATGATTTCAATAATCGGTTTAATAATACGTTGAATAGGCTACCTATAATCCTAAGGCCAAGTGATGAGTCCTATTTGACAAAATATTTTGAGACTTTTGATAAAAAGGCTTCTTATTACATAAGAGATAAAAACACAGGAACTATGAGGCAAGCCTTCACTATGGCTTTACAAATTGAGAATAATATTAAGGAAGTTGGCAAGCCTCCTCAGAAGGAAGGTGTTAAGTTGATCAATACTGAAAACCCTCAATCAAACAAAGCTATGGATCTAGAAGAGGTTGTAAAAATTTTGGCTGGAGCAGTTAAAGAGATATCCTATAAACTGGAAAGAGCCGAAAAAGGGATAGGACAAAGTTTCCAGGGTTTGCATAAGCCACACGGTCAGGAGAGATTTGGAAATCATCCCAAATATGATCATAGACCAGATGAAAGAGGGAAATGGCTCATGGGATCAGGAAATAAATAGCCTTAACCTAGGGAGAATAGATTTTTTCTGATCCTTTGAATTCCAGGGTTGCTTTATCTATCGAAAGTGCACCTGTAGAGAGATGGCTGCATATTTTATAAGCCTGCAAAAATTGATCTTTTTCTCTCTCGTAGATATAACAGAGACACCTCAGGTCTATGGTATACCTATTGTGAGGTGAATCTCCATGATTAAAAGGCTAGTTCCTTATTGGTGTATACTAAACTGCGTTCTGGGAGTTCTAGGGTAAAAGATGACTGTAAAATAATTAAAACTAAGGTGATACACCAAATTTGTATGAGAACTTTGACTAAGTAAATGCACAACTAATTTGAGAAGGATTCTTGATGCATGAACCAATTAATGGTTTTTTTTTTGCAAAATATCTAAGGAAAAAAACTTGATTGTACTGAGGGAGATTCACAACAATACTAATAAGTTAACATGCACATTTAAATTGAGCAGAAAAGACTGAATTTGTAGCGAGTAAAGTGGTTGATCAAGGAATTTTCATTCACAAGATTAATATAAGCATACACAAGACTGCAAAATAACTTGGAAAGGCATAAAATACTTCACACTCAGAGGGCAAAACTGGTAGAAATTTCTTCAGTACTCCTATATCCAAAAATTTTGCCCCCTTTTTGTGCCTTGCAAGCACACACACATATATAGAAAAATAAACTCTCTCAAACTTCCTAAAAATAGCCTAACGCTGTACTTGCCCATGCATCCTAATTTTATCCTTTATTTAAAAATAAATAAAGGGATAAAATAATACAAACTAGAGCATGTAGTTTAAAAATAGGCATTAATGGCCTTAGATACAATACAATCAAACTGAAGTTGACTGTTCTATTTTAAGGAAAGAATGGGTGAATAATTTTCTAATAATACAATTGCTTGCAAGTCACGTGGTCCTCCTTTTAGCATGCAAATTTATCATCTTCTCTATTTTGTCTTCTTGTGAAGCATGCAAAAATACAACTCTCTGCCTATGAGAAAATAATTACATTAATTGTAATACTTTGCTAAATAATTCATTCTGAAGGGACCACCTACAATGTGCACATGTTCTGATGTTGACATCTTTTGGCTATGATCACATGAGTGACAATGTGCAAATCAATTTGCTCCTCCCTAGAGTGGGGACCACTTTTGCATTATATTTGGTTTTGTCACCTTGGTGGACTTAGCAATATAAATGGGTTGACCATCTTGGTTAATAGACATGGCACATGCCACCACCTTTTGATAAAAACACACATGTATATATGTGTTGATCGTTGCATGCTTGGTAGTGTATAATTGAAATTCACCTTTTTGGTGATCATTTGGCATAATTTGGTCAGCTTTTGATTATTGGATGCATGCACCAAATTTTATAATTTAGAAATTCATTTGCAAATTGATTTTTCGGTGGACACGTGGGCTGTCCCCTTCCCCATGATGACTCACCACTCATGTAAATTCGGTGGCAACTTAACTCTAGTTGAGTTTGCTTTGATATGTGGTGATGATCATGGGTCATTGATTTCTGTACCTGTGAATTTGATGCCTTTGATTTTTGAGCCCGCGGTTAAGGTTTTGGCTTTGCATTGATGGTGGTTGGTGGGAGACTGACCATGGTTAATTGTTTTGATCTTTGTGCATCATCTTTGGCCATTTGATCGTTGTACTTGGAAAAACTGAGTCATCAATTCTTGACCCTTGGTTAGGGTTAGGTTAAGCTAAAGTTTTGGTGCTAAGTTAAAACACTTGAACTAGTCCAATCTTCTCACTTCGCATCTAGTTTCCGGGTGAAGCCACGGTAAAATTTTATGGCCGCCATGGTTGAAGCTTCTAGAGCTCAGATCAGTTCATTTTTTTGGCCTTCTTAGCTCTGTATGGTCATTTTCGAGGCTCGGTTTCTTCTTTTCGAACTTGGCTTTTGTGGTAACTCTGTTCGAGCTATTGTGTGAGCTAATAACATGGGTTTTTTCCCTTCTATGGTCACCGTGAGTTCTGAAACTTGGTCATCTATGACCTGAGGGTCTTTGTGCGACGCTTCTTTCTTTCTTCTATGAGGAATCTACTTTACAACTGGTATATCTGTATCTCTTAGCTGTTTTGAGCTCGAGCTAGGCCTTTTTTTACTTTACTGAAGAACTTTATAGCCAACATCATGTTTGTTTTGAGCTCTGGGTTGGATTTCTTGCAAGATCTGATCATCCTTTTTAATGTTTATCATGAATTTCGAGCTCGGCCTTGGTTTCTCCCTTGGGTCTGCATTTCTGTGTGATATGGAGTTCTGTGAGGACTATGCAGGTCTTGGTTTTTCAGTAAGTGCCATTCCAGAACTTGAATATCCATTTTGTTTGAGTTTTTCTCCTTGATTGGGATATAATTTCGTATTGATCCTTTGTGGTGAGCCTTCGAGCTCAATTTTGTTAGCTGAACCTTGTCAATATTCATTTTTGAGCATAGAGTTTGTTTCTCTACTTTGAATGATGACTGCATTTGTTGAACTTGTAGATCTACATATTTTCTGATATGGGTATTTGTGATTTCTCTTGGAAACTGAAACGCCAATTTAGAAATTTCTTTGGGCTTCTTTCTAAGTAAATGATCTCTTGGTTCTTAAGATCCTTTCCTTTTCTCCTTGGCCACCATTGGAAGCTTTTAGAGCTCGGCTCTATCTTCACAATGGTCTTTGTGTGATGAGCATCACTGTGCTTTGCCATTGTGTTTACTTTTGAACCCGACCCTTTGCATAAATGATTCTCTGAGCTGGGTTGGGTCTATCATGGAAAGTGAATATGGAGCTCTTTGTATCTCCGATCCTGAGCTATGCAATTTGATACTTTCCGTTATTTCAAAGGTTTCAAAACCCCACACTCTGCTGAACTTAGTTTTAAAACCCTTGTCATGAGCCATTATGGCTATGTAGTTTCAATTCTCGAGTCCTTTTCCAAATATAAATGTTCTGAAACTGTCATGTTGGCGTTTGATGGTATTCTGAATGATAATAACTATATATGATCATCAATAGATTACATGTTTGATATTTTATAATACTTCACTATAAAATTTGAATTTAAAAGGCCTGGATAACCTAAAAATAGTAAGCATCTATTTTGATCTCTTGCAAACTATTATTCTTTATGGCCTCTGTTCTGCCCTTGGATTCAGCCATAGGCTAGATCTGATTAATTTATTCATTCATTGCAACCTGAACCTTGGCACATTTTTACATTTTGACTGTAAACTTTCATAGCCATGTAAGTCATTGAAATTTCTGCACTTGTCCAAGTATTGAGCTGGTTGCATCCTTAGTTGTACCTTAACTGAAAATATTCTTAGTCATGAAGTAACTTGTAGCTTGCATTCATCTGAATCTGTAGCTCTTTTGGAACTGAGAGAAGATATGCTGATCAATCTTGCATTCTGTATTTGTAAAATTCTTTCTTATCCATACTTGTACTTGAATCACTTGTATACTTGGACTTCATGATCATTAACTGTTTGATTCTTCGCTATTTGGTCTAAAATATTTCCAAGCATTTTCTATGAGTGCATAAGAAACCCCTGGATATTTGCTTCTGAATGAATTTTCTCCTTCTGAAGTATATTATCTTGCATCTTCACTTGGAAACTTCTCTTTTCAGTTCACTTTTGAATTTCTCTTTTGTGACTTGTAGTTACATTACTTCTATCTATGAACATGTAACCTGTAAGTACTTTTATGAAAAATAGGAACAATATCTTAACTATTTCAAATATAATTTCCAAGGTATATACCTTGATTAAGATGCTTTATTTCCTTTCTATAATAGGAACAATATCTTAACTATTTCAAATATATGCTTGATTAAGATTCTTTAGTACTTAGATGATTGCTAGAAAACTCGAAATGTTGGTTTTTCATGGCGGAGCCCATTGCAAAAATTTTCCAAAATATTTTCTTTAATGCATTTCCAGAAATAGTAGTTGTATTTCTTGATCCAAAATACAGAAAATGACATCTTTCTTGATGGACTGATATAGTAAATTGAGAACTGGAAAGATGTTAGCTATTTATCTTGATGATATCATGTTTTTTCTTTTCTGTATCACTTATTTGGTTTGTAAAATTTTGTCTTATCATGTAGTAATTTAAAACAACATGATGAAAAGTTGTAAATGTCCATTTTACATGGTGAAGCCCTGTCAAAATATTCCAAGAATATTCTCTCCCATCCTGTTTTAGCTATTTTCCCTTTTCTATCTAGCCTTAGCTTCTTGAAAATTGATCCTTCCTCTTCTACTGCAACTTGAAACAAGTGTTTCTTCCATTCAGTCTCTCTTTTATCACATTCTGCGATTTGTACTTATGTTTTTTGTTCAAAACTAAAACGCTTCACCTATTCTCGTAATTGAATGTCTTCATCAAGACAACACAATTGTCTTTCGGGGATTGTGTGATTTTTCTCAGGATAGTCATGAAATTGCAGACTATGTGATCTATTACGGTTTGTAACAACACACTAGTTGCAGATTTCATGTAATCTCTTAAATAAATCAAAAGTAAAGACATAATTTGATCTAATTTCCCCCATTTTAGGTATACCTCACCCACTCTATCTGTCATAACAAAGTTTCGAGTTGCCTATTTCTACAAAAGTGCAGAAATTGTCAACATTTCTAGCGATCCTGTGGGGAAAGCTACCTACTAGCTCATATACCAGTGCCTTACTCTTGTCCATTGGGCATGGAGTCTGAATATGTAACCAAAATCTACCTTTTTGAAAGGTCCAACCCTTCCAAAACAAACTAAAGCTGGGAAAAGATCTGAAAACCAGATCACGTGTATGAATACACTTATTGAAATAAAGAACAATACAATGTGCAAAAACTACACTTATTGAATGGAAATCCTACCCTAACAATCACTGTAAGATTTTCAATAACAGTGTTTGAGAAACATACCATTCACAAGAATGGGGAGTTCCTCTCCATTCAGCTTTGAAAGCTGAAAAGCATTGTGTTCCTTGCAAGCTGAAATCATGTAAGGACCACTCTAGAGTGTATCAAACTTTGAGTGTCTTCCTGGCTTTACATGATCAGTATCCCATTTCAACACAATATATCCTTCATTGAAGACTCTAAATTTAGTTTTTTTATCAAAAGTCTTCTTCATCCTTCGATTCTTTTCCATATTTAAATGAGCTTGTTCTCTTAGCTCTTGTAATTCAATTAACTCAAGCATAACGAACATGCAATGGTTCATTCTCAAGTAGCTCCATTTGATGCAAGTGAATCTAATGAGGGTAACTCAATGGAAATAGGAATTCTCACTTATTTTCCATACGAAGTTTGTATGGTGAATTACCAACTGATCTCTTAAAAGTCACCTTGTCAGCCCAAAGTGTTGAATTTAACATCAGATGCCAAGCTCTTTGATTATCCTTGAGTGTTCTTCTGATGATCCTTAACATATTTTTGTTAGTAATCTCAGCTAATTCATTACCTTGTGGGTATTAATTAAATGAAGAGCTTAAATAGATTCCATGGTTAACAATCTAATCACATTACTTTAGCACTAAGAAATGCTAGAGCATTATCTCGATATGATAGTTCTTTGGAACACCAAATCTACAAACTATACCTTCATAAAATGATAGTATTGAAGTTTCATTACCATATTTCAAGGCTATTGCTTGATCCAGCGTGTAAAATAATCTATAGCATTTAAGATCCCCTTATGTCCTTGTGAAGAAGGCGGGTTTATCATGCCAATAAAGTCAAGACTACACCGCATAAAAGGCTGATCAAATGAAAGAGGTTGTAAAGGTAGCAAAGCTAAATGTTCTTTTCCAACAAAGAAAGCACATTTCTTACACTTTCTAATCCATTCAAAATAGTCTTTAAATATACTAAGCCGATACTAACTGCTTTTATGATCTTTAAGGTTGTTGTACATCTTTGAGAAATGACCTCCTATAGGTCCTTTATGGAATTCTGATAATATTTTCTGAATCTTATCGTAATCAACACATTGTAGCAAGATTCCATTTATATCTCTTTTGAATAACACACCATCAATGAAAAATATAAGGAAAACCTTGAAGCCTGAAATACCTTTGTTTATTCTTATCCATACCTTCCGAATAGGTACCATGTTGTAAATATCTAATCACATCAGTCATCCACCTTGATTCTTGAATTTCCTGAGAAAGTTTAGGTTGATGATTTTCTGGTTGGACCATGATATTGTATTACTGATACGCAATTTCGGGATGTTGTTCGAATCTTTAGGTTCTACAACTTTATTTTCCCATATCAGCAATTATATGTTCACATAAACCTTTACCTCAAACTGTCTTAGCAACTCAGATATCAACATCATATTCCATAACCTTCGTTATCCAGCCTACTCTTTTCTCATTCAATTCTTTGTTTAGCAAGAAAGCTTTCACACTTGGATGAGAAACAAGAACATGAATTTTATTGTTTGAAAGCATGTACTTAAAATTCTTTAGTCCTCTGACTACTGAAAGTACTTTTTTTTCAAGAAATGTGTACCTTGTTTCATAATCATGCAAAATTTGTCCAAAGAAAGTAATTGGCTGCTCAATATTCTCATCATTGACCTGAGTTAGAATAACTGAGATTGTTTCAGCTCCACAAGTGCATACATTGTAAAATCTTTATCAAAATTTTGATTTGCAAGAGTAGGAGCCTAAGAGATAGCTATTTTCATAGCTTCAAAACCTTCTCTCCCTTCGCTGGTCCAAGAGAACGTTTTCTCTTTCTTTAACATAGTTGTTAACGGTTTAACCAATGCTACAAAATCGAAACAAATCTTCTAACAAAGTTGATTTTTCTTAGAAATCTCTGTAATGCCTTCTTGTGATGAGGAAATGATAGTTGTGATATAGCTTCGATTCTGAAAGGATCAATTGCTAAACCTTTCTTAGAAATAATATGGCCAAGTAGTTTACCTTGATGTACTGAAACGATAGACTTTTTGGGGTTCAAGGATATTCCAAATTTCCTGCATAACTAAAAATTATACCTTAAATGCATTAGAGGTTCTTTAGAATCTTTTGAAAATACAATAACATCGTCTAAATAAACAAGGATCCATTTATTTAATAGGTTGCAAAAATCCATTTCCATTACATGCTTTGAAATGTTCCACCGACATTTGAAAGACTAAAAGGCATTCTTTTGTAAGCATAAGTACCCCACTTGGAGGTAAAAATTGTTTTATATCTATCCTCTTCTTGGACTAAAATATGATTATATCCACTATAACTGTCTAGAAGAGATAATCTATCTGATCCTGAAACCATTCTAAAAATCTGATCCATATTTGATAGTGGATAAGGATATTTTAATGATACTTTGTTAATATCTCTGAAATCCACACATAATCTGATTTCTCCATTCTTCTTCCTAATAAGAACAAGATTTACTACCCAAATTGAATGCTTAACTGGGAAAATAATTCCTGATTCAATCAATTTTGATAACTCTTTCCTCATAAGAGGTTCTATTCTAGGATTTACAGGCCTTTGTTTCTACCTAACTGGTTTAGAATTTGGCTACAATTCAATGGTATGCTATGCTAAATTTGGATAAAAACCTTTCAAGTCTTGGTATCTCCAAGTGAAAACATCTTTAAATTATGTGCAAAGATTAATAAAAGACTGTTTTTCAAATAAGGAACATACCTTTCCAAGGAATAATTTTTTTCCTTCATCAACTGAAATCTCTTCATAATTATTAGCATGAGTTGACATCTTAGTTTTTTCCTTTCTTAATTGGTCATCAGTGTTGAAGATGTCTTCCAATGTGACAAGTCCTCGAGGAAATTTGTTTGTCTTTAATTGAACAATCTGGTCACCATATAAATGTTGTAATTTATCCTGATTTACTGCAGAAAATTCAGCTTCTTGCTGTAAAAACCTACAAATTTGATCATCACTTTCAAAAACCTACCAATTTGATTCGTTATCAGGTATAGAGGGCTTGACAATTAGCTTAATATGAGGCTGAATTTTGTTGTTTTCTATCTGTTCCAGCACTTCAAAACTAGCACCGACTGCTGCAAGTCTGTCTGCGTGCTTATTTTCAATTCTAGGAATAGACTAAATATTAATAGCATCAAAATATTCCATGAAGTTTGAAACTCTATATCAGTAATATTTCATTAATGGATTCTTACAAAAATTGAAGCTTTTTCCTTGATTGATAACCAACTTAGAATCGCCAAAAATTTGCAATGTGTTTGATACCTCTTTTCTAGCACAAAGTAAGCCATGAATTAATGCTTTGTATTTAGCTACATTACAAGTGCATGTAAATTGGAGACTCAAAGCTATGAAATACCTTTCATTTGTTGGGGAAGTAAGCATAAAACCTGCTCCCTGTCCTTTCTCGTTCTTAGCCACATCGAAATGAAGCTTCCAAATCCCTTCTACTGAATTTTATGTTTTGGATAGCAAGGAAGTATTGCATTTTTTCATGCATACAATATACGCCAAAAATATGTTCTTCAACTTCCTTAAAAGGATCATGGGATGTTATTCAACTATTTTTCCTCCATAAACATGTTAGAAATTCCCTCTAATGTCTGAAACTTGAGCTACATCATCGAAATCAGATTGATCCAATGCTTTGAATAATTGGCCTCTACATTTGGAGGCTCAATGTGAAAATTTTCCAACAGATTTTGAATTGACAGTAACCTTAGTGCCATAATGTGTGGTAAAAAATAAGGACCAATCTAAAGAGAGATAACCTCCTATTTTCGTTGTAAAATCTCTAGATAAGCAATAGAAAAATATGGAGGTAAATCCACAACAGTAACATCTTGCAGAATGGAAACATTTGGGCAAGTGTGTAACGTTACCTCTAAATTTTTGATTACCCCAACTGTATTAGTTACAGTTCCATCAAGCTGTAAAACACTCTTTTATGTAGGCTCATAGTATAGGCCAAATTTTTTTGTAATTTCTTTTGGCATAACTATGCTAGTTGCACTACTATCCCCTATGTAGTTATGAACTAGATTTTCTCCAATAATAAGTGATAGATAAAATGCTAGTGGTTTCTTTATATCATGAGCATTTAAAACTTTTGAACCATCCATCTAATCCCTTTCAGGTGGTCTTGATCAAGTGTTCCAAGGACCATATCTGTCTTCTAAACCTCTTTTTCTATTGTTTTGGAAGAAATTTACTGCTTAAATAGTTCATGAGAGAGTAAATCCTATTGTCCTAGAATACTTAGAGCATCCCACATCGAGATGTTAACATTATGCTTTTTCATTACATCAACGATATTAAAAGAAGCAACCATTTTAGAGATAGATTCAACTATTTTAGCATAAGCTTTAGCAAAAATTGATTCTACTTCAGCAACTTTAGATATCTGAGGAATAAATAATCTTCTTGGATTAGGCTAAAGCTATTTTTGTTGCTCTTTACCAGCTGTAACACTTGTTGTTCTTTGAGGGACAACAGGACTGTTAGCTAGTTTTGGGGCTATAGATGCTGAATTATCAGTAACAGTGGGCAACACAGGTCTATTTTGTTGTTTTTTATTTTCAGTAGCCTTTTCTTGAGCTCTAGTGGTAATTGCAATGAAATCTTCCTCATTAAAGCTGACCAAATTCTATTCAGGTACTTTCTGAACATGATTTTCTTGCTGCCCACTCTCCATTTGAGGCATGAATAATGCTTCAGATTGAGGTTGTGCAACAATATTCAGGTTCAGGAAAGCATTTGGGTAATTTGCAGCTGAATGAGACTAGTTGCAAGGCTGACACCACTCCTCTGTAGCCATATTAACTAGAACCAAAGCATTAGATGTACTAGGAATATTCGAGATCAAATTGCCTTTCTTTGATAAGGATGCTTATAATTCTAATTGCTTGTAAGGCTTCCTATTTTGCTAATAAGGAGCCCGATAAGGTCTAGTGGGCAATGCAGTCTTTTTTCAATTGATGTCAACTTATTTCCCATGGTTTGCAAGGATTTAAACATATCTAGGGGATGGGACTACAACAACAGGCTTCTATAATTGTAATAGGTTGTGGAATAGGGGCTAAATTTGCCAAAAATGGCATTGTAGGCCTTGGTGCTAATTTTCCAGCCTAAATAAGGCTATTTTCAGATTTTATAGCAATGTCATAGGCATCGGAAGAGTATCACCTCCCATGGATTGAATCATAGTTAAAATATCACTATTTAAAGCTCTGAGGTAATAAAGGAAAGCATGATTAGCTTGAGGCTTAACACTTGCTGGGATTCTTTCCCAAGTCCTAGAAAAATGGATGTTGAAACTAGACATATACTCATGAGGGGCTCTTTTGATAGTAGATACCTATTTTATGAGGGATAAATGGTCTGAATTATCTTGGAACTATTTTAGCAGTTTTTCACCTAAATTATCCCAAGATCTTATGCTTACAATCTCTAGGTTTATATACCATTGCAAGGCTTATCGTTTAAAAGATGCAGCTAAAAGTCTTCAAGCTACGTCTTCATGAGTGATATTATGGACTGTACATATAGTTGCAACATCTTTAATATGTTCAATAGGTGTAACTTGATTTTCACCAGTAAATGATGGCAAACATTTCATGGTAGCATTGGGAATATCATGGTAAATGGGAATTAGTAATGGGCTGCTATTAGTAATGGTCAAAAAAAATTTGGGTGGTTAAAGGGCCATTGGAAAAATTGGGATATGGATTGTAAAATTGATACGTGATGAAGGAATAATAGGAGGAGGGTTATCAAAACCAGGTCTATTATAGGGTAATGTATTACCAACTCTTCTCCTTCTAGTAGAATTCAAAGGTAAAGAAACAAACTAAGGAGAAGTTCCTCTTACCGATGATCTCTTAGTCACTTTAGGCATGGAACATGCTATAATATTGCTATGAAATCATCTTTACGGAGTTTCCAAAAGATCATAAAAATCTTTAGAATAAATTACTGCAGCTTACTCCTAAAAATAACTTTTATTTGCTGTAACTATGCTCTAGATCTGCTATAGAATCTGTAAATTGCATGCAAATCTAATTCATTGTCCCACCGGGAGTGCCAAAATTTTTTATCTCTTTAAAGTGCACCTTGTAGAGAGATTTCTATAGATTTTCTAAGCCTACAAAAATTGATCTCTCTCTCGTAGATACAATGGAGACACCTCAGGTATGTGGGTATACCTATTGTGAGGTGAATCTCCGTGATTAAAAGGACAGTTCCTTATTGGTGTATACTAAACTACTTTCTGGGAGTTCTAGTGTAAAAGATGACTGTAAAATGATTAAAACTAAGGTGATACACATTTTTTTTTTAGAACTATGATTGAGTATGTGCACAACTGATTTAAGAAGGATTCTTGATGCACAATTTTTTTTTTACAAAATATCTAAGGGAAAAGCACTTGATTGTACTGAGGGAGATTCACAATAGTACTAATAAGTTAACATGCACATTAAAATTGAGAAAAAAAGACTGAATTTGTAACAGGGTAAAGTGGTTGATCGGTGAATTTTCATTCACAAAATTAATATACACATACAAAAGACTACAAAATACTTGGAAAGGCATAAAATACTTCACACTCGAGACCAAAATCGCGTAAATTGCTTCAGTACTCCTATATCAAAAAATTCCACCCCTTTTTGTGCATTGCAAGGGTACACAATATATAGCAAAATAAATTCTTTCACACTTCCTAAAAATAGCCTATGGCTGTACTCGCCCATGCATCCTAATTTTATCCTTTATTTAAAAATAAATAAAGGGATAAAATAATACAAACTAAGTATGTAGTTTAAAAATAGGCATTAATGGCCTTAGATACAATACATACCAAACTGAAATTGACTGTTCTATTTTAAAAAAAGAATGGGTGAATAATTTCTAATAATACAATTGCTTGCTAGGCAAGTCTTCATCCTTTTAGCATGCAAATTCGTAATCTTCTCTGTGTTGTCTTCTTGTGAAGCATGTAAAAATACAACTCTCTACCTATGAGCAAATAATTACATTAATTGTAATAATTTCCTAAATAATTCATTCTGAAGGGACCACCTGCAATGTGCACATGTTCTAATGTTGACATCTTTTGGCTATGATCACATGAGTGATAATGTGCAAATCAATTTGCTCTTCCCTAGAGTGGGGAGCACTTTTGCATTATGTTTGATTTTTCCATCTTAGTGGAGTTAGAAATATAAATGGGTCAACCATCCTGGTTAGTAGACATGGCACATGACACTGCCTTTTGATAAAAACACACATGTATATATGTGTTGATCGTTGAATGCTTGGTAGTGTATAATTGAAATTCACCTTTTCGGTGATCATTTGGCATAATTTGGTCAGATTTTGATTATTAGATGCATGCACCAAAGTTTAGACTTTAGAAAGTAAATTGCAAATGATTTTTTGGTGGACACGTGGGCTATCCCCTTCCCCATGGTGACTCGCCCCTCATGTAAACTAGGTTGCAACTTAACTCCGGTTGAGTTTTCTTTGATATCTGGTGATGATCCTGGGTCATTGATTTTTGTACCTTTGAGTTCGATGCTATTGATTTTTTAGCCTATGGTTATGGTATTTGCTTTGCATTGATGGTGGTCGGTGGGAGACTGACCATGGTTAATTGTTTTGATCTTTGTGCATCATCTTTGGCCATTTGATCATTGTACTTGGAAAAACTGAGCCATTGATTCTTAACCCTTGGTTAGGGTTAGGTTAAGCTAAAGTTCTGGTGCTGAGTTAAAACACTTGAACTTGTCCAATATTATCAATTTGCATCTAGTTTCCGGGAAAAGTCTTGGCAAAAGTTTTGTGGCCGGCATGGTTGAAGCTTCTGGAGCTCGGAACAGTTCATTTTTTCGGCCTTCTTAGCTCTGTATGGTCATTTTCAAGGCTCGGTTTCTTCTTTTCAAACTTGGCTTTTGTGGTAACTCTGTTCAAGCTATTGTGTGAGTTGATAACATGGGTTTTTTCCTTCGTGGTCACCGTGAGTTCTCAAACTTGGTCATCTCGTGACGTGAGGGTCTTTGTGCAATGCATCTTTATTTATTTTACGAGGAATCTACTTTACAACTAGTATATTTTTATCTCTTGGCTGTTTTGAGCACGAGCTATCCTTTTTTAAAAATTTCTAAAGAAATTTATAGCAAACATCATGTTTGTTTTGAGCTCCGGTTTAGATTTCTTTCTCAAAGATCCGAACATCATTTTTAATGTTTATCATGAATTTTGAGCTCGGCTTTGGTTTCTCCCTTGGGTCTACATTTCTATGTGATGTGGAGTTCTGCGAGGACTATGCAGTTCTTTTTTTTTTGTAAGTTCCATTCCAGAGCTCGAATACCCATTTTGTTTGAGTTTTCTCATTTTTGGGTTGTAATTTCATATTGCTCCTTTGTGGTGAGCCTTCGAGCTCGATTTTTTAGCTAAACCTTGTCAACATTTATTTCTGAGCATAGAGTTTGTTTTTCTACTTTGAATGATGACTGCCATTGTCGAACTTGTAGATCTGCATATTTTTGGATATGGGTAATTGCGATTTCTCTTGAAATCGAAACGCCAAATTAATACTTCAAAATTACATGTTTTATCTTTTATAATACTTCACTGTAAAATTTGAATTTAAAAGGCCCGGATAACCTAAAAACATTAAGCCTCTGTTTTGATCTCTTGCAAAATATTATTATTTATGGCATATGTTCTTCTCTTAGATTTAGCCATAGGCTAGATCTGATTAATTTATTCATTCATTGGAACCTAAACCTTGGCACATTTTGACCATAAACTTTCATAGCCATGTAAGTCATTGAAATTTCTACACTTGTCCAAGTATTGAGTTGGTTGCATCCTTAGTTGTACCTTAAGTGAAAATATTCTTAGTCATAAAGTAATTTGTAGCTTGCATTTATCTAAATCTATAGCTCTTTTGTAACTGAGAGAAGATATGGTGATCAATCTTGCATTCCGTATTTGTAAAATTCTATCTTATCCATACATGTGCTTGAATCACTTGTATATTTGGACTTCATGATCATTAACTGTTTGATTCTTCTACTATTTGCTCTAATATATTTCCAAGCATTTTATATGAGTGCATAGAAACCCTGATATTTGCTTCTAAATGAATTTTCTCCTTCGAGAATTATATTATATTATATCTTCACTTGGAAACTTCTCTTTTTAGTTCACTTTTGAATTGCTCTTTTGTGACTTGTAGTTACATTACTTCTATCTATGAACATGTAACCTATAAGTACTTTTCTGAAAAATAGGAACAATATCTTAACTATTTTAGATATTATTTCTAGGGTATATACCTTGATTCAGATGCTTTATTTCCTTTCTGCAATTGTTTCTCACTTAGATGCTTGCTGGAAAATTTGAAATGTTGGTTTTTCATGGCGAGCCCTGGAAAATTTTTCCGAATCTTTTCTTTAATGCATTTCTAGAAATAGTAGTTGTATTTCCTATCCAAAATACAGAAAATGACATCTTTCTTGCTGGACTGATATAGCAAATTGAGAACTGGAAAGATGTTAGCTGTTTATCTTGATCATATCATGTTTTTCTATTTCTGTATCACTTATTTGATTTGTAAAATTCTGTCTTATCATGTAGTAATTGAAAATAACATGATGAAAAGTTGTAAATGTCCATTTTACATGGCGAAGCCCTATCAAAATTTTCCTAGAATCTTCTCTCTCATCCTATTTTAGTTGTTTTCCCTTTTCTATCTAGCCTCAGCTTCTTGAAAACTGATCCTTCCTCTTCTGCTGCAACTTGAAACAAGTGTTTCTTCCTTTCAGTCTCTCTTTTATACTGTTACTTCTTCCATTTGCAAAATAGTTACTGAAAACTCAAATTACATTCTTCCTTCTTTCCAACATGTATTTATGACTTGTCAATTTCATGGCTGCAACCTGTACCTACACACTTAAGAAAATAGTTAGAAAAATAATTAGGCCTTTTGGCCTCTCTTATGTCCATGTTTTCTTCTTTCTTTCTTTTCTTTTTCTTCTTCCTGAGTGAATAAAGCATGTATGTAGTTATGATCTTTCAGTAGAATATATCTCTTGTTATTTGAGATTCATATGCACGAAATAGGATAGTATAGGAATATGATTTAATCCTGAGCTCATAACTGACAGTTAACTTTTCCCTTTTCAGGTACAGTGGCCTCTACAATGGAGATGAAGAAAGCTAGAGCAAAGATGCTTCAATCAAAGAAAGAAAATCCCAAGGAAATGATGGGTTAACTCATACTCTTTACTTTCTCTTTCATGCATGTGTACCTTTGATTGCAGTAGTTGTACTTTACTTTTCAGTTACATCCCATGGCTTGTGTGGGAAACATTTGATTCTCCTTGTGAATAAAGCATTGAATTCTATAAATGAGTTGTATATCTCTTTCTACATTTCTGCTTTCTGTATGGATTGTATAATGAACTAAACAACTTAGTAACATAATTGAATGTCTTAATCATGAAGGAAAAGTTTAAAGAACCTGTAACATTTAGTAATGAACTCTGATTTCCTACAATCTGTACTTATGTTTTTGTTCCAAAACTAAAACACTTCACCTATTCTGCAATTGAATGTCTTCATCAAGACAACACAATTGTCTTTTGGGGCTTGTGTTCTTTTGCTAAGGATAGTCATGAAATTATAGACTATGTGATCTGTTACGTTTTGTAACAGCACACATAGCTACATATTTCATGTAATCTCTTAAATAAATCATCAGTAAAGACATAATTTGATATAATTTCCCCTATCTTAGGTATACTTCACCCATTCTATCTTTTGTAACAAAGTTTCGAGTTGCCCATTTCTGCACAAGTGCAGAAATTGTCAACGATTGCTACCATGGAGGAGGTCAATGTTATCGAGTTGTGTGATAGGTTTTTATTACCACACTCCCCATGTGATGTAGATAAATAAGTTGAGGAATAAATGATGATGAGATATATGATGATGTGTGCATGATCGAATGCCCTAAAAACTCACGGTAGGGGGCAACCTCAACTGAATTGATAAGTGACAGAACTTTTGAAAACTTTTAGGATTGTGTTCACCGGGTTATACCTCTTCCTCCTATTAATACTTTTGAAATTGATACGCTGTAAGAATTTGATCTATCGAATCATGATTATGAATACTTAAGGCCTTTGATGATTAAAAAGTATGATGGAGGGATCCCTTCCGAAGAGGACAGACAACTATTGATGAATGCAGTAGTGGCTCAGGAAAAAGAGTATAAGACTAGAAGTAAGGTTATCAAAGGGGTGGGGCCACAAACTAAGAAAAAAATCTAGTTCTTACCAATATCCCAATTGATATACGTAAGAAAGATACATCTGGAAAAGTACTAACTACCCCAAATAAAACATGTGCTCCTGTGCATGCCCAAACTTTAAAAACTCCTATACTATCAGAGGATGTGGTGCATCTCCCTCCTAATAATTCCCTACACAAATATGTTCCTTGTGACGTATCCCAAATCTTGAGTCAGATCAAGGTCACTGTTCCCATTGTTGAACTACTCAGGATCCCTGAGCTTAGGAAAAGGGCAATCAAATATTTGAGATTTATGGAAGAAAATATTACTCAAGGAAAAAGTGTTAATAATGTAGAGATTCCTCCTATGTTGTAGAATCAGAAATACCACAAGCATTGGAGGAATTGGGTGAATCATTTGAGGTATATTTGGGAACTTCTCTGGTTGAATCTCGGTTGGATGTCAATCTATTTTTACCAATTTGATTATTAAAGATAGGTTGGTACATAGCTGCATGTTTGATTCAACATCCTCATGTACTATAATCCTTGTTGAGGTAATGAATGAGTTGAATATCAAGAGAAAAAAACAACTTTTGGGAAATGAAATGCTATGGGTTCAAGAGAAGTTTCAGTAATTGGATATGTCAAAGGAATGGTAGTGCAACTAGCAGTATATCCAGAAAAATGCATAACCATGAATGTGGTTATTGTGGATTGTCCTACCAAGTGGGGGATGTTTTTGTCTAGAAAATGGGTAGCTAGTGTGGGTGGAAGTGTACAAATGGACATGTCATATGCAACCATACTAGTTGAGGGGAACCTTGTGAAGTTGTATGGTGAGAAGAAAATGTTGCATCTCATTAAGGACCCTAACAATGCTTCTTATGAAGTATTTTACATAGATGTTGTTGTCGATAACTTTCTGGGATATGCTAATTATAAGGAGCATAAAATTAATGAGTGTAAGCATCCTGAGCAGGTATGTTGTCCTTGGACTATAATTTTTATGTAGCATGTTGTAGATTTGGTAATGGGACCGATGTTGTTTTGATATCTCTAAGCCAAGAAGTTTTTAACTTTTCTTTTAAACACAAATTTTAGTGTAAAAACAATATTACAGAGTATGAAATACTGTTGTTGGGTTTAAGGATTGCTTCAAAATATGGTGTCAAGGATATTATTGTTAAAGGAGATTCAGATCTGATAGTCAAGCAAGTTAGAAAATTATATGCAACAAAGAATTAAACAATGAAATAGTAGAAGCATGTGGTTTGAGATTTAATTAAAATGTTTGATTCTTTCAATATAATACATCATGATAGGAGCTATAATATTGTAGCAGAAAATTTTGCAATATTGGGATCTAGGTTTGAAAATTGTACAATGTCTCCCTATTGTGAATATGATATTGAAATATTGACAGCCGTACATGTCTCTGTCCTGACAATATCAAGTCTTGGAAGTTGTTTAAAGATGATGCATAGGTCAAAATATTTCTACAAAATAAAGGTTAATTTTCCAATCAAATTATGGAATGGGAAAAAATGGTTTGTTCGGGAGAAGGAAAAGAGACCCTATTTGGTAAGGACATTATCCAATTGAAAACTAATAATTTTCCCGTGAGGTTTGGTTGTGCAGGAATAAGATTTTGATAATGTTGGCTACATTATTAATTGACACATATCAGCCTAGAGGTATGTTGAAGAATATAACATGGGCACAAAGGATAAACCTAGGAGAATATTGCTAGGCAGCATCTTGAATAGAGAAGAAAACCAGTCATATGTCTAATTGCTAAAAAATTATCAGGACTTCTTGGCTTCATCATATTCAAAACTGAAAGCATACAGGGAAGACCTTTTTCAACATGAAATATCACTCAAAGCTAATGCCAAACCATTTAGGTAGAATAAAAGACCAATTAATCCACTCTATCTAAAAACGCAAGAATATTTGAAAACGTTAAGGGATGGAGGAATTATACAACCTACAAGATACTCCTCATGGGTAGCAAACCTTGTACTGATTGAAAGAAAAATGGGGATATAAGATTGTGTTGACTTATGAAATTTAAATAAGGCATCATTAAAGGAAAACTATCCCTTGCCAAATATAGATGACAAGTTGCAATTAGTTACTAGTTCGGAGTTGTTATCCACTTTGGATGGTTTTTCTGGGTATAACCAAGTGGTTGTGAAGTTGTTAGAGAGAATTAAAACTACTTTCACCACTCCATGGGGAACCTATGTGTATGTCAGAATTTTACTTGGCCTGATGAATGCTAAAGCTACATTTCAAAGAGCAATTGATATAGCATTCTCTGGATGTATAAATGATTTCATTATTGTGCATTAGGATGATGTGACAGTCTTTTCAAGGAATATAAGTGATCACCTGCAACATTTATAAAAGATGTTGTTAAGATGTAGGGAATATGGTATATCACTGAATCCCAAGAAGTGCCATTTTGGGTTTCAAAAGGAAAAGCTTGCTTGGACATATTGTGTCAAAATAACGGGTCATGAGTGATCCCGAGAGAGTGGAAGCCATTAATAAAGTTCCTATTCCAAGAACCAAAAAGGTAATTCAATCCTTTTTCAAGTAGATAAATTTTATTAGGAGGTTTATTTCCAACTTTGTTGAATTAACTATCCCAATCACCAGTATATTGAAGAAAGATCGGAGTATCGGATGGGAAGAAGTAGCTATTCAATCCTTTATTGGGATTAACGAAGCATTGAAAAATGCCCCTGTTTTAGTAGCTCTTGATTATAAAAATCCTTTCCATTGTTTTCCTTTTCTTGAGAATACTATTGCATCTATGTTGTTAGAAAAGGATGATGGAGCTGAAAGACCAATTGCTTTCTTTAGTAAAGCATTATAAGGAGTAGAACTGAAGTATACTATCATGGAGAAACATGCCTTTGCTTTGGTCAGGCCGCAAAAATCTTTAGGCCATATATTTTGAGCTGTAAAGTGTTAGAGTAGGTATTTACCTTAGCTCATGTTCACCTAGGTACTTTAACACCCATTAAAATCCTTAGCCCTTGCTCATATGGTATGGTCATATGAGGGCTTAAAACTTGTAATTCATACTAGTAGGTGCTTAACTTCAGCCCCCTTTAATCTTATTTGTGTGGTGAAGGCAACAACAATTTATTTGTTTTAGTGGTAACTAAAATAAATAACAGAGAAAAATATAAAAAAAACTTGTATCTTTTGATCGGTAACCCGCTTTTTTGAGTGTTGTTTTTGCAAAACTGCTTGTTTTTTCATGCTCTTTCCATTGGAGTTATTTATTTTGAGACTTTCACTATAATTAAAAAGTGTCAAATATGGAGGAGTGTTGTAATAAATTGTGGATGTAATTTCAGCTTTGAATCCGACATCCTAAATTTTTGGGAGTTACAGGTTTGTACCTATCATGGATTATGAGGACTTCAAGAGGATATTGTAAAATTTGTGGAAGAAAATAGATCGCTCAAGAAGCAAAATTCTCTTCTATAATCACTCATTCACGATAAGGATACAATAATACACTCCTGTAGAACAAAATTGCTAGCCTACAACATCACCATCATATTGTGGACAACCATATCCATGCTCCTAGTCCACTTGCAGCTATTGCTCCTGAACCCACTAACATTGATCTGTCAGTCTTTGAGTCTATTCTTGCTCTTGATGCTCATACACCTATGAAGCTTGTTACTGCATGCTCTTACACATCTGTGCCTATTATAGTACCACATGTTGTGTATCCTATTTTTGCTCAACTCGCATGGTTTTTTTGGAAGCATACCACGCATTCGGTTCTCGCATGCTCTGTTTTTATGGGTCTCACTAAGCGAGTCATTGACAAACATTCATAAGGTATTTTTTCCTCTATTCCACATGTTAAGTAGAATTCTCATCATGACATTGGTTTTAGAGCAAATAATTCATTGGGATCACACAATGATAGAGCTCTGTTTTTTGTTCGCTCAAATTTTTCTAAGGATCATGAGCAAAACATGAGTTCTGCACCTTCACTTAGGCTTGAGAAACCCGAGATTTTAGGTGCGGACATGATTAACTCCGACACACATTTTGATGTTCTTTTGCATGCACCCATTGTGCATTTTGTACCAAGTCATATGCAGGCATCTTCTTCATCCATCCATGTTGATTTGGGGTGGATATCTGATCACTCGTGGAGGTGACATAGGCATTCATTGAGAGGACTCTATAGGCGTGGCTCCTCCACCATTCGGCCTCTTGCTTCACTTTCTATACCTTTTGCATTGTGATGCTTCTTGTTTTGAGCATTTTTCTTTAACAGGTGTAGTGTATCTCTCTTGTTTGTTGAGAGATTTTGTATCTATATTTTCGACACTTTTGGCATGTTTATAGTCTCCCTTTTGGGGGATCTATTCAGTGGATCCTAGTGTTAGTTTGTTAGTGTTCGAGTATTGTTTTGACAACTCATCCAGATTTGTAGCACCACTCCACCCATTCAGCAGTGTGAGGGTGTGGTGTTGATTCTGCTTCTTCGGGTTTTGTGTCCTTGCCTTGTTACCTTGGCTTTTCTTGGATAATGACACTCTGGATTTTGTGTCCTTTCCTTGTTGCTTTGGTTATTGTTCTTGGATCGTGGAACACCTATTTGCAGCACTTGATCGAATTTTATTTGGTGTTTTTTTGCACTTTCAACATCACTCCATTGATAATCTCCTTGTATCGAGCTATTCTAGTGGAGCCCAGTGTCAGTTTTTTTTTAGTTTTGTGATCGATCAGTGGATTCAAACCATAGTGCAAACAAAACTTCTTCAGCATTGTACATGAGTACCTCATCTGGCCTAGTTTTCAGGACTCATACTGTGGACATGCCACATCTATTTTGGCCCCTAGCTGCACTTGAGGGGGGGTGTTAGAGTAGGTATTTACCTTAGCTCATGTTCACCTAGGTACTTTATTTACCTTTATTGTATTTATCCTCACCCACTTATGTGTGTTGATATTTCTTTTATCTTATTTAGATATTAGGAGATATTATCTAGTTGTTAGGTATAGTTCTTTTCTTGATCTATGGTATTGACTAGATACTTGATGTCTAGTTCTCTCCTAAATCTATGGTCTTGACTAGTTATTTGATGACTATTTATTTCCTTGATTTATGGCTTGATCTACGACCTTGATTTGTTCTTAGATTGTTATTCCTTGCCTATTTAAGCAAGGCCCATTCTCAATGTATTGCATTGAGTTCCATAATAATATATGATATTTCTGCTCATTTGTTTGCAAATGTTTTATGTAAAGCTATTATGGTGAATTGCTTTCATCTTATTGATCACGGTGTTTGATTAGCATCTATGTTCTTAGCTTGGTATGATCTGGTTATCGTTCCTTTCATAAAGTTATAGCTTATGTTCCCCATACCATGGTTAAGGATATCCTATCAAAGATGTAAATTTGAAGTAAAAGATGTCGATGGGAAAATAAATTGTAAAAATATGATATGGACATCCAAACGAGAAAATTGATTAGAGGATTTTTCCTAGCAAGGTTGATGGCAGAAAGTGACCTACAGACAATTGAGATAAATGAGGTTGAAGAAGACAGATTGAATATTCTTAAGAAAGTGAAAAATTCTTAATGGTACATCAATATTTATTTATCTCAAACATCTACAATGCCCTGAGTATTTAAGTAAGAATCAAAAGAGAGAACTAAAGTTAGCCTCCCAAAATACATCATCACTTATTATCGGTTAGTTTGGAAGAACCCTGAGGGAATTCTTTTGAGATGTATAACTAAAGATGAAGCCCCAAAATAAAATGATGATTTCAATGGAGTTTGTGGAGGTCATTTTTCTGGAAGTGTTATAGCTCATAAAATCTTAAGGGCTGGTTACTGGTGGCCAACTCATTTTAAAGACATAACTCTACTAGTAAGAAAGTTTGTGAGTTATCAACTTTTTTCAAGAAGATTGAAAGCTTCAGGCTCCCTCCCTTTGCATCTGTATCAATTGAAGCCCCATTTAAGCAGTGGGGAATGGAATTCATTGGTGTGATTTTAGATTCTTCAAGTGCGAGGCCATAACTGGATATTAGTGGCCACTTGATTACTTCACCAAGTGGGTAGAGGTAATCCCTACCAAGAAATCTACCCACCAAATTATTATGGACTTCATTCTAAATCATATAATTTACAGGTTTGGAGTGCCTAATAAGATAGTTGTTGACAATGCTATGAGTTTTTGATCCAAACCTTTGGTAGCCATGTGTCATGAGTTTTGGATCAATTTAGCATATGCTTCAAATTATAAGCCCCAAGGTAATGGACAAGTAGAATCAAGCAACAAGAATTTTTGAAGATAATTAGAAGGACCTTGGAAGTAAACAAACAAAAGTGGGGTGAGCAATTGAAGTTTATTGTTTGGGCTGATAGAATCATTGTTAAAAGAGGTACTAGAAAAATTCCATTTGAGTTGGTGTATAGAAATCAATCTCTACCTCCACTTTGTATATGTAATTATCTTATTATTAATTTATTCAACAATTGGAGGACTAGGAGGTCAGTCCCTATGATGCTCGTATAAATCAAATTGTTGAATTAGATGAAGAGAGAAGATAATCCCATCAAAGACATGTGAAGTTTAGGGAGAAATTAAAGAAATTGTTTGATAAAAAGGTAACTTCAAGAGTTTTCAGTGTGGGAGATCTTGTGTTGTTGTGGGATAGTAGACATGAGGATAAGGGAAAGCATGGAAAGTTTGATGTATTATGGATGGGCCCTTATTCTATTGATATTAGGATTGGTGAGCACACTTTGTTCCTAAAAGACTTAGATGGGGAATTGATTGAGTTTCCTATTTATTGAAGGCACTTGAAACATATCTTTGATTTATTTCTCGAATCAATATACACATCATTGTATAGTGTAGAGCATTTTGTTTTTGTTTGTTTTTGTATTTTTACATTTCGGTTTCTCCTATGCCTAGTGACTAGTTCATTATGGTTTCTCGGTTCGATCTTGGGAGTGTTGGTTATTTTTCATTTTTTTAGTGGTCGGTTCTTGACTCCGTTCCCAACGGATTTTTGGAACATGGTATACTATGTTGTTCTTGTGGCACTTGCTTGGAGTTCCCATCCCTGAGTTGGAGCTGATGTTGGTGCTCAATTCAATCTCACCTTGTTTGTTCAAAATTCTTCAGTTTGCATGGTTTGAAGTATTTTCTATCTCCTTGTGTGGATGCATAAAATTTTTATCTTTACTAGGGTGTTGTTGTAAATCCATCTCTATGGTTGTGGATCATTATTGAGCTAGGTATTGGTTACAGTTTCTCTGTCCATGAGAAAAAAATTGTAATTTGGACATGAATTTGGGGTTTCCCTGCATTTTTATTTTCCATAGTTATGACTTATGTTTCAATTTTGTCCGAACATCCGTGGTTACGTGGTCGTATTTAATTGGATGTGGCAGTCGAGTCTATTTTGTGAACTTTTCACTTTTGTTACAATTGTAAAAAATGCCAAATTAGTCCCACGACTCCCATGATTTCTAATTGGATACTCAACAACATGAAGTGATAAAGAAAATTTCTTACTTTGACCCTGAAAGATGTACACCTATCATAAATAAAGCGAGTTTTGGAAATGTGGGGCCTTTCATGTTTTGAGGCATTATGGAAAAAGGAATGAAAATATAAATCAAATGCCTAAGTCCTGTAAAAGGACACATGGTGATTTGAAAATTGAAAGGTGGAGAGGCAGATCGTTAAAGCATTTTGAAGAATTTGGTCTTTTCGTGAAAAGGAGAAAATTTATAAAATGAGCAACGATTTCACTCAACACCAAATAATGTCACATGTTTGAGTCAACATTGAAAAGTAAAAGTCGGGAGGCAGTCACCTGAGCACTTTGGGAATTTTTTCCTTTTTGTAAAAAGGAGAAAAGTTATAAAATGAGACGTGATTCCAATGGGGACCAACTAATGTCACATGTTTAAGTCAACATTGAAATTCCAAAGTAGGGAGGTGGGTCACCAGAGAACTTTGGGATTTATGACATTCTTGTGAAAAGGAGTAAATTTAAAGTGATTCATGACCCCGTTGTCTCCTAGGTAAAGCCACGTGTTGAGCCCGTATCAAACGCGGTTGGGCGGGTGAAATTTAATAAAAAAGTATAGTTTCTTTAGGTGACACAAAATAAAAAAAAGTACCCCAGGGCTGCTTCGGTTCAGATCTTTTCAACCTAGATGACTCAATTTTGAAGTTGTGAAAGAAAAAGTTAACGAATATGATACAAGGCATTTAGTTCTGCCACCATTAATGCTCTAGGACCTCAAGATATTCAAATGCATATCATATTTTATTGTTAGTTTCATTGTATCTTGTCATTTTTATCGGTGAAATGCAATCGAATTGTTGTGATGAATTTGTGAACCCGAGAAGTGTGAAAGTTGTTATTTTCAATCGAATTACTCGGGTACCTACAAAAACTAACTAGGATAAAGCGAGCAAGACTTTGAGGAAAAGGATAAGGTAGAGCAATATGTAGAGGAAAAGGATGTAGAGAAGGAAGCTACGGGCTTGAAATAGGATGGGCATGCTACCGTAAGTGACAATCGGATGCCCCATTTAAAAACAACTGGTGGAAATAATTGAAGACGATTATCTTTTGTACACCTGGTAGCTTTTGGGTGTAAATTTTTTAAATATCACTTTCTGCAACAAATTTGTAACAAAAAAGTATTCCTCGTAATGTTCTCTTTTTTGGTGGGAAAATATTTGATGTAAAATAACTGATATAAAATTCATGATTGAGTGATGCCAAATTGTCAAGGTTTAATTTTTCAGATAAAGTTTGAGAAAAACCATTTTTTCTCGAGAGAACGTCTGAGAAACAAGTTTATTTTTGTGTTTTTTTTTATTTAATCACGTCAAGATGGTTACAAGTGTACATCCATTGACAAGCTCTGATCCTGTTGAAGAAACTCTCCTTTGCTGATGAATCTAGTCAACCTTGAATGAATTTGTGTTGATCATGAGCATTATTGTGTTTGTTTTTATTTCATAATTTTTTCAAATAGTTTTTATTGTTCCTGTTGCAATCTTATGTTAAAATCCCTTTCAATCACACAAGATCTTATCCACGTGGTAGTATTATGGCATTTGCAATTTCATATTGAGGAGAGCTTTCATCTTGTAATGAAATAAACAATTTAAAATCATCTTACTTCCACTATGTTGACAAAGAATGTTTGTTAGCCTATGAGTGTATCTTAGGCGTGACTAATCAGGGATTTCCAATGTTTAATTGAGTCTTTAACATGAGCCTTTGTGTTGAATTCTTGAAGAGTGTATGAAATCGTGCATCTCTGGGCCTCCATTGAGACACACCTTTTGGTTGAAGGAATATCTTGGCTATTTTGAAGCATTTTATCTATAAGTTTTCCAATATTTGTAAAGGCTCTCAAATATTTTATCTAATTAACTTTCTTAACTTCCCACCAAAAACTTCTCAAACAATGAATCCTACATGAACTACCCTTGTTTGTCTTATGTATCTGCAAAGATTTAACAAATTTCACTACCAAAATATGCGAGACAATCAGTTTGAATTATTGTCTTTAGTAACCCAAACCTTGTCAAGGAAACATCTCCACTCTCTAGTATGACAACTCGTCGAGTTATATTGTGTTGTATTGATCATATTTTCTCAAGGTTTTCATGAAAATTGTGCAAAGAAGCACTACAACAAACAAGCACTTTTTACCACAATTATTCTACAAAATTTCCACAATTTAGCATAATTGTAGAATAATTGTGGCATCTCTACGATAATGTTGTTATTGATTTTCAAGTATTGTGGATTTTCTATAGTATATTTATATTGTTAATAATTTGTAGAAAACTCACATCTTAAAACCTTCATTATAGAAATTCCACATTTTTCACAAAATAATATTATAATTTATTATAAATATTATCCACCACACCTATACTTCTAACATATTTTATGAATATTGATATTAAATTATAATATTCTGGAAATGCCACATTCAAAAATGTAATTGTTCTATAAAATTTCTACAATTTGAAATAATTTTAGAATATTTGTGGCATATCTATGATAATTCAATTTTCTTGTAAACAATTCACATCTTAGTATAATAATTGAAACTTTGCATTCAAATAGGACATAATTGGTAATTCAATATTTTTTTACAAATTTCGAAAGTATTTTTAAAAATTATTTAGTTAAACTATATATCGTATAAATCCAATAATTTAAATTATTTTCTATAGAGTTATATTTTTTCAAAACAATTTAAATATTTTAGAAATCACATTACAAATCAAATCCTAGAGTTTGGGATATAAGTATAAATTCAAAATATAATTAATATTTCCTAAAAACCTAATTTATTACCATAACAAAAATATATATTTATGACAAATATTCCAAAAAAAAATCCACACTTTAGTAAAATAATGGTAGTATCTCTATGAAAATTTCATTCATTCATTTTTATACATTGTGGATATTCCACAATAGGGAACCCACATATTCAACCATTTGTTATATAAAATCCACAATTTTTAAAAAGTAAAATTAAATTTTGTCATAAAATTCAATTGCCAAATTACAATTATTAAATATTTTTAACTAGTTAATATTAATTTATATTAATATTGAATTTCGAAATTCAATACATTAGAAATGTCATCTTATAGAAATTTGATTTTATAAATATAAATTATTATTATATTAACTTTTAATATTAGTTAGAAATTATTAATATGATAATATAATATTATTTTCATGTGCAAAAGTTATATTATCTAAAATATGCACCTTAATTATAATATAAATTTCAAAAATTAAAATCAAATCAAATATTATATTACAATAATAATTTAAAATATACTTAAAATTTAATCTTTGATTTATGGAATATTTAAAATGAATCTAGTTTAAAATATTTTCCTAATAAATAAATAAATGATTATAAAGGAACTCATATTTCCTAGCAATAAGTACTAAATATTATACGTAAGAATCCTTTTTTGTTAAATTGGTAAAAGTGCCATTAAATTTTCTGAAATGAATGAGGTTACTAGATTTTTGCTCTCATAAATAGATCAAAATAATTATGAAATATCTTAGCTGGTAGCTCCACATGGATGTAATTTTAGATGATGCATGCGGGTTAGTGAATATATTTAATCCTCTTACCTCATAACTAACTTGAAACGTGTATACGTGGGGTGCATCACTATACTTTGGCAAATCATTACCGAGATAGATGCCTGAGATAGATGGTTAATATATAATGATTAATTGTTGCAAGTTTATTGGAGACATTTTAGCTTTGCAAACTGCATTTTTCAAGGATCTTGAATATCTTGAAGTTCCTAATTTGAGGAAAATTTTCATGGGCTTCCCTACTCACTGAAGATCAGATCGGGAGTATTCATGATAAGTAGAAAATTTATAAATGTGCAGGGCATTTAGATTAATTATTTGGTGATCGAAAGTATTCCTTTTGTTTTCGAAGGGATTGTTATAAGGTATTTTTATGATTTTTCTGATCTGTTTCTTTGCGTATTAATGTATCTTTCTGTTGGGCATATACGGCTTGATGATTCACAAAAAAATCCAATTCAATAATTTGTTTAGAATGATGGTGATATTATATTCCACTTCTAGATACTTATATTTTTTTGCTTAAGTAATCCTTCATCCACTCAAAAATTATCTTAGAATACAAAACGTAACAATCCTTCCTACATTGTCCTATTGCTTCATGCACCTGTTATATTTTTTTTCTTCCCGAGTTTCTCAACATCAAAATCAAAGGTTTCATTGTAGCTGTTGCCTAAAAGAATATCAACATTGTCATAAAAGTTCTTTCCTTTTTTTGGTTTCTCTGCAGTTAATACAAAATACAAATCATGAAATGTGGACAATGTACAATTCAAAAATTGAGGTTAGCTATAAACTTTATGAATTGTTGACTATTCACAATATAATGAATTGTGGAAAAACTACAATAATATATCAAAAATTGGATTAACTACAATTCCAATGCCACAATTTTAGTGTTTGGAATACCATATAACCACAAAAATATTGTTGAAAAATTATGGTAAAAGATATAATATGCTATAGTGAAGGATATATTGATATCCTTCACCAACACGGTTATAGAATGGGTCCTCTCATCCTATATGAAGGCACAACCTAAAGTAGTGAGCGTAGATCAAACCCTTAGTAAGGTGATATCCATTTCTCCAACTCCTAAGTGAAAAAAATTCAGTTTGAATCCCCTCCCCAGCTACAAAATGACTTATATCATGATTTGTCTATCTCTAAGCATCCTGCCATTTTCGTGACGCTTCTTAGTCCTCGCAGGAGAATCAATTTGGATACCAAAATGCAGTATCATTTGTTGAAAATGGGACAAAAATGGGAGAGACAACCTTCATTTTCACAAGGTAACAGTTGCCAAACGAAAAAAATCCACAATCGACCATCCCCAAAGGGCGCAGAACAACACAACTTCCAGAGATGGATCTCATAACAACAACCAGCTTACATGAGGGAAAATATCATTCAACATAAAGGTTTGTGGCACTAGGGGAAGGAAAGAGGAGGATAGATCTAGTAGTGGAAGGGCTCGATCCCTAACTAACCACCCCGGAACCCACCGCCACCTAATAGATATCCTAAACGTTTGGTGACAAACATTGCCTCACACAACATAGGGGAGAGACCACCATTGCCACCACAGATAGCCTTGCGAGGGTTAGGGTTAATAGCATGAGGTTTCAAGAAGGGGTCATGAGAAGGTGACATAGATATTTTGAAAAGTAGGGGAACACTGTAGATATGATGTCTACAAAAATAATGTACTTTCATCATGTGAATGAAATTCATTTGAATTAAACTTGTCTTTATCTATGTTTACAATTTTCTCTTGATATGTTTACATTATCTAAATTATATGTGTGTGGAGCATGACCTATTGCATGTTCTAGATTTTACATCCTCATGAAATCTTAGTCAAATTGCAATGAGAACATAAGAATAGGAAACCATAATAAAGTACTAAGTTGACACAAAGTAGAGAAGGAAAAAACCTAAAGAGTTTTTTTTATTATTGGTAAAAAAATTTTTGAAAGGGACTATACCCTTGTATAGAAAGGCTCAAAATCCATATTTTATAATTTAATAAAAATAAAAAAATATCAAAATTAAGATTTAACATGAAATCCCAACAACAAAAAATAAAATTCCAATAAAATACCAAAAAATAGCAGCTTAACAACTCAAAAACATCAACAATATAGTATGTCCACATTGCCAACTTGGTCACATCATCATTACATGTTCGAATCAATGTTCGATTTTAGTTTTTTATGTGCTTTCTTCCCTCATTTTTCCACCATCCAGTTTGTGTTAATATCTTATGTGAAAAGTGACAGAAAAACTTTGAAATTCGTGAAAGGAGTGTGGCCCTTAGTGAGGGGCAAAGAGGTGCAATCTTGTAAATTTTTAGCATCCACCTCTGGGTAAAAAAACCTTCGATATCTCAGGCAGAAGGGGAAATTTATACCCTTCATGGGTTTGATGAATCCATGACCGGTTCTGAATGGAGGCTAATCGTCAAATGGTCTGACAGAGAGTCCTTCCACCATGCAATTTTTTCCTTGTGTTTGGCCTGTTAACATTCATCCAAAAGATGCCATGTTTGAAAGCATCTTCAATGTCTGAAAGATAAACCCTAATATTCAATCCTCTAGACTGACTTTTTTTCATCTATTTATAGGTGAATATCTGCTGGTATGGCTTGAGAGGTGTCAATATCAACCAAAATTCTAGCATAAGTTGTATGTGTTTGATGAGACGTTTTATCATCAACTACCACAGAAGATCCTAGGGTATCTCTTATAACAATAAGGTATGATTTGTTCTAGAGCTGTAATGGAAGTGCATTGCCACCATAAATTTTAATAAAATGTAATTAAATAAAAATGAACGAGTCATTTGACATCCTTGGATGCATACCATAGAGTAGGTAAAATTTAAAGGATTTTTGTTAGAGGATGGTTGGTTTTGTCAGGGGTGTCATGTGGAAGGATATCTAGTAGGTATGAGAAATTCCTCCTCAACAACCATTCAGACCTGTCATTTTCCTTACACAATAATTTAAGCACTTTTTTTGGTGAACCAAAGGCTTTAAGACTGTTGGAAACCTAATTTCACATCGTAAATTTTGAAGTAATCAGCGATGTTACAATGTTTGATTGAATCAAAGAACGAGACAACTTCGTGGAATTATTTGTTTGGTGTGTGGGCCACAGTGCACGGAAGACATGGGTTTCCTAATGAGACAGTCACACAATTTCACATATGCAACAAACAAGTCTCCAACCGGATCAGTTTACATTTACCTTCATACTCCCAGTCTGTGTTGAAATACAATCCTAGAACAGGTTATGGATATCTAAAAAGCATAAAGATAGAGAATTTTTGTCAGGTAATCTTTTTGCAAGTACTTTAGAAGTCATGTATGTAAAATGTGGAAACATGTTCTTGGCATGTGAACTATTTGGCTAAATGCCTGGACTTTTGGCCTCATGGACTGTAACGATAACACAATATGTACAAAATGGATTTGTTGAAAAGGCCTTCGAACCTTTAAAGAAAATTCAAAGATAGGCTTCACATGCCTTTGCCATCATCCTCCACCCCATGTCCAAATGGAGGATTTAGAACAAGGAATGGACATCCATCAAAGCATAATGAAAATCTAATTTTCTTTCTAGCTTCCTCCCAGTGTGTGCCAAAATTTGAATGTTTGATCTGGATATGAAGCTATACCTAAAGTAATATTAATTGTTTTGAGGGTAAAATCTGTCAATTTTTAGTCTATCTCGCCATTAGATCTACTTTTGAGATTTGCTTCTTCTTGTATTGAAGTTTTGGTTCTTGTTTTCTAATGGCCTAGCTAAACTCTGTTTGGAAGATTTTTAGTTTTTTTCTACTAGGTGAGCTATATTTGTAGTCCCCTAGGCACTATTTGGCTTCACCTCATGATCTAGCATGCTTGCACATCTGGGTAACCATTTTTGGTATAAAGATGAGCTCTACATTTGTTAGTGTTCTCCCATAGCTCACTGTTGTGTTTTGTATCAACTTGCTTGGAGTTTGAGTTGGATGTGGGTCTGGTTAGTTACTTTCTTAAAAAATCTCCATTCATGTTTTTTTTTGGTGTTTCTATATTGGCTCATCCTTATTATGATCTTTTGTCATGGGTTTTGTAATACGTAAATTTCGATAAACTATGCACAACTTACTGAGGTTTCTCTTGTTTATATGAAACTCTCACGGTATCAACTATTAGTTTGTTATTTTTTGAAATTGTTGGTGGCTAGATTAAATCCAATTCCAAATAACTTCCTAGCAATGCCTCAACTTGTGCTATAATGGGATATTTTAGATAGAGTATGGACATCCACCAAAGTGTATTAGAGGATGGGTAGTATTCTAGTAAGTATTTGTAGCTACAACTATTGGGAGGACATGTATGCAAAATTTGGAACCATGATCTTGACACGAAACCACCTGGAGCACCTCTTGCCCTATGGACACAAATATCTAACATGCATAGTTCATCTCTCCATATATTTCATAATTCTTGTTCTTTAGTCACTCTTTTCCTGTGAAATAAAATTTTCAACTATAGGATTATCATAGATTTGATTGTTTTAAATAAACTTTTTTTCAAAACAATAAGATGTCATATCATAACTTACGCAATTCAAATATTCCTTAGTATACAACCATGAACTCAAAACCTCATTTATAATGATATAGAAAACTTCTTGACCAAACTACATTTCTACGATCCCTTTCTATTGAAAATTTGAAGATGAGTTCCTGTAAATATGTTGATCTCTTCCTTGTTAAAATAGATAAATCATGATTTTTGGAGACTTACAAAACAACCTAATGTTCAAATAAATCTCCTAGTTATTTTGGATAAATTGTATCTTCATTCTGACTACGATGCTTCAAATTTCAGGTCATGTGCCCAAATGCTTTCTCATTTGGCACTTTGGATAGACTATAGTCCTTACTCGCACGCTCCTATACCTTGAAATTCTTCCCCGTGTCCCTTTACAAGCCTTCCAAATAGGCTAAGTTCTGGGTCTTCTTATCACGCATCCCCTTTTCTGTCTACCACCAAATGCCCTCCCTCAGTTAGATATTTGTGCCTGCTTCCATACTTGTCTTTTGCAAGTATTTTTATTTTCTCATAGCACACGCACCTACACACGCAGATTCTCTTTGCTTTCCTCTGCATGCTTGCATCTTGCCACGTGCCTTACTTCCTTATCACCTTCTTTACGTGCACCCTTACACACCTTATTTCTTCTCCATTTTTATTGTGATGTCCTTCCATCTTCCCCTTTAGCACCTTCATCCTGCACCTTCCTCCCACACACCCATTTTGTATCTCATCGCACCTTCCTCATGCACCCTTATGTAAACACCTTAAAATTTGTCATCCCTACTCTTCCTCTTGCGCACCCATGTACACCCTATTGTGCCATGCACCCTCCTTCAGTTGAATGCACACCTGACCTGTTTCCATGCTTTCTGTAGGTATGCCTTCTTCTTGTGCATACACCTAAGCCTGTGCCTTCCCTCTATTTCTCTTTCGTGCCTTGCGCCTGACCCTTGAACTTCAAAAGGCCATAACTTTTGATCCGAGCTCTGATTTTCACAAAATTGGACTTTTGAGAATGGGCAATATGTCCTCTATGCCACAAAACTGGATTTATTAATTGTGATGAGGGTACATATATGAAAATTAAAGAAACGTATCCATCTCTAGTCAATTAAATACCTAGTCCTGTCAAATGAAAAAAATTCTTGGCAAATCCAAAATAGATGCCTCCACGTAGAATGCCATATCTTTTGCATTTCTCAATGAAATCAAAAAAATTTACACCGTTCGAATCGAGGCTCCAAGACCGACACACAAAACTAAAGAAATTCAGGATTTGAAAAATAATTGATGGTGATTTCATAGAAAATGTGCTTAGTTTAGAACAATGTTTTATTTATTAAACGCAGCATGAGTTGACATTTCTCATTGCTGAAAGTCATGGGAAACCATGGTGAGATTTTTGCAAGAAATAGAACATCATTTCACTTCATTTAATACCTCTTACAAGTGGTGATAAGACATATTTCAGGATTTTCATTTTCCCTCTCTCTTTCCTCTCATAATTCTATAAATTGAAGTGTTGGGGTCATTGTAAAGAAGGTAGCTTCTAAGTAGCAAACATATGTCAAAAAATTGTTTTCTGAAGCTAGTATGTTACAGGCCCTTTTGTGGTCTCCTTGCATAGTCATCTAGGCCCTTATTCTATAGTATATTGAACTGTACATTTCTATGAAAGCACCAGATACAAGTTTATGAATATGTCTTTCCCTACTATGTTGGTTGCATTATTATTTCCCTTTCAATCTCATGCAAATATATTGTGTCTATGTTATGCTCTTGGAGGGAGTCATTTTCTTGTGCATGTATGGAATGTTGTTGTGAATGTATTTTCTAGATTGTGGAGAACTGTTATCACCCCTTCTAGTATGCACTTTGCTTCTACTTTACACACATTGGAAGACTACTCTCACACTCCCCTTTTCTGGTGTATCACCACTTTAGTTTAGGCTTTGTTTTCATGCATTATCTCACTCTGGTCCCTTGGAAATTTAGATTAGGATAGATATTTTTTCCCGGCAGAGAGTAGATTTTGGCAGGTAGTTTAGGAGCAAGAACTAGCTTTCTTTGGAGGTCTATCTCAAGTAGAAAGTCCCACAACTTGGAGATAGTACCCATGTTATCCAATCACATTGTGAGCTCAAGCACACACACTTGTACAAACCATAGGGTGTTGTGATTCGATGATAACACAACCTTCGTAACTCTGTAAAGGAGATGTTAAGTTTCCTTCATATACAATGTTATGTAAGGTGTTGCTTCAATCCTTGGATGAATCTCGATTGATTGTCTATGATATTTTATATGCTCCTCTAGGATTCCTATGACCTCGTGTTGCACTTTTAGGAAGTTGTTAAAATTAAAAAGCTAGGTTTCGTATTAGCTTGTTGTTGGAACCCTGAACAATGAAATGATTATCGGCCTTCGCAAACCTCTAGTAGTTCTACTAAAAAAATTCCTAAAACCTTAAAATAGGGAAAAAAAAATCTTCTTGATAGTTTTCCAAAGGCATTTTTAGGCCTTCGGTCGTAATTTGACTAGGTAATTTGACTAAAAACGTTAATTATTCTAGATCTAGGTGAATGCCATGCAATTGATTTATCACTAATTTCATGCTCACATGGTTTACAAGATGCAAGTAGGATGGTGAAACGACGTGGTTATAACTCATTGTGTAATATTTTAATTTATGTTTGTTAATGAATTATATATGCATATATGTATGTATATGTATATGTATATGTATACACACACACACACACACACACACACACACACACACACATGCATTTCTATGTTACAGGTAAAGAATTACTACTGAAATTTGGTAATATGTATGAGATGTTAGTATTAAGGGTGCTTTGGGAATTGTGCATTTAACTATACGTGTTCTTTTGATTCAAAGTTTACATATCGTAGAAAGGGGTTGAATATATATGTTAAGTAAATTAGAGGATATTTCATCATTTTGTGAAGTATTGAATGGTTTATCAATGAAGTTTTATAACATTTTAAAGATGCAAGTATTTAAGGGAAATGTTCATATAAACATGGGTGTTATTTGATTCCAAAATTGGTATTGTATAAGTTGCATAAATGTGTTAAATGAAAATGAAATTAATATCTTATAGTAGAATTACATTGTGTAATTGATGATTAAATAGTTGGTGTATTATGTTTCTTACCTTAAAATGTAATAAAGAGATCTAAATGAAGTAGTCCACCCTAGCTTAAATTATATGTATAAGTACCCTTCCTGTGTGACTCTTTGTAGCAAATAAAATTAAAACCTTTGGATGAACTAAAATCCTTACACTCGATAACACCTTATAGATTAAATAAATACTATCACAAGTTTGAGTTTATCTTCATAGCTTGAAATTTTACTGACATTTTCGTGAACCCAATAGCTAAGAATGACATGGCCAAAGATTATCTTGAGAATGTAATTTCCCTCCTAGGTTTTTTAAATGTGTCTGTCACCAACCTTGGAAGTCATCTTTAAGAGTTGGGATCAGAGATGAACTCGATATCCAATCTCAATTGTCATTTGGGTTCTATGATGCAATATGAAAAATTTAATTGTGAAGTTTAACAACATTTTTGTGTATGATTAATTTGTGAAAATTTATCCGTATGATGATGTTCTTGGAGAAAGGTTAAATTTAGGTCATCCTTATAACATGTTTAAACCATCCTGTGGTAAGAAAAGGGATCCACGTTGTGTAAACTCTAATGTGATCCTAACCCTTTAAGTGATGGACTATTCCATATTGTCCTCCCTCTTTTCCTATTATGTATTGGATGCATGATGTGAAACTGTGTGATCATTTCTTAGAGATAAATCCCCTAATAAAAATACTAGTGGTCTCACTGACGATTCAAATGCCCCATCGACAAAATGGTTATACAATTTCAACACAAAAGACATATGAACCTAGTCAGGGAAAATCCTCTCGAGTTGGAAGAAAACAATACTTAGGAAACTTAACCTAGAAAAAAAGTAAGGAAGTATATTTCCATGTTAAGTTCCTTTGAATCCTTAACTAACTATCAGAACATAACTATAATAAAACTATAATTGATGTTTGTCCTTGGGAAGTGTGATTGTGAGATGTTATTCCATGGGTTAAGTGAAACATGATCTTCATTGTAATGTGAATAAACCCTCTCGCTATGGATAAAGAACCTAATTTCTTATAATACTTATTGTGTACTAACTCAATTATCAATTTATAAATGAATGAAAGAAACTTTACCCTAAATCCATGATAAGAAAAAGTGAAATTCACATCCTTTGGACTTACTCTTGTTCCGTTGTGTAATGGAGGTATGATATAGGATGAAGTTTCATGCCCTTATATTTGAATCTTATGGATAAGACATAATATTCTACTGTATAAATAAATACCCTATTAAAAATGAATGGATTAATAAATTAATTGAAATAATGAAGATGATCCTTATTTAATAAGGTATATCGTAAGTTGAATGTTAATATGTATAAAACAAATCTAGCAAATAGGAAAAGAAACATATGATTCACACATTATGATCCCTTCTAGAACTTAAAGTTAAAGAGGGAAACATGATTTTAATAAATGTGTAATCCTAAAATATCATGTTGTGGGAAAACCTTATCTATAAGTTTATATTCTAATTGAATTGTTATGTTGTGTCTTGTTAAAAAAATGTTCTTGATGTGTGTCATGTGTTTTCATGTTATCTATGTGGGTTGATGTTGTGCAAACATAACATGTGTTGTGTGTAGTCCTAAGTGATCTCTCGTAGTGTCATGTGTACTATAATGTAAGTCAAAAAATAATTATTCTCGTCTTTTTTATCTGTTGTAATTGTTTTTGTAAAATGTGGGCATTACAAGAAGTCCTAGCAAGTGGATCCAGACATGGTAGGTATAAAAGGATTCTTTCAGGGGGTCAAAAGATGGATACCATGGCTTGAACATGAGTCTATGTTCTTCTGAAACCCAATATTGATTAAAAATTAAATCCATTTCCTTAGGGGTTTTAAAAGCAACAATAAAATAGGATTTTGCACATGGGTAAAGTTCAATCTTACATGTGATCTTTTCCCTCCATCTTTGTGTAAGCCAATCATAGAGCTAAGACAGTTAGGCGTAACTTATGAAAATTGAACCCGCAAATCATTCCAAGCTTCGATAGATTTGCTCCTCCTTGATAATCTTTTGTAGTAGATCCTCTTTTATCTTTAGCACAGGAGTCTTCTGGAATGGCTTTAATGGCTTGTCAACATTTCTAAAAAAACCTAAAGAGTTTCCTATAATATTACATAAGACATTATTTCATAAATGTTAGAAACATTTAATATTCTCAAAGGAAAATAAATTGATTAAGCTATAACAGATACAAATTGTTTTTGGTACACTACAAAGACAACCATGAGTTGAAGTTGAGACTATGGAGATCAAAGTTTTGGCAATACCCTAATCCATCTCTTATAAAATAGAGAAAATTAAAAATTAAAAAGATTTTAAATTGTAAGATTGTTTGAATCTTTTCCAAAAACTGTTATGATTCCGAGATTAAAAAAATGCTTAAAACCATCAAAAATAGCAAAACTGAATGCAAAATACAACGCGAAAAAATTACAAATGAGTCAATATCATAGCAATCTTATTCAAACCAAAATATTAATCAATGAATTAATATCTTGAAATTATCAATCACTATAAATATAACATCATTAGCTTATCCATCTACTTGAATGTCTATCTAACTGTAAAATGAATAAGATCAATTTCCAATTCATTGGCACAACCAATTACAAATACAAACATTTTGTACCATTCATGGAAATAGATACAGTTTTGGGTCACGGTAATGAAATGAAGGACATATTTTATAAAATTTAGCAATTCGGTTCATCCTTTGCATCGTAGACATGAATCATGATTCTCTTTGCGTATGCGAGATCGAATCATATGTACCAATTAGTTTCATTTCCAGTGAGAGCTTTAGATATTTATGAAATTTTGAAAATCATGTCTTTGGCATTATTATAGTCAATTTTATATGGGAGACTGAGTGAAAATTAGTTTCATTGGCAATGAGAGCTCTAGATATTTATGATATTTTGAATATCATTTCTTTGGAAACATTACACTCAATTTTAAAGGTTTTACAATACCCTTTATAACATAAGTGGATTGTTCCTTCACTTTTATGTTTCATTTTGGCCATTCATATGTTTTAGATAATATTCTTATTAGAACATTGTGTTTATTTATTCTTAACATTTTTAGCTGCAGAGTCACTTAGAATTGATAAGGGAGAGAAAGCAATTGGATGATACAATAGGGAATACACACATATAGTTAATATATTATAAGCCTTCAATAGAGTTACTGGTTAGTAATAATTTGGTTGCAATAACTCATAAGAAATTCTGTTGAATAAGGCTTATGACATCTTAAAACATGTCTAAATAAATAATCATTTTCTTGCAGATGGTTGGTGTAATTTTTCCTAAAGATATTGCAATGAATTTTAATGGTCGAGATAAATTATTTGGATTCATCCTGAAACATTTTGTTCATCAAATATATTTTTATCTCCTTTATTACTCTCTTTAGTCAAATTATTTTCAAAAGAGAAAGTTTATGTAAATGCTGAGAAGAAATAGGAATTTTTCACTTGGTTTATGTTCATTAAAATTTATATTTTTCATGATTCGAAGAGCACATATGAATCATATTTCATGATAATATATTAAAAATATCTTTCGTAAATATCTACCATTATGTTATCTCTATGCAAATGGGTATAAGTATGATAGTTTGTTTCTATAATATACAATATTATGAAATGTCATGACTCATAGCTAATGCAATTAGATTATTTGAATTCTCAAAAAGGAATTTCCAAGCTTGTCGAATTTGAACAAGTGTTTAAAATACTTCCTCAATATAAATATATCGTTTGATTAATTTTTCATCTGATAATGTACTAAAGTTTACTGAGATGATAACTCTTTTATACCTTTTTTAGATTATGTATTATTAGTTCTTGTGTTTTTGATACAATTTTGAAAGATTGTTTGGATTTAAGTCTTATGACATTTCATGGTAAAGATGTAAGGTGACTCACGTTTTTAAATTATTGTGAAAAAAAATTAAATAATTTATTCCTCAAGAATTCAACCTTAAAATTGTTCGGAAAATAGATGGCACTATTTTCATTGTATATAAGTGAATTGTTTCATACTTTGGGGTTTTCAGTTTCCTTTTTGTTTTCTTTGCATTTTGGAGAAGGTTAGACTTAATAAATCACTTATAGTGTCTTTTTCTTAAAGAGTACTCTATTTTTCTGCTACTTTCGAAAGCATTCTTTGTTTAAGGTTATACTCAACTATTTGTATTTCAAACTAACTCCTGCACAATATAATACGTTTCTTTCTTCATTTTATTTTGTTTTGTATTAGTCATACATATGTGATCTCCTTTTCAAACTAAATGTGGTCTGCTTAAACTGCTTGATCATTGAAAAAGTTATTTGTTCATTTTTTTTTTTATCAAAATAATAATGTTTACTAAGATATTGAGTCATTCATAGCCATTTAGAACTGAATTTTACAAGTTTTTCTATTGTTTACATGAATTTTAGATCATTATTTTTTGTCTCCAAATATCATGGCAATGCTTTGAGAAGCTTCATATAGTCCCTCATTTTCAATATGATAGTATCGAATTGTTAACAATTTATTTTTGCATCTTGTAATAAATGTAATTAGTGTTATTTCATAATTTTGTCTTCCATACCCTTCATTATGAATTTTTTTCCACTATACAATAGGTTACATCTAATTCAAAAATTATTTTCTTTCATTTCATAATTATATATAGATCCTTATAGAATTTTGAACATGTCATATGCAATTTATATAAAGTCCATTCTTAAGGTTTTAAAACTAGCTCTTCTAACATATCAAATATCTATATGATCCATTATTTCTGTTTTTATTATTGAAATTATTTATTTGTTCTTGTTTATCCTTAACTTTTAAAATCATAATTTGACAATGACCTCAATAGGCTTTGAATATAGCTAGAAGATGTAATAAGACATGTAGACAAACATAATTTGGCTCTGCTATGTTTTTTCATGCATTTTATTTCCATACACCGCTGCAAGAACTATGTCTACTTAGATTTTTTTGGGTTATCCCATTGGTCCTATCATAGTGAATTTCGACTATTTTCCTACCACTAAGGTGGTGAGTTTCTTATAAATGGACAACTCTCCTTCCGTTGCAATGATTTTTGAAATTGGTCATAAAAATGTCTCCCAAATGCATACCCCCACTCCCTCCCCTCTTTATCAAAGGATGAGTCGGGTTCATCCCCACCCCACCCTTCGATTTCCATCCCATCAAAACCTTCACGAGAGTCGATTACTCCTTCTAGTTTAAATAACACTATGAATATTTCTTCAACTTCTCTTCCTTTGTAACACTCTCGTAGTCCACCGGGGAGGTGTCCCATAGTGTTCGAGGGGATAATGGGGAAAAACACTGTGCCATTCAAGTTGAGCATTTTGATTCAGGCCGATCCTCGTTGCTAATAATTTTTCCTTCTTGCTCGGAGGATGGTATACCGAGATAGGAAAGGGGTGTTTGATATGTCATATTTTTCATGAATTTCATGTCATGTAATGTACGGGGTTTGATATATCACTCATGAAAAAACTAGTTTCATTTAGCTTTTCAACATATCAATAACCTTGATATTATTTGTTTGCTGGAAATTAAGATTTCTATTTTTTTACTTCAAACTTTTATAGCTTGTATTGCCTCTTTTTTTCGCATTTTCATACTCATAAAATTATGGAAAAGGTGGTTCAAGCATTTCCATAGTGTCAAATTTATTGGTATTAATCACCTCATCGGGCCAAGATCCTTCAAATCAGGTCATGTGGGTGATTATGGCTATGATATTTCTTTCGGTATTTTTAATGTTTATGCTCCTAATGATGGCTCAGAAAGAACAGTCTTACAGAAATGGTTATGTGATAACTTACCTTTATTCTACTACGTGGTGTGTGGTAACTTTATTATGATAGAGGATCATGATGATAAATGTCACCCCGTTTCTACGCACTGGTGTGTCATCAGCGTGCAGCCTGATATGTCTTTAAAATTCATTGGGGACTCTTTGATACTTTGTAAAGCCCATGGAAGGAATTTAAAGCCAAGGTTGGTATACTTGGACCAATATTTGAGAATGATAGGATTGGGTTTTAAAAATACTCGATTGTGTACTTCTTTCACAACATATTTTTTTTTATTTTGACGCGTAAGTCTCCTCTATTGTCCCAGATGGTTAGATGTTCTTTTCTAAGATCGCCACCTGATCACATTTAAGTTTGTTTAGCATGGGGCCTCTCCCAAAGTCTCATTTAATAAATTCCTTCTTAATGTCTTATCATTGAGTCATCCAAGAGTGGTCCCTCTTCTTTCCAAAGATTGGAACATGACACCACGTCCGTCATTTTCTGCGCTTATATCTCATGGTGGGAAGTGGCCATTCAATGGAAAACCCATTTCCTCTGTCATTTTTGCAAGAATTTTTTTCAATTTTGTAAACGTGCTTTGAATCGACTATGCACAAATAATTTAGAAGGATATTTTTATTTCTTGAGTCCAATCCCTTTGACATTTATCTCTTGATATAGGATGCTAAAACCCGACACAAGCTCAAGCTCGTTGATTCTCATTCAGCCCCTGCAATTGCGTAGATCTCGGTCAAGGATACACTGTCTTAAGGTGGGAGAGAAAGCCTCAAAATACTTATTCAAATCCCTATGAGCCAAGAATGCTCATTAATAGATTAAATATATCTATGATTCACAATAGAGGGTCATAGAGCTATCAGAGATATCAATTTCCTTTGTTGATCATTATTTTCTTGTGTTTCAAGCTCAATGAGATATTAATGAGTAAGATTCTACCCTATAATCAATGTGGTGCTGAATAAGCTCTCTCTCAAAGAATGGGACCATTGCAATGCTTCTCTATCTTTGGAAGAACTTTGTTTTTCCATGTTGTGCTTATCTTATGACAAATATCCCGGACATTATCGTTTCCCTTGTGATTTTTTCAAAGAAACCTAGTGTTTTTGTGGGATTTGATCTACTTTGTCTCTATATTGAAGATCTTCAATCTAATTCTCTGGGAGTTCCGTCAATCAAGGAAACATAAAATACATTCCTAAAACTAGCGATACTTGAAGTTTTTCTTCCGATTTATGTGGAAGAAAATAATGATGAATGGATGGTGGTAGAGCAAAGGAAGAAAAGATACAATAAACAAAATGACTCCAAAAATTCTGGAAAGGCTTGAGTCTTGTCCCAATTTATGCTTTCTTTTTTGTATTTGGGATGATGGCCTATTATTTCTTAGCTACTTTTTCCTACGAGTAGGTCATTGGTTGGCTAAAAATTTGTGATTTTTGTTTGTATGTTGAGCTTTGTTGAACATATAGGTTTTTAGACCCTTTTTTACTCTTTTTTATATCTTTTTTTTACCCTTTTTGTACTAGGGTATGGTCCCTCCCAAAAATCATTTACCAATAGTAAAAAAATCAAGTTGGCGGATTATCACCCTACTAAATGTTTCTTATAAAAAATTTGCTGAGATGTTGGCTCTTCGGATAGTTGATGTTTTGCATAAAATTATTCACCCAAATAAAACCAATTTTGTCAAAGGTTAGTACATTTTGAATAATCTTATTACAATTTTGGAAGGGATGGAATTTCCCTGAGTTTATCTACAAAGGCCTCTATTTATCAAAATTGAATTTGAAAAGGATTATGACCATATCAAATGGCCATTTATTTTGGCTATGCTTAAGGCCCTTAACTTTGGTGATTTTTTCAAGTCGGCAATAAGAACTCTATTTTCAAGTGCATTGGCTTACCTCACAATCAATGGACATCAATATTATGTGATTAACCTCTTTCACTCTATCAGATAGAGGTGTCTTCTTGCGCCATACTTTTTTTTCTTAGTATAAATAATTTAGGCTATCTTATTTCCGATCATATTGCTTAAGGTTACATTTGGGGGATTTTTCTTCCTAATCATACAACACAACTTATTGATTGTCATTTCACTCATGATTCCTATCTTGTTTTTGTTGAATCCAAATAGAATGTGGCTATGGTTTTGACTTCCCTAATATGTTTTTCCTTACTTCGTGATGTAGTATTCATATGGCTAAGAAGTTCGGATATTGGAAAATTTTCTTAATTATACCCACATAGGATTGAATTAGTAAAAGTATGGTAAATCACGTTCATTCAAAGGGTATTTAAATATACCCTTCATGCTTGTTTTTACCTCTAATTATTCAATTGATAATATCCCTTCTGTTATATTATTAGAATGAAAATACCCCCTATTTTTTCCATGTACCTTACTTACCCATTTTTCCATTACAATTTTATTTTCCCTTTTTATTTCTACCCTAATATATGAAACATAAAATATATCATGTTTCCCACTCAATGATTATTTTCTTAATACACATTTTCTCTACAAAGTGAGTTTGAAGTCATTCGAGACATATTACTAATTACCTTACTATTAAAATTTCATCTATTATCTATAGTTCTTCAAATAATTAGTATACTTGAAATAATATAATTTATGTTCAAAAGCAAACTAAATCCCTTTTTTACCATATTATTATTTCATGGTCAAGAATATCCTAATTGATATTTCATTATTCGAAACTACAATATAATTTAACTTTACGACCACACTCCTTTTGCAATTTTAAAGTATTTATTTTTAAAAACTAGGGTTCAAATATTTTATTTTTATATTAAAATGAAACTCACCTCTCCTCTAGTCCACCTCTATAACCTACCCTAAATACCTAATTCAAAATATTAATTAATTAACCCCTTTCACCCCTAATGTATATCAGTATATTGACTATGATTTTATAAATTTTAATTACCTCAATATGAGTGAATGTGCTAGGATATTGCCTAGCTATTGAACCCATTGTGCCTTTCCTAGACTAGTTGAAATCTTACCCCTGGAAGTGAATTAGAAGAGGCGCTGAATTTAAATTATTGGGAATTTCTTTTTCCTTGAATAGTGACTCCAACACACTATGGTAGTATCTTATTAAGAGAGTTGAGCATAAGGTTTCTCGGTGGTCTTCCAAACCACTCTCTCTTGCTAGAAAATTCCAAGTATGTACTAAGATTCTTGTTTCCACCCATGTGTATTATTCTACATGTTGGTGCCCTTCGTGTTTCATTTGCCAAAATTTCCAAGCTGTTATAGGACTATCTTTGGTGTAAAAGTTATGGTTCATCTGGTTTCCATAAGGTGGCCTAGGAAGTATGATGTCTTCCTTGTGATCAAGGTGGTATATGAATCATTAATGTTTACAGATAAATTGTAGCCTTAAGTTCAAAATGGGTTGTTCATTTTCCGATAGGTGATCTACTTTGGAAAATTCTTCTATGGCATTGCATTGCTTCTAGTGCACCATGTGGAAACAAATGTTGGAATAATATTGGTTTGCACACCATTATTATCAATAGGCCTCCCGTCATAATCATAGGAACCCTTTTTCCCATAAGTATCTAGAAATCCTTCGAGATGGTGAAACCATTGTTGCGTTGTACTGGAAATGGTGTTCGCACTGAGAGAGAGACAAGGAAGGAGAAATAGAAGAGATAGTTTATCTCATATTATTCTATCTAACACAAAGCTCACGTACAGAATTTATAGGACAGAAATTTGTACTGGACTTCCTAAATGGATGGAGAAGATCCTCAACAGAAGCAGAGAATGATGGAATAACAGAAGAAGAAGATAAAGTGATAAGATTGACACCTAAGACAAATCTATTAACCAACGTATGCTAACATTCCCCCCCTTATTACATTATTCTTGCAAATGTGACCTCTGAAAGATTCAAATTTCACTTTTCCAAGGGATTTAGTGAGAATGTCAGCAACTTGTGCTTCAAAGAAGATAGTACTGAACTGAATTTGATGGTTCAAGACATGCTCTCAAATGAAATGGCAAATCAATTTCAATATGCTTTGTTTGTTCATGAAAGAATGGATTTTGCATGAGCTTCAACACACTTTGATTGTCGCAATAGAGAATAGGTGACTATTTTTCAGGAATTCCCAAGTCATCCATAATGCGACATATCCATATCACTTCGCACACACTCCGTGCGGCGGCGTGATATTCTCGCCTCTCGTGGATGAGATAGAAACAACATTTTGCTTCTTGCTTATCCACGAGATAGGTCGAGATCCAAGATGAAATATGTATCCTGTAGTTGACTTCCTATCATAAACAGATCCAGCATGGTCCGAGTCAACATATCCCTGTAGGAAGAATTGATCATTCTTTTTATATTCCGCACCATAATTAGTTGTTCCTTGACATATCTCAAAACATGCTTTGCTGCATTCCAGGTGACATTTCTTTGGCTCCCGCATGAACCTCGGAAAGATAAATGACAAAGATAAAGCAGAGATCTAGTCTGGTGTATGTCAAATAGATGAGCCCTCCAACAAATTACCTGTAGAGAGTAGCATCTACTTGAGGTGAGTCCTGGAATCTTGAAAGTTGCAAGCCTTTTTCCATGGGAGTGGATATAGGTTTACAATCGGACATTCTATACTTTTCCAGGAGTGTCTTGGTGTACTTTGTCTGGGAGACAAAGATGTGATGCTCCTTTTTCCATATTTCCAAGCCAAGACAGTAATGTAGTAGCCCCAAATCTGTCATGTCGAAGGTTCTTTTGAGATCATTCTTTACAATATCAACCTGATCTTCTGAACTACCAGTGATCACAAGATCATCTACATAAACAACCAGAATGACAATTTCTTTGCCTACCTTCTTTATATATAAATTTGAATATGAGGGGCTACGAGTGAACCCATGCTGCAAAAGGTGATCGTTGATCTTGATATACCATGCCCTGGGAGCTTATTTCAGTCCACAAAGAGATTTGATGAGATGACATACCTTTTTAGGCTGATTTTCATCAACAAAGCCTTCAGGTTGGGTCATGTATACTTCTTCTTTTAGATCACCATTTAGAAAAGCACTCTTAACGTCCATCTCGTTGAAGTCTCCATCCTTTCTGTGGCTTTGAAGTGTAAGCGCAAACTACTCTGATGGTCTTCATCTTCGTAGTGGGTGCAAAGGTTTCTTCATAGTCAATGCCTTCTTTCTGAGCATATCCTTTGGCTACAAGTCGTGTTTTATGTTTGTCAATGGATCCATCTACCTTATATTTTGTCTTGAAGACCCATTTGTAGCCTATGGGTTTCTTTCCTGTAGGCAGATCGACAAGTTCCCATGTCTAATTTTTCATGAGCGAGTCATATTCTGTTTCCATAGCTTCCTTCCACTGAGTTTGACTGAGTGCTTCACGAACATTATCTAGCTCAGAGCTATTCATCAGTGAACTCATGAGTGCAAAGTTTACCTCATTTCTTGTTTGACTCCTTGTTTTGACTCCGGATGATGTATCTCGGATTTGTTGGAAATTTTAGTCCTTGATAGTGCTTTGTACCCACTTCGACGAGAACTTGACTGCTTTTGAGAAGAACTGTGTCGTTGCCATGAGGATTGATGTGGAGTCACATTCTCCAGTTCTCCAAGGTCAACAAATAGTTCTCCTGGTAGCATTTCTTTTCTCTGAGTAGTCTCCTCCAGCTCATCATCTGATTCAGAGACTAATCGGTGAGATGTGTTTGGAAGTGGATCTTCTGTTGATACTATTGAGTCAAAGGATGACTCGTCACAAACCACATCCCGACTCTCATATATTTTCTTTGTCTCAGGATCCATGAGACGATACACCTTCGAGGTAGTACTGTAGCCAAGAAGGATACACGGGAGTGTTTTTGGCTCTACCTTCTTTCTCTTCTGAGCTGGGACATGCATGTATGTTGTGCAACCAAATACTCGCAAATGAGAAATTGATGGTTTTTTACCACTCCATACCTCTTCTGGCATCTTGTTTAGTAGAATCTTTGTTGGTGCCCTGTTGAGAAGATATACAGCCGTTTGTACTGCTTCAGCCCAATAGTGTTCTCCTAGCTTTGTAGTTGATAGCATGCAGTGAGCCATCTCCATCACTGTGTGATTGCGACGCTCAACAATGCCATTTTTCTTGGGGCATGTAGGGAGCAGTCAGGTGCTACTTAATGCCGTGATGGTTTAGGAAGGCCAAGAACTTCTTTGATGTGAATTGCCCCCTCGATCTAAGCAAAGTAGAAGAAGTGGTTGTCCGGACTCTTTGACAACATGATGATAGAAGTTCTGAAAGTGTTGAAGAGCCTCACTTTTCTGGTTTAGGAAATATACCCACATCTTGCGAGAGTGGTCATCCACGAAAAACTGGAATTATTTGTATCCTGAAAACGAAGTAGGCATGGGTCGCTCGGACGGTATGAACTACCTCCGCACACTTCTTGACATTGAAGGTGCTCGCTTGAAACGGATCTCTATGTTATTTTCTGCGCAAGACAGCCAGGGAAAATAGGCAAGGAACTAGACAATTTGGGTAGTCCATGGACCATTGCTTTTGAACTCATCTGGTGCAATGAACCGATCGACAAGTGTCCATATCTAAAATGCCACAAGGCGCTTGATTCTGTTGTTGAAGTAGATAAAGCTACTACTGAAGATGAAACAAGATATCTAAAGCAAATAACTTATCTTTTACAAAAGCTTTAGCAATAACCGTACCTTGTCGGGATATTAAGCATGATTTAATGCCATTTTGAACAAGAAATTCAACCTTAAGGTGATGATTCAAGAGCCGAGTAACTGAAAAAAGGTTGCTAGTCAAGCCAGGAACATATAGTACCTTTGTAAGTGTACATTTTCATGGCCCTAGAGGAATGGTCACATTCCCTATTCCTTCCGCAATGTACTCTTTATCATCCACTATCCGAACTCGATCTCTAGTTGGCTCTTTGTGTAGTGAATCAAACACTTCTTGTCACCCTGAAATACTATAATGGGCTCCTTCTGATGTCTCCTCATCAGAGTCATCATCTTCTTGTTGGGCTGTAAGATGTCCTTTTTGCTTTCTCCAGTGGGGACGTCATTTGGACTTTTGAAAATCTTCGCGCCCGGATGTGCTTGTATGGCTTGAAGGCCCTTGTTTCAGGCTGTTGTGCCAGTAGTGATCAGTGTCGTGAGTATTGGTTCTGCAAATGTGACACCATCTCTTTGACTTTTGATCTTTCTGTTTGGGTTACGCTGGATTTCGCTTCCCTCGGGGACCTTTCCAATTCTTCTAGCCACGATTAGGCTTTGTCCCGAGACTCCCATGCGATGAAGTGATAGCTTCTTCCTGCTACAACAAATTCACAAGCTCTTCGAATGTCACTATTTGTTTAGACACATTCAGTGTTGTAACAAACACTCGAAATTGAGAAGGGAGTGCTCTCAAGGTGATTGGGATGAGTAGTTTATCGTCTACCATTTCACCAAGCGCTAATAACTCCGATCTCAACTTAGCCACGCGACGCAGGAATTCCTCCACTTTCTCATCAGACCCCATAGAGAGGGTGTGCAACTTCGACTGAAGATGAAGAATCTTTGTCTGATTTTTGGCTTCATAAATGGTTGCCAACTTGTCCCAGGCCTCCTTGGGTTTCTCCACATTCCGAACATGTGGTTGCACATCATCACTGATACTGAGCATTATCAGCATCAAGGCTTTAGCACAAGCCATGTCATATTTTATTAGTTCATCGGGGGCTGTGGGAGCAGGCACAGACCCTGTGACAATTCCCCATAATCCTTCAAACTGAAGGATTGTCTTCATTTTTGTCTTCCAGGCCACAAAATTAGGCCCTTTGAGCAACTGAGCGTCAGACAGAAGTAACTTCGGAGCAGACATTGTAATAAAAAAATATTTATTTATTTGAAAAAATTATTACAATTTGGACTCACTGTCGAGAATTACTGGCTCGTAGATGCTCGCGATATTCGCGTGCTGTGAGACGGCGACGCTTTGCAGGGCGTTCTTCTTCATCGTCACAATCGGCGTCGTATCCGGCTTCCAAACATGCACTGGGTTCTCTTTCAATTATCAGAATATTTGGTGGTCTCCTATCATCACTGCTTATAATATTCCACTTGCAAAGACTCCGGGCATCAACGCACTCTGTATTTCTTGCAAAGGAGTTCATACCATCTAGGATTTCGTCACCCATAGAAACAAGATCCTTTGGCCAAAGCTCAAGAAGAAATTTAATCTTTCCAATTTGGATCTCATGTCTACCTACTGATATTCATGAACTAATGCCCGATATTATGCTCCATAAGCTAGAGGTTAACTAATTTGATGCTTGGTGGCGTGATTGGCAGTGAAATCATGAAATTTCTTTTGTTTGCTATAGAAATGGAACTACTTATTAGTTTTTGAGCCCATTCTCCCTCACCATTATCAAACTCAATACTCGTTAGGGTCTGCAATCTTCACAATCCACCTGGCTTCATCAACTTTCCCATTGCAGATGCATATGCCTGACCATGGTGGGTGGCAAGTGGATCCTCCCTCGGTCAATCCAACCAGTGGAGTGTTTATGTAATGCACACATTTTATACACACAAAAATAACACTAAAAATACCATAATATTTTTTTACTTATATTGTAGTAAACATGGCAGTACAGGAGATCACTCAAGACTATCCACAATACATAATATGTTTGCACAAAATTAACCCACATATATAATGTAAAAACACATGATGTAATTCACAGATAATCATATTTTGATAAGGCACAACATAAAAATTTAAATATAGTATAAAATTATAGATAGGGTCTTCCCACGACATGATCGTTAAGGATTACACATTTCTTACAATAATGTTTCAATATTTAACTTAAGTTCTAGAAAGGCTCATAATATGTGATGTTATCTCTCGAAATTTCACCCTATAGAGATATGGTTGCAGGTGTTCTAAGCTTGAAAATTTTATCTCTCTCTTTCGTAGATACAATGGAAACACCTCAGGTATGTGGGTATACCAATTTTGAGGTGAGTCCTCGGTATTAAGGATGGCTCCTTATTGATGTATCCTAAACTAATTTTCTAGGGTTTAATGGTAAACAATGAATGTAAAATGAAATTAAAACTAAAGTGATACACAAAACTTGTATGAGTTATTTGACTAAGTACTTGCACAATTGATATGGAATGAATTTATGATGCACATTCAAATTTTTTTAAAGATAATTAAGGGTAAACACTTTGATGTATTGAGCGATAAATTCATAACAATATCTTAAGTTACCCACACACATTAATATCATGCAAAAATTACTTAATTTGTAATAGGGTAAGATGAATCATGGAATTAAAATTCACAAGGTTAATGGAAACATACACAAGATTGTAAATAATTGGAAAGGCAGAAAATGCTTCACATTCAAAGGGCAAAATTGGCAGAAAATTACTGTTATTGATAAAACACCTCAGGTATGTGGCAAAAGTTTACTTTATTTTATTAGTTGTAAGTTTCTTGATCTCATGAGATTTTGTTGTTACTTGGTATTTTCCATTTCGATTTCCAAAACTGATACTCACTTTTCTTTTCATTTTTTGTGGTCATGTGGTTCCTTTGGGGATTCTTGAGCTGAAAACCATTCTGGTTGCTCCTGCTTGACTCCCGAGTTCCAAACTTTTCATGGGCATATGGATTTCTGTTTCATCATTTAGTTGCTCTAAAGTTTTGACTGTTAGATTATAAATAGTGATTTCTTATCTGTTACTCTAAACTCTTGATACCCATTAATGGGTTTTTGGTCTCTGCCAGAGCTATCCGCTTCTCACTCTGATACTGCAACTTGAAACTGATTTCAAATGGAATAACCAATTTCTGAAATAATTCAATATTTCTTTAGCTTGGATATGAATGTGTTATCGATTCAAAGTTTGAAATTTTGTATTGTTTTCTCTGTTGAATGGTGATAAAATGAAATAATGGAAGTATCCACTTTGCTCACCTCAATTCTCTGATTTGATTTTTCAGGTTCAAGCTATTGAGATTTCAATCTATTATTTTAAACTGCCATCTTGGGAACTTCTAATTTTGAAAATTATGAACTGAATGACATTTCTGTGTTATTACCGATCTCTTTATCGAATAAAAATGTTGAGGCTCTATTTTTTTGTAACCTCGAAAAAGAGTCGTTTCACGTGGAACACATTTTAACTTAAACGAGCCTAGGGGCATCCTTCACATTTTGATTCTTATGGAGATTGTGCATTTTAGACACTTTGGCCTGCCCATTCACTTTTGATGCGGGCTCCACACATGTCTTTTCCCGGCGTCGAGGGTTGCTTCAACTTTACTCCTTTTTCAAAAAAATCTTAAAGTTTAAAAGTTAGAAAATACTCTGATGATCCACCTATCCACTTTTAACTTTTGATAAAAGGCTCAATACGTGGGTTCAGTTGGTCCTCAATGGTTTCACGGGTCATTTTTATAACTTTACTCTTTTTCAAAACAAAGCTCAAATTTTCAAAGTTCCCCGATAATCCGCCTTTATAGTAAAAATAGGCCACATGTAATTTTGTGGGTCTTGGAATTCCTTTTTATACTTTTACACTTTTCACAAAAATGTCTCAAAACACAAAAAGGGCCCGCCGTCATGCAGCTTCATAGTTTGACTATCCGATTATAATTCATCAGGCCACTGGACCAATTTAACATTTTGCATCAATAATGAAAAGTGAAAAGTTAACAAAATGGACTCGTCATGATGCATCCAATTAAAGATGACCACGTGTCCACGGATGTTGGGACAAAAATTGACAAAGAAAACACAAATCTTTTAACTGTGGTTAAGTTTCATTAACTCACCTCTTGGGTTTGCGTGGTAAAGGTCACTTGACCTATTTTTGGCTCGACACCATTGTTGAAGATTTTGGGCTCGATTCAATTCCTTTTTTCGGTCTCTATAGTGAACTTTACAAGCATATCTCTAATTCTTCTATGATTTTTTAACCTTTCTAGGCTTTGCACATTGTATTTTTGAGATTTCTTCGGCATATTGAGCTCTTCTATGTCTATCAACCTCTGTTTCTTTATCAGAGGCTTCTATGGAAGGAATTATGCGGAAATCATCAATGTGTGGCTGCCATTTTATGGTTTCGAGCTTGGATTTTCCTCAAATAGATATTTGTCTCTTGTGAATCTTCTCGTAAGGATTCTCAGGTTTAACTTTCTTTATATTTTTGGGAATGGACTTCAGTTTTCAGCCTCTATCTGTGGGGTCAATGAGCTCGAGCTTCTTGATTTATTTTATGTCCAAGCCTTGGTCACTTATGAGCTTTCATTAGCTTTCCATCCAGAGTGGCCAACATTCTTGAATACTTTTAGTTCTGGAATGTGCAACTGCACCATTATTTGGTGAGGATGGTAAGTTTCTCAATCTCTTGAGTTTCACTGTTACTTGGTCTTTTCCATTTCGACTTACAAAACTGATACTCATTTTTCTTTGCATTTTTTGTGGTCACGTGGTTCCTTTGGGGATTCTTGAGCTAAAAATATTCTCGGTTGCTCCTGCTTGACTCTGAGATTAAAAATTTTCATGGGCATATTGATTTCTTGTTTCATTATTAAGTTGCTTGAAAGTTTTGACTCTTTGATTATAAATGGTGAGTTCTTTTCTGTTACTCTAATTTCTTAATACCCATTAATGGGTTTTTCGGTCTCTGGCTAGGAGCTATACCCTTCTGACTCTGATACTACAACTTGAAACTGATTTCAAATGGAATAATGAATTTTTGAAATAATTCAAAATTTCTTTAGCTTGGATATGAATGCATTTCTAATTCAAAGTTTGAACTTCTATATTGTTTGCTCTATTGAATGGTGATAAACTAAAATCATGGAAGTATCAACTTTTCTCACCTCTATTCTCTAATTTGATTATTCAGGTTCAACCTATTGAGATTTTGATCTATTATTGTAAACCGCCATCTTTTGTTTCTAGGTTTATATTGTGGGTACTCATTTTTTTGTGAAAAATCCACCTTGGCTGCGTATTTTGAGCTAAAGCTCACATTTTTCTTTGATTTTTCTTTTGAATATTGTGGTGATGGTTTTGACTATTAGCCTTGGGTAAGCAAGTATTCTCTTGATTCGAATCTTGTTATCGGTCAATCCTTGAGCCTTCTCTAGAAACCCTAGATATTCTTCATTATGTTTTGTATTCCATCTTCTTTGTACTTGTTGAATGACTTTAAATGGTTTGGCCATGAAAATTTTATTGTATTATGTTTCCTTAGTCAGTAGTCGGCCATCTTTTATTTGTATCATCTTGAGTTTATACATAATTGTTTGTTTTCTCCATTCGAGCTTCTGATACCGAGCTACTGTTTTCAATTTGATAATCATTTTCTACTCTTGATAGAAAATGGATATACATGCCAATGTCAAGGTTGACTAGTTACTCCATTTGTTACTAGCTCCATCTGCTATAGGGTACAACCTTCTTTTGATTAACAACCTCCTTTCCATTTGAAGGCTATAATGGTGTCATTCTTTGACTATATTCGTGAGACTTCAAAACATTTGTTCTTTGTTGAGTCACTTGAATGATTAACTCTTGAAATGTGTCATAATAGCTATATTATTCTTAAAACATGCAACACCTTGCAATATTTTATGTATTTCTGATAGAAATTGAATGAGAGAATGTTCTTTGTCTATGTGTAAAATTGGTTAGCTGAGTAGAATCATAACCGTGTATAGATTTCTCTTTAGGATTCAAACTTGTTATGATTCACTTATATTCATGTGACCATAAAGGTATCCATTAATTTGCAGTTTTAGCTTGATTCTGCAATCTTGTGTCAAGACCATGAGGCTCTATAGTTGCCACTGGTGTACTTTTGATTTGAATCTAATTCGTTTCCATCTTCTTGAGAAATCTGTACTTTTAGAATCTACGGAAACTCTTATTGTTCTTGATCTAGTTTCAATTGTATTATGAGATACTCTTTTCTATATTTGTCTTGATGAAATTTGGAAAATACTACCTAGAAATGTGAAATTAGTCCATTTTCCTTTGTTGTATTCAATTAAGCTAAAATACATATTTTCTTTGAGCTGGTAACTATATCCTTCATTTATTGAATCATGACTTGTTACTAGGAAGTTGAGATATGATAACTGTTACTTTTGTCATGCCATGATTTTCTACTTTCAGTATTACTATTTGATTTTACATTCAGCTTTTAAAGCATGTATTAGTTAAAAACAACATGATGAAAAGTTTTAAATGTCCATTTTTCGTGGCAAAGCCCTGTCAAAATTTTATCATATTTCCTTCTCATTATGTTTCAGCTATAATATTATATTGATTTAACTTCATCCTTTAAATTCTTCTTCTTCTTCTTCAGTTGCAATCTAAAACATGTACTTTTTTTCTCGCAATTTTCCTATGTTTTCTCTGCAATTTCTTTTATGCCTAGAATAGTTGTTGAACTTTGAGTTGCATTCTTCCTTCATTCTAAAGCATGTACTTCGACTCATCTACTTCATGTACCATAAGATAGAAGTTATTGAACTTTGCAATATTTATCTATAATGAGGACTGTAAGATATGATTCATTTATTCTTGGCTGCAACTTGTACCAACACACTTGAGAAAACAGTTAGAAAATATTTAGGCTTTTTGGCTTGTCTTAAGTCCATGGTTTTTCTTTTCTTTTCTTTACTTATTTATGAGTGAGTAAATCATGTATGCAATTTGATCTTCAATTAATCTATATCTCCTGTTATTAAGAGATCCATGTGCACAAACTAGGATACTATAGGAATATTGATTAACCCTGACCTCATAATTAATGATTTTACTCTTTTCTTCTTTTTAGGTACAATTATTTCAGTAATGAAGATGAAGAGGGAAAAAAACTAAAGATAAAGATGCATCAACCGAAGGATAAACCCCAAGGCAAGGATGGGTTCATTCATACTCATGTATTTCCTCTTTCATGCATGTATATCTCTTATTTCAGTAGTTGTACTTTACTTTTCAGTTACATCTCATGGCTTGTGTGGGAACATTTGAAATTCCTTATGAATCAAACGTTGAATTGTGAAATTGAGTTGTGTATTTCTTTCTGCATTTTTGCTTCTTGATATGGATTTTATGATGAACTAAACAACCCAATAATATAATTGAATGTATTAATCGTGAAGGAAAGAACATTAAAGAATACCTATAACATCTAGTAATGAACTTTGATTTCTGTAATCTGCAGTCATGATTGCTTCCCAAAAACAAACACTTCATCTATTCTACAATTTGGTGTCTTCATCAAGGCAACACAACTATCCTTTGGGGATTTGTGTTCTTTTGCTAAAGATAGTCATGAAATTGCAGACTATATGATTTGTTACATTTTTAACAACACACATAGCTGTAGAGTTCATGCAATCATTAATTAATTCAATAGTAACGGTATTTTTTGAAATAATATCCCCTAGATTAGGTATACTTCACCAATGTTATCCATCATAACGAAGTTTTGAGTTGGCCATTATTACACAAGTGCAAAAATTGTAAACATTTCTGGTGATCCTACGAGGAAAGCTACCTACGAACTTGTAAACCAGTGCCTTACTCTTGTGCATGGGAATGAAGTCTAAAGCATGTAACCAAAATTTGCTTTTTTGAAGGTTTAACCCTTCCAAAACAAACTAAAATTGGGAAAAGATCTGGTAAACAAGATCACGTGCATGAATGTACTTATTGAATTGAAAAACAATGCATTGTGTGGAAACTGCACTTATTGAAGGGAGATCCTACTCTAAACAAATACATGTAATATTTTCAATAACAGTGTTATAGAAACATATGATTCACAGGAATGAGAAGTTCCTCTCCATCCAACCTTTAGAGCTGAAAAGCATTGTGTTCTTTGCAAGCTGAAATCATAAGGACCACTCGAGATTGTATCGAACTTCATGTGTCTTCCTGGATTTGCACGATTAGTATCCCATTTTAACACAATATATCCTTCATTGAAGATTCTAAATTTGGCTTTCTTATCAAAAGTCTTCTTCATCTGTTTCTGATTCTTTTCCATGTTTACATGAGCTTGATCTCTTAGCTCTTGTAATTCCATTAATTCTACATAACTAAACTATAATGGTTCATTTTCAAGCAGCTCCATTTGATGCAAAAAATCTAATGCGGGTAACTCAACTGAAATAGGCATTCTTTCTTCTCTTCCATAAACAAGCTTGTATTGTGAATTGCCAACTGATCTTTTAGGAGTCACTCTATCGGGAAAAAGTGTTGAATTTTGTTAGTGTGAGTTATCCTATGTGTCCTCCTCTCATATTGGAGGATCATCTCACATGGGTTAGGTTTAGGGTTTCATGTGTGTCATGCACTAGGGTTACTCAACACCCTATGTGTACCCTTTCACTATTAATTTATGAGCATGCCAAGACACTTCATTGTCTTTCCTCTATGCAAGATTTTTTTCTATTGAGTAAGTTCTTCCATTACTGATCAATTCTTTCTTACAATCACTGGAGCTATCATTGGAGTGCAACTACCTCGTGGTGCCTCATTTCTGATTCGATTCTTGTAAACTCTTTTCATGGTATCAGAGCTGAGATCGAGTAAACATGCACTCATTAATTTTTAGTTGCGATTACTCTTTCTTGGTTTCATTCTTTTACTCTGCATGCAAGTTTTTCGATCACTATTTTATGGAATTATTTTGCTAATCTCTTTAACAAGATGTTCCTTTGGAAGTGCATTTTTGGGGTTTTTGCATGTATGCAGGTTTGTGTTTTTTTCACCGCTGGATTTCACTGGTTATAGTCATATTTAGTGGAAAACATTATCTTGAGGTTGGTTCCTTTTATGGTTTTATTCAGATTTCTACTAAAATATATTTATTTTTTTGAAAATTTGTGTTTTTTTATTGTTTTTTTGTCTCGTACTACTCTCCCACAAGCTGCCTAGTATTTTCTATGGCTTGTTTCTGTTGTCCTGAGTTGCCGTGTTGTTTTTTTGCTTGTTTTGGCTTGGCAAGAACCCCATCCTCTTCTTTAGCCACCTCTGACCCCGCCGTGGCTCTCCCACCTGCCGCGCCCACTCCCTGTGCACTACAAAAATTTCATCAAACACAAAAGTCAACCCCGCGTGCTTTTTAAGGCTAGACCATTTTTTTACCGAACCCTTGTTGTCCGCATCGCCTCTCCCCAACCCGCCGCTGCTCCCTTTGGCCTTCCCATGCACTCCGCATAAAAACAAAAAAGAAAATTAAACTACGCAAAAGCTTTACCTTTGCTTTTTTAAAAACGTGTCCTTTTTTTTTTTCGCTTTTAAAAGTATTACTACCATATATTTCTAAAACATTGGTAATTTTTTTTTATCGTATGTTTTTAAATCTAATTCACATTTGATTTTTTAAATAGTGACTATTCTTTCAAAAATGTGGGAGATTGTTTTGGTAAGTATTTAAAATACTTTCCTTTCATTTAACTATTCAGTTTATGGTAAGTTTTTTTCAAAAAGCTTCAAATCCTTTTTTTAAGTATCTTTTAAAAATTCTTTCTATCTAAAAAGAATTTTTTTTATATATTTTCAAATTAGTTTTTAAATTAAAATCACTTTTTAAAAAGGTAAGTATCATTAATTAGTCTTTTTTCCTTTTTAGATTTAATTAATTTTTGTAATTAATCATATTTAATTTAATTAAATCTATTTTTATAAATTAAAAATTAATTTGCTCTCATTTACGATCTATAGTAACTTAAAAATCGGCATCTAAATTACCTCTCTATCATTTTTTTAACTCCAATAGCTCTAAAAATATCAAAATTGGGTGTTTCCAAATAGAAACATTTAGGGTTTATTGTCGATTTTTTTTCACTAATCGTGCGCTCAAGTGTGCACTGACACTTCGTGCACCTCTTTGCCTTCCAAACTCTTTTCCGGCATTTTGAAGATTATCTGAACTCCTTGAGTTCCCAAACCTTTTATTTCACCCTTATTATTGCTTGTGACTAGTGAGCGCGTCCGCCATAGTCTGCAACAAGGGGGTTTCCTTTTATGACGTGAGACATTTTTTCTCACCACCAGGGTTGGCTTTTGCCTCCTTTCTTGTTTTTTTCTTGTGCTTATTTATGGTGTCCTTTTTGTTGCGCTCCATGAAACATTGTTGTGGTCTCCTCTCTTGTGCATTATTACGTTGATTGCAAGATGAGTTACCAAGTGTTTCAAACCGCACGCACGGACCCGATTGTAATCAACGCACTAAACTATAAAGTGCCAAAAGTAGGGGGTTGTTATTGTCCTGGGTGGTTTTGTTTCTTTTCTACATTTCTTTCTCTCTCACACACTATGGATGCTCTTTCAATTCCTTTTCTTACGTCGTTCAAATTTTTCGAATGGAGATCGAAAATAATAATGAAACTAAGGGGTAAAGGGTTATTTCGCATCACCATGGGAACTCAGAATGAACCAAATGACAAACCTGAAAAATCTAAGTTGTTAAACCATAGTGATGAAGCCTTAGGTCTTCTTTGCATGTTCATTTCTCCTGACTTTCTCTTTCACATTGAGGCGTCCGAAACACACTAAATTTGTGTGGAAAATTCTAGATGTGATGTTTGGAAAACTAGATGACATGAGAGCACATGAGTTAGAAAACAAACTACTAAGGCTAAATCCTAGTGACTTTCAAAACATACAAGCCTTCTTCTCAAAAAGTTTCCACATTAGATTATTGTTAAAAGGGTTTCAAGTAGAAAAGAAAGATTCTCAACCCGATCTTGTCGATTCTCTCTAAGCTAGGTCCTGAATATTCTATATTTGGTCAACTTTCTATGCTATAAAAGCTGGTTTGGGTGATACTTGGACTATGCCCTCCTTTGACTAGTTTTCATCCCAACTCATTCAAATGGGGTCTCTTAAGTCCAAGTCACATGCCCTTGTAGTAAGTACTAACAAGGGAAAGAATACTGAAAAGAAGAAAGAAACAAAGGATCAACCTAAGAAAGAAACCAAGATCAAACCTAAAAATGACACAAATATTTCAACTTCTGAGCCTAAGGCACAGAAAAACAAGTATTTGTGTTCCTATTGCAAGAATTATGGTCACGACGAGAAACACTATTTTCAGAAATAGATTGATCACTTATCTCATTTACTTGAGAAGAATAAAATAATTGTTCCTAAATCCATAAAACAAAGTACTCTGAAGGCTGAGTCTTCTACTACATAGTTTCTCCTTCATCGACATGGATTATAGATTCTAGTGCCTCACACCACATGGGTTCTTTGCATGTTGAGTTTTCCAACATCGAACCTTGTGGAATTTCCTAAATCACGATGGGTAATGACACGACAGTGTTGGTTTCTAGTAGTGGATCAGCAAAGATGGATGGGGGAACATTTAACCAAGTGTTGAGTGTTTCTGATCTCTCTACCAATCTCCTATCGCTTTACCAAATTACTCACCTTGGTGAAGGAATGCAAGTGGAATTTGGTCCTAACTCGGTGATTATTCGTGAGCTTAACAATGACACTACAATGGCTAAGGGAAAGGCAGATCACCGTTCACGATTGTACACCTTCTCCCACTTTACTTCTAATTCTACACCCACTGCCTTGCTCACTCATGCAAATGAGGTTAATAAGCTATGGCATGAGCATTTTGGACATCTAAATTATTGCTACCTTGAACAATTGAGCCAAAATGAAATGGTCAATGGGTTTCCTCGTGTCAAGTTTTCTAAGGGTCTTTGTGAGGGTTGTACCCTTGGAAAGCATCTTGAAAAGAACTTTGACAAAGGAAAATCCTGGAGAGCCACTCATCCTTTAGATCTTGTTCACAGCGATGTTTCTCATCCATTTCCTTATCCTTTGTTTACTAGAGTTCTTTATGTGCTAACCTTCATTGATGAATATTCATGATATACTTGGGTATATTTTCTTAAGCTTAAGTCTGAAGTCTTTGAGCATTTTTAGGACTTTAAGGCTCTTGCTGAAAAATAGGTGGAATGGTCTATAGGGGTCTTCGAACCGAAAATGGAGGTGAATATCTAAACAATAGGTTCATGGATTTTTGTAATTCTCAAGGGATATATTTGTAGCATACAATTTCTTATAGCACTTCACAAAATGGAGTCATGCAGATAGAAAGAACTGTACTCTTAAGGAGATGGCCACTTGTATGATTAACTCGAAGTCTCTTCCTCCGTAGTATTGGGCCGAAGCAGTGAATTGTGTAAATTACATTTAGAACAATGTTCCATACAAGGCGAGAAGAGGGACCACACCCTTTGAATCCTGGTTTGGATGCAAGCCTGATGTTGAGCACTTTTGAGTCTTCGGATCCAAGGATATGGCTTGGATTCCAAAGAAGAAATGCAAGGCCTTGGAACCATAATCCAAACCTTGTATCTTTGTAGGGTATCTTGATGGTGTGAAGGGATATCGATTGATGAATCCTAATTCTCATGAGCTGTATATTGAGAGAAGTGTTAATCTTGATGAGTCTTCTTCGACTTCTACTTCTCCACCTATTGAGGTTCTTCAACTCACTGATTCAGATTTTGACTCATTGGATGATGATAGTGTTGAGCGTGCTCCTCTTCCTGATCCTCCCAACCATTAGACCTTTGAATATTTTGATTCTAACAGTAGTGATGATGAGGAATATGTCCCTTCTCACTCAAGTGAAGAATCTTCTGACTCTGAGCCTGATCCTCCTAGTCCCCTTTAGGCCAGGAAAACTTTGCAAAGTGCTGGAGATTTAGTTGGAGATACTTCGGATATGAGACATACTCACTCAAATTTCATTGGACCCCACTATTTCTTCACCTCTTTCGATCCACGCTTTTTTAAGGAGGCTTCTAGTATTCTTGAGTGGGATTTTTCCACGGATGAGGAGTATTCCTCTCTCATGAAGAATGATACTTAGGATCTCACCACTCTTCCGAAAGGAAGAAAAATCATTCTGTGTAAGTAGGTGTTCTGAACAAAGTATGAAGTATATGGAGACAAAATTTTTTTTAAATCACAATTAGTAGCTAAGGGTTTCTCCCAGATAGCTAGGGTTGATTATATAGAAACCTTTGCTTCGATTCTGCAAATTTGACTTCTATTAGATCGACCCTAGCCATTGCCGTAGCAAATAGATGGAAAGTCCATAAAATGGATGCTAAGAGTGTGAGATCAGATCTTCATACTCCCCCATACCATATATAGAGTCCCTATCCAGAGTAGCGGGCCCTTGATCGAGGGGCGGACATAGGTGCATAAACAATGTTGGAACGCATCGGCAGCATAACTTGATCATGGTGTTAGAGCTATCATATATCTCATCTCGGCGGCGGAACAGGTGCATAGGTGAGTGGGCGAAACCTTCCGACCTTCCGTCTTACCGCCGCTCTCGACCCCCCCTCTCTCATCTATATGGGGACCCTTTCTATGCCCGATGCGCTTCTCCGCCCAGATCGGGTCCTTCATGGTGACCTAGAGGAAGAGATCTATATGGAACAACCTCTGGGTTATGTTCAAGATTCCTCCCTCGTTTATAAGTTAAATAAGTTTTTTTATGGCCTTAAACAAGCCCCTCAGGCTTGGTATGCCAAGATGGACTCCTTTTTGCTTACATAAGAGTTTAACAGGTGTCAATTTGATCCAAATGTTTATATTCTACAGCAAGATGACTCCATACTCATTCTTATTCTATATGTTGATGACTTGTTGATCACAGGCAGCTCTTCCTCTATTATTGATTCTGTGAAGATCGCCTTAGCCAACAATCTTTCCATGACTTACTTAGGTCTACTTCATTACTTTCTTGGGATCCAAATTTCACAATCTGACTTAGGAATCTCGATTTCACAACCTAAGTATGCTCTTGATTTGCTAGATCATTTTTAGATGTCCGATTGCAAGTCTTCTCCTACTCCTTTTCTTTCTGGGGTTAAGTTGGTTTCAGATTTCTCTACTCCCTTAGTTGATGGTACTCTTTATTGACATTTGGTGGGGAGTTTAAATTACTTGACACACACTCAAACAGATTTATCATATGCTGTTAGAATCATGTCTAGATTCATGTAGGATCCACATGAGATACATTGGAAAGTAGCCAAACGGATCCTTCACTATGTTCATGACACTTATACTGATGGAATTCGCTATCATGGAGGGGTTGATATTAACTTGATTAGATTCACGTATTCTTATTGGGCGGTGACTTGGATCATCGAAAATCTACTTTTGGCTACAGTTTCTCTCTTGGTTTAGATTCCATTAGTTGGTCTAGCAAGAAGCAGAATGCAATTCTGATATCATCTACATAGGCAGAATACAGAGGAGTAGTTAATGCTACCACAGAAGCTATTTGGCTATAGAGTATTCTGACAGAGTTTGGCATCCACTTTCAAAGGCCTACCATTATCTAATTTGATAACATGAGAACAATCTCTATTTTCAAAAATCCAGTTCAGCGTCAATGGACAAAGCACATTGGGATTCATATGCATTCATACGGGAGGTTATTCATGATGGTATCATCAAAATTCAGTACATTTAGATAATTGATAAGATTGCATATTTATTCACCAATTCCTTCACTGAGATGAAGTTTCTTCACTTACGGTCTCTTCTTGGGGTGAGGTCTTCTCAGTAGCTGCTCATCTCCTTTGGGCTATGTTGTCCTTCTTTTCTTCTTTTTCTTGTAGGAAGATTGTGTTTGTATATGCACACCTTATCGTGCCCCATTAGCACATATTTCTTAGCTATTTAGAACTGTCTTCCTTTCCATCTCGACTCATAGTTGTTACCCCAACTTTGATGACGGGGGGTGTTAGTGTGAGTTATCCTATGTGTCCTCCTCTCATATTGTAGGATCATCTCACATGGATTAGGTTTAGGGTTTCATGTGTGTCATGCAATAGGGTTACTCAACACCCTATATGTACCCTTTGACTATTCATTTATGAGCATGCCAAGACACTCCGTTATCTTTCCTCTATGCAATCGTTGTTTCGCTGAGCAAGTTCTTTCATTACTGATCAATTCTTTCTTGCAATCGCTGGAGCTATCACGATTCCATTGGAGTGCAACTACTTCGTGGTGCCTCATTTTTGATTCGATTCTCACAAAATATTTTCAAATTCAACATTAGATGCCAAGCTCTATGGTTATCTTTGAGTGTTCTTTTGATGATCCTTTAAAGATTCTTGTTAGTACTTTCAGGTAACCCATCACCTTATGGGTAATAATTAGATGAGGAACTTAGATAAATTCCATGATTAACAACCCAATCAATTACCTCTGCACCAAGAAATGCTAAAGCATTATATAATATGATAATTTTTGGGACACCAAATTTATAAACTATACCTTCATAAAAGGATAGAATCAAAGTTTCATTAACATCTTTCAAGGCTATTGCTTCATTCCAATGTGTAAAGTAATTTGTAGCAGTCAAAATCCACTTGTGTCCTTATGATGAAGGAGGGTTTATCATGCCAATAAAATATAGCTCCCATTACATAAAAGGATGATCAACTAAAAAAGGATGTAAATGCAATGAAGCTAAACATTCTTTTCCAACAATGAAAGCACATTTCTTACACTTTATAATCCATTTGAAACAGTAATTCAATATGCTGGGCCAATATTAACTAGCTTTCATAATGTTTAAGGCTATGGTACGTCTTTGAGAAATGACAACATGCAGGTCCTTCATGGAATTCTCATGATAATTTCTGAATTTTATCATAGTTAACACATCGCAACAAGATTCCATTTATATCCTTTTTGAACAACACAACATCAATAAAAACATAGGGTATAGCTTATAATCTGAAATACCTTCGTTTATTTTTTTCCATACCTTCTGGATAAATGTCATCCTATAGATAGTTAACTCAATCACTCATCCATCATGATTCTTAAACTTCTTAAGCAAGTTCAGGTTACTATTTTTCTAGCTGCACCATGATGTCTGATTGTTGATATACAATTTCAGCTTGCTATTTTGAATTTTTAGATTTTACAGCTTGATGTTTTTCCATATCAGCAATTAGGTGTTCACACAAGCCTTTTCCTCGAATTATCTTTACAACACGAATATTGACATCATATTCCATGACCTTCATTATCCAACCTACTCTTTTCTCATTCAATTCTTTATTTAACAAGAAAGATTTCACACTTGGATGAGAAATAAGAACATGAATTTTTTTGTTTGAAAGCATGTACTTAAAATTATTTAGTCCTCTGACTACTAAAAGTACTTGTTTTTCAATAAATATGTACCTTGTTTCGTAATCATGCAAGCTATGTCCAAAGAAAACAATTGGTTGCTCAACATTTTCATCATTAACTTGAGTTAATATGGCTGATATTGTTTCAACTCCTGCAAGTGCATACATTGTAAAATCTTTATCAAAATTTGGATTTTCAAGAGTAGGAGCTTGAGAGATGGCTGCCTTAATTTCTTCAAACCATTCTCTCCCTTCACTGGTCCAAGAGAAATTCTTCTCTTTCTTTAAAATAACTTCCAATGGTTTCACTAATGTTGCAAAATATGGGACAAATCTTCTAAAAAAGTTGATTTTTCCAAGAAAACTTTGTAATGCCTTATTATGATGACGTAATGATAGTTGTGATATAGCTTCAATTCTAGAAGGTTCAATTACTAAACCTTGTTTAGAAACAATATGACCAAGCAATTTACCTTGATGTACTGAAAAGATAGACTTTATTGGATTCAAAGATATTCCAAATTGTCTATATAACTAAAAAGTCTACCTTAGATGATGTTCTTTATAATTTTTTGAGAATACAGTAACATCATATAAATAAACAAGGATGCATTTATGTAACAAGTTGTGAAAATCCATGTCCATTGCACATTGAAATGTTGCACTAGCATTTGAAAGGTCGAAAGACATTCTTTTGTAAGTATAACTACCCCACTTATTGGTGAAAGATATTTTGTACATATCTTCTTCTCGGACTAAAATCTAATTGTATCCACTATAGCCATCTAGAAGAGATAGTCTATCTGAAAAATAAACTGTTCTCAAAATCTTATCCATATTTGGAAGTGGGTAGTGATATTTTAATGAAGCTTTATTAAGATGTTTGAAGCCCACACATAATTTGATTTCTCCATTCTTTTTCTAAACTGGAACAAGAATGGCTACCCAACTTGAATGCTTAACTAGAAAGATAATACCTGATTCAATCAACTTAGATAACTCTTTCCTCATTAGAGGCTCTATTTTGGGATTTACAAGCCTTTGTTTTTGTCTAACTAGCTTGAATTTGGCTGTAATTCAATAATGTGTTGTGCTAAACTAGGATCAAATCCTTTCAAGTCTTGATATTTCCAAGTGAAAACATTTTTGAATTCCTTGCAAAGATTAATAAAAGAAGGTTTTTCGTAAAGAAACACACCTTTCCGAGAAACAAATTTTTACCTTCATCAACTGAGATCTCCTCATAATTAACAGAATTTGTTGACATCTTAGTCTTGACCTTCCTTAACTAATCGTCAGTGTTGAAGATGTCTTCTAATGTGACCAGACCTTGAGGTAGTTTATTTTTCTTTAATTAAACACTATGATCACTATATAAGTGTTATAATTTATCTTGATTTACTACATAAAATTCAGATGCTTGCTGCAAAAACCTATAGACTTGATCATCATTTTCAAAAACCTTCCAATTCAAATCATTATAAGGTATCAAAGGCCTGACAATCAGCTTTATATGAGGCTGAATTTTGTTATTTTTAATTTGTTCCAACACTTCAAAATTGGAACCAATTGCTGCAAGTCTATGTTATCACCGAATCACAAAGACCCCGGATGTTGATCATATTTCTAGTTTGATCACTCTAAGCATCCAAAGTGTGATTGGATAACATGGGTACTATCTCCAAGTTGTGGGACTTGCTACTTGAGATAGACCTCCGAGAGAAAGTCGGTTCTTGCTCCTTAACCACCTACCACAATCTACTCTAATGCAGGAGAAACTAACTATTCTAACCTAAAATTCCAAGGGACCAGAGAGAGAGAATGCATTAAAATGAAAGCCTACACTAAAGTAGTGATACACCGTAAAAAAGAGGGTGTGAGAGTAATCTCCAAATGTGTGAAATACAGAGGCAAAGTGCACACTAGAAGAGGTGATGACAGTTCACCATACTCCAAAGAAAATGCATTCACAAAGAATATTCCAAGCACACACAATAATAATGAATTCCTGCAAGAACATAATAAATAGACACAATATACTTGTAGAAAGATTAAAGGGGCAAGAAGAATGCAAGGAAACACAGCAGGGGAAGATATATCCACAAACTGATATTTTATTGCTTCATGATATGCACAGTTCAATCTATTACAAGATAAGGGCCTGGATCACCATGCAAGGAGTCCACTACAAGGGCCTGCAACACACTGGCTTCACAAAGCAATTTTGACAGAGCTTTGCTACCCAAAAACTCTCCCCTTTACAATGAGCCCAACACTCCAATTTATAGAAAAAATGAGAAGGAGAAGAGAAGGGAAAGTGGAAATCCCGAAATCTGTCCTTCAACCACCTGTAAGAGGCATTAAATTGAGTGGAATGGTTGTCCATTACTTGCAAAAGGCTCCCCATACTGTCCCATGTGCTGCAGCAGAGAAAGAATGATGACCATGCCTATTAAATGCACTCCCAGCTACCAAATAAAACACTGTTCTGAACCCGGCCACGTTTTCTTAAAAATCTCAATCAATTTCTGATCAAATCTGGAATTTCTTGATTTCTGTGCATCGGTCTCGAAACACGATTCCAACGGTACCAATTTTGTGCGATTTCATTGAGAAATGCAAAAGTTATGGCCTTCTGAGTGCAGGCAGCTATTTTGGGCCTGGCAGGCGTTTTCTGTCATTTGACGGGAAAGAGCATTTACTGACTGGAGCCGAACACATTTCCTTTATTTAAATATATCTATCCTCATTAAAATTAAGAAATCCAGTTTTTGTGGCGTAGAGGACGTCGTGCCCGCTCCGTAAAAGTCCAATTTTATCAAAATCGAGCTCGGAGTCAAAAGTTATGGCCGTTTGAAGTTTCCGGACCAAACGTTGACTTTTCCTCCTGTGACACGTGTCATGGTTTGATTGGTCCTCAGCTCCTTCGGGTTTTCGCGTCCCATGCGTCCCTTTGTCCCATTTGGTACAGTGCTCTTAGTGCTGATTTCGGCCGAATCGGCCGGTTCGCGCCTTTTGTCCCATGCGTCCCATTTGCCTTCCGGGCTGCCTCGACTCTTTTCACCCGGTTCACACATTTTTGGCCCAAATGTCCCATTTTCTTTCGGACCATTTGTTCCCATTTCGCCGAACCGGCCAGTTTGGGTCCATTTGTTCCACTTGGCCCACTTTGTTTTGGGATCGCCTTGATCGATTTTTTCCGCCAAACCGCCGATTCGTATTTTTGACCCAAACGTCCCAGACTGTCCCTCTCAGCAGTTAGTCGAATTTTTTCCTCTGTCGAACCGGCATTTCGCGCCCGCCGCGTACTTTTGTCCCATTTGTCCTCGCTGCGTTTCGTTTGTGCTGATTTCGCCTTGGTTCGGCCGGTTCGCTTTTCGTCCCAAACGTCCCAGGGCGACCTTGAGTGGGACTTAGCCAATTTTCACGATTTTTTCTGGATCGACCTATTTGCCTTCTGCAACCCTTTTTTTCGCATTTTCTCAGAACTTACTCTCTTCCTCTTGGACAGGGGAGTTAGACAAATATGAGGGGACCCTAGAAACATGACTTTTCGCCCGAATCAATATAATTGCTTCTTGCATGTTATCAAAGTTACCTTGGGGTGAATTTGGATAACATCTATCTCCATGCTTATTTTCTATTCTAGGAATGGACTAAAGGTTAATAAATTTGAAATATTCCATTAATTCTGAAACTCTATGTTTGTAAGACTTCATTAAAGGATTATTACAAACATTAAAATTTATTACTTGATTGATAACCAACTTAGAATCACCAAAAATCTATAGCATGCTAATACCTCTCTTTCTGGCCCAAAGTAAGCCATGAATTAATACTTCGTATTCAGCTATGTTACAAGTGCATGAAAATTGGAGACTCAAATATGAGAAATACCTTTCAGTTTTTGGGAAAGTGAGCATCGAACCTGCTTCTTGTCCTTTCTTGTTCTTAGCTCCATCAAAATGAATCTTCTAGGTCCCTTCTACTATATTTTCTGTTTTGGATAGCAAGGGAATTGGTGTGTTTTCTTCATGGAAACAATACACACCAAATAGATGCTCTTCAACTTCTTTGAAAGGATCATGAGCATGTTCTTCATGTGTCTTTTCATCCATAAACATGTTAGAAACACCATCCAATGCAGAGATATGAACTGTATTATCAAAATCAGAATGGTCTAAGGTTGCATAATTAGCTAATGCATTAGAAGCGTGAGGCTCAATGTGAAATCTGGTCAAAGGTTTTGAATTAATAGCAACCTTGATCCCATAAAATGTATTAAAAAACAAGAAAGACCAATCTGAAGAGATAGATAAACTCCTATTTTAGTTGTGAAATCTTTTGATAAACATAAAGCAAAGTAAGGAGGTAAATATACAATAGTAATATCTTGCAAAATGGAAACCTTTGGGCAAGCATGCAATGTTACCTCTAGATTTTTGATAACACCAACTATATTAGTTGTAGTTCAATCTAATTGTAGGACACTCTTTTGTATAGGTTCATACTGCAGGCCCAATTTTTCTGTAATTGCATTTTGCATAACTGTGTGACTTGCACCACTATCCACCATAAAGCTATCAAAAATATGTTCTCCAATAATTAGTGATAGATAAAATGGTGGTGGATTCTTGATGTCATGAGAATTTAAGACTTTCTAAACCATCCATTTAACCTCTTTGATGTGGTCTTGTTCCATTGTTCCAAGGACCATGTCTGCTTTCTGGACTTCCTTTTCTGTTGTTTTAGAAGAAATATGCAGCTTAGCTAGTTCATGAGAAAGTAAATCTTGTTGTCCTAGAATACTTAAAGCATCCCATATTGAGATGTTAACATTATTCTTTGTAACTACATCAACAATTTTAAAATGAGCAACAATTTTAGAGATAGATTCTACTATTTTAACATAGGCTTAGGAGAAAACTAATTCTACTTCGGTTGCTTTTGAAATCTAAGGTATAAATAACCTTCTTGAATTAGGCTATAGTTTTTTTGCTATTCTTTACCAGCTGTAACACCTGCTAGTTTTGTAGGAACAACAACAATGTTTGTTGGTTTTGGGATTATAGTTGTTGTTTTATTAGTGACAATAGGTAGAACAGACCTATTCTATTGTTTTTTACTCTCTGCAACCTTTTCCTGAGCCCTAGTACTAACTACAATGAAATCATCCTCACTTAAATTGACTAGGTTCTGCTCATGTGCCTTCTGAGACTGAGTATCTTGCTACCCACCCTCCATTTTAGGCATGAACAATGTCTCAGATTGAGGTTATGTAACCAGACTTATATGTAGAAAATAATTTGGGCAACTTAAAGCTAACTGAGGTTGATTACAAGGTTGACACCACTCTTCCATAGCCATATTAACTAGAACTAAAGCATTAGATGAAATAGGATCCTTTGGGTAAAATTGCCTTTGCTGATAAGGCTACCTATAATTTTGATTCTACTTTTAAGGCTACCTATTTTGTTGGTTTTGTTGATAAGGAGCTTGATAAGGTCTGCTAGGTAATGCAAGCCTATTCTTGATTGAATTCATCTTGTTCCCCATAGTCTGCAAAGATTTAAAAACATCATCTGATGGGGATGCAACAACAAGTTCTATAATTGTGATAGGCTATGGGATAGGAACTAAATCTGCCAAAAAAGGCATTGAAGGCCTTGGTGCTAATTTTCTTGCTTGAATAAGACTATTTTCAGCTCAGATGGTGATATCATAGCCTGTTGGGAGAGTCTCTCCTCCCAGAGAATGAATCATAGTTGAAATATCATTTTTTAATGCCCTAAGATAATAAAGAAAAACATGATCAACTTAAGGTTTGACACTTGTTGGAATTCTTTACCAAGTTCTAGAAAAATGGATGTTGAAACTACACATAAATTATTTGGGATCCCTCTTAATGGTAGACATCTGTTCTATGAGAGATAAATGATCTGAATTATCTTGAAATTGTTTCAAAAATTTACCGCCTAAATCATCCCAAGTTCTTATGCATCCAATCTCTACATTTATATACCATTGCAAGGCTTGTCCTTTAAGGGATGCAGCTAAAAGTATCAAAGCTACATGGACTCATGAGTGATATTATGAACTGCACATAAGGATGCAACATCTTTAATGTGCTCTTTAGGTGTAACCTAATTTTCACCAGTGAATGATGGCAAAATTTTCATGGCAGCAATAGGGATGTCATGATAAACTAGGATTACTAATGGGCTACCATTATTAAATGTCACAAAATTCCTAGGTGGTTGAATAGCCATTTGAAAAACTAGGATTTGAATAGAGAAATTGACATGTGGTGAAGGAATATTGGGAGGAGGGTTATCAAAACTAGGCCTATTATGAGGTAAAGTATTACCAAATCTTCTCCTTCTTACATAATTCAAAGGTAAAGAAATAAACTCAGAAGGAATTCCTCTTACCAATGATGTTGTAGTTACTTTAGGCATGGAACATTTTGTAATATCAAGTTAAATTATCCTTACGGAGTCTTCAAATATATCTTTAAATATTTTAGAATAAATTGTTGTAGCTTGTTACGCCAAAAGTTACTTTTATCTGCTGCAAATCTATTGTGAATATCTATAACTTGCATGCAGATCTAATTCATGGTCCCACCACACGTGCCAAAAACTATTATCACTCAAAAGTGCACCCTGTAGAGAGATGGCTGTAGGTATTCTAAGCTTGCAAATTTTATCTCTCTCTTTTGTAGATACAATGGAAACACCTTGGGTCTATGGGTATACCTATTTTGAGGTGAGTCTCTGGTATCAAGGTCACTCCTTATTGATGTATCCTAAACTGATTTTCTAGGGTTTAAGGGTAAAAATATGACTATAAGATGAAATTAAAACTGAGATGATACACCAAACTTGTATGAGGTATTTGACTGAGTACATGCACAATTGATATGGAATGAATTTCTGATGCACAGGCTAATAGTTTTCTAAAGATAATTAAGGGTAAACACTTTGATGTATTGAGGGATAAAATCACAACAACACTACTAAGTTACACATACACATTAATGTCATGCAGAAATTACTAAGTTTGTAATAGGGTAAGATGATTAATCATGGAATTCAACATTCACAAGGTTAATGGAAACATACACAAGACTGCAAATAATTGGAAAGGAAGGAAATACTTCACATTCAAAGGGAAAAACTGACAGAAAAATTGCTTCAGCACTCATGTATCTAAAAATTCCTCCTTAAAACTAACTCCTTGTGCTTTGCCAAGGCACATAATATATAGCAAATTTATTTCCCACCCTTCCTAAAAATAGGCTAAAATTGTACTTGCCCATGCATCTTATTTTTATCCTATTTTAACTAATACAGAAAGGCACTAATAGCCTTTTATTACAACTCAGTCAACTACAGTCGACTGTTCTATTTTAAAAAAAGCATGGGTGACTAATTTGCTAAAAATAAGTTTTTCTTGATGAGCAAGTCTCCTTCCTTGTGCATGCAATTTCTATTTTCTTGTCTGTTCAAGCTTTTGAGCTTATTTTCTATATTTGTATTGTGAACTTGCCATCATTTTTCTTAGATTTAGGTTTGCTTATTTTTTCTTGGAGTCATTTATTTGAATTCTCTATAAAAACTGGTAAGGTTCTTGATGCTCGGCTAGCACTGTTCTTTTGCATCCATGTTGGGTTCACGGTATTGTTTAGCGAGCTCGATATGAAGAGAGATGGAACTTCTAATTTTGAAAATTATGAACTAAATGACATTTTTGTGTTATTACCAATCTCTTTACCAAATCCAAACGTCGAGGATCTATTTTGTTGCAACCTCAAAAGAGTCGTTTCACGTGGAACAGATTTTAACTTACATGGGCCTAAGGGCATCCTTCACATTTTTATTCTTATGGAGATTGTGCATTTTAGACATTTTGGCCCGCCAATTCACTTTTGATACGAGCTCCACATGTGTCTTTACCTGAGCGTCAAGGGGTTGTGGATCAACTTTACTCCTTTTTAAAAAAATCCTTAAAGTTTCAAAGTCAGAAAATACTCCGACTACCCACCTATCCACTTTTAAATTTTGATAAAAGGCTCAATACGTGGGTTTATTTGGTACTCAGCGGAGTTGCAAGTCACTTTTATAAATTTACTCTTTTTCAAATCAAAGCTTAAATTTTCAAACTGCCTTGGCAATCTTCCTTTATAATAAAAATAGGCCACATGTCCTTTTGCGGGTCTTTGAATTATTTTTATATTATTACACTTTTCACCAAAATGTCTCAAAACACAAAAAGGGTCCGCCTTCTCGTAGCTTCATAGTTTTGACTATATAATTCATCGGGCCACCAGACCAATTTAACATTTTGCAACAATAATGAAAAGTGACAAGTTCACAAAATGGACCCGTCATACCGCATCCAATTAAAGATGACCATGTGTCCACAGACATTGGGACAAAAATTGACAAAGAAAACATGAATCTTTTAACTGTGGTTGAATTTCACTAACTCACCTCTTGTGTTTGTGTGGTAAAGGTCACTTGACCTTTTTTGGCTCGACGCCATTGTTGAAGCTTTGGGGCTCGATTTAGTTCCTTTTTCGGTCTCTACAATGAACTTTGGAAGCATATCTATGATTCTTCTACGATTTTTTAACCTTTCTGGGCTTTGTACATTGTATTTTCTGAGGTTTCTTCATCATATTGAGCTATGCTTGGTCTATGGACCTCTTTTACTTTGTCGATTACACTTCTATGGAAGGAATTATGCAGAAATCTTCGATGTGTGGCCCCCATTTTGTGGGTTCCAGCTAGGATTTTCCTCACAAAGATCTTTGTGTCTTGTGAAGCTTCTGCGAGGATTTTGTAGGTTTCACTTTCTTTGTATTTCTAGGAATGAACTTCATTTTTCAGCCTCTGTCTAAGGGGTCGATGAGCTTGAGATTCTTGATTTCTTTTATGGCTGATCCTTGGTCACTTACAAGTTTTCATTAGCTTTCCATCCGAAGTGGCTACCAATGTTGAATACTTTTAGTTTTGGACTTTGGAATTGGCACCATTGTTTGATGAGGATGGTAAGTTTCTTGATCTCCTGAGTTTCGTTGTTACTTGGTATTTTCCATTTCGACTTGCAAAACTGATAATCATTTTTCTTTAAATTTTTTGTGGTCATGTGGTTCCTTTGGGGATTATTGAGCTGAAAACCATTCTGGCTTGATCCTGCTTGAATCCCGAGTTTGAAAATCTTCATGGGCATACGGATTTCTTGTTTCATCATTTAGTTTGTCAAAAAATTTGACTGTTTGATTATGAACGATGATTTCTTGTCTTTTACTCTAATTTCTTGATACCCATTAATGGGATTTTCGGTCTCTGGCCAAGATCTATTCCCTTCTCACTCTGATACTGCAACTTAAAATTGATTTCAAATGGAATAACGAATTTTTGAAATAATTCAATATTTCTTTAGCTTGGATATGAATGCATTTCCGATGCAAATTTTAAATTTAAGTATTTTTTGCTCTGTTGAATGGTGATAAACCGAAATAATGGGAGTATCAACTTTACTTGCCTCTATTATTTGATTTGATTATTTAGGTTTGAGCTATTGAGATTCTGATCTATTATTTTAAACTGCCATCTTTGTTTTCTGGTTTATATTTTGGGTACTTGTATTTTGTTGTGCAAAAGGCACCTTAGCTGCCATATTTAGAGCTGAAGCTCACATTTTTCTCTAATTTTTATTTTGAATATTATGGTGAGGGTTTTGACTATTGGCCCTAGGTATGCATGTGTCTCTCTAATTCGAAGCTTGTTCTTGGTCAATCCTTGAGCCTTCTCTGGAAACCCTGGATATTCTTCATTATGTTTTGTATTCCATATTTCAAGTACTTGTTGAATGACTTTGAATGGCTGGGCCATGAAAATTTTATTACAATTTGTTTCCTTAGTCAAGACTTAGCTACATAATGGTTTGTTTTCTCTATTTGAGCTTCTGATATCAAGCTACTATTTTCAATCTGATAATCACTTGCTACTCTTGATAGAAACTGGATATACATGTCAATGTCAAGGATGACTAGTAACTCCATTTTTTACTGCTCCATCTGCTATAGGATACAACCTTCTTTTGATTAACAACCCTCCTTTCCATTTGAAAGCTATAATGGTTTCATTCTTTGACTATATTCTTGAGACTTCAAAACATCTATTCTTTGTTGAGTCACTTGAATGATTAACTCTGAAAATGTGTCATAACAACTATAGTCTTCTTAAAACATGTAGCACCCTGCAATACTTTGTGTATTTCTGACTTAAATTGAATGAGAGAATGTGCTTGGTCTATGTGTAAAATTAGTTAGCTGAGTAGAATCATTATTGTGCATAGATTTCTCTTTAGGATTCAAACTTGTAATGATGCACTTATATTCATGTGACCATAAAGGTATCCATTGATTTGCAATTTTAGCTTGATTTTTCAATCTTGTTTCAAGAGAATGAGGCTCTATAGTTTCCACTTGTGTACTTTTTATCTTCTTCTGATTCTTTTCCATCTTCTTGAGAAATTTTTACTTTCATAATCTGCTACAATTCCTTTTGTTCTTGATCTTGTTTCAACTGTACTATGAGATACTCATTTCTCTATCTATCTTGATGAAATTTTTAAAATACTACCTAGAAATGTGAAATTAGTCTATTTCCTCAGTTGTATTCAATTAAGCTACAATACGTATTTTCTTTGAGTTGGTAAATGTATCCTTCATCTATTGAATCATGGCTTGTTGATGGAAGCTGAAATCTGATAACTGTTATTTTGATCATGCCAATATTTTCATCTTTCAGTATTACTATTTGATTTTACATTCATCTTTTAAAGAATGTATTAGTTAGAAACAACATGATGGAAATTTGTAAATGTCCATTTTTCATGGTGAAGCCGTGTCAAAAAAATTCATATTTCCTTCTCATTCTATTTCATCTGTAATCTTATCTTCATTTAACTTCTCCCTTTAAATTCTTATTCTTATTCTTCAATTGAAATCTAAAACATGTACTTTTTAATGCAATTCTCCTTTGTTTTGTACTGTAACTTATTTTATCCCTAGAATAGTTGTTGAACTTTGAGTTGCATTCTTCCTTCTTTCCAGCATGTACTTATGACTCATCTACTTCATGTACCATAGGATAGAATTAATTGAACTCTGCAATCTTTATCTATAGTGAGGATTGTAAGATATGATTTATTTCTTCTTGGCTACAACTCCGTACTGCACACACTTGAGAAAACAGCTTATAAAATATTTAGGATTTTTTTCCTCTCTTATGAAATTCCTTATGAATAAAACATTGAATTGTGATATTGAGTTGTGTATTTCTTTCTCGCATTTCTTCTTTCTAATATGGATTGTATGATGAAATAAACAATGCAACAATATAATTGAATATCTTGATCATGAAGGAAATAACATTAAATAATACCTATAACATCTAGTAATGAACTCTAATTTTTTTAATCAGTAGTCATGATTAGTACTCAAAAACCTAACACTTCATCTATTATGTAATTCAATGTCTTCATTAAGGCAACATAGTCAGTACTTTGAGGATTTGTGTTCTTTTGCTGAAGATAGTCATGAAATTACAAACTATGTGATTTGTTACATTTTGTAATAGCACACATAGCTATAGATTTCATGTAATCATTAATTAATTCAACAATAACAGTATTGTTTGAAATAATCTCCACTAGCTTAGGTATACTTCACCAATGCTATCCATCGTAACGAAATTTTGAGTTGCCCATTTTTACACAAGCACAAAAATTGTCAACATGTGATTCATACAATATTTTTCCATTTTCCAGATTTCATTTATATTGTTTAACATTTAAATTTTATTATATCTCATTAAATAATGATAATCTACTTTATTTCAATTACTTGTTTAATTCACTCATTTGTTAACATGGTATTTATTTGCACCCAAGACTATTAGGCCTTATCCTTAGGATTTACTCCTAAGGAAATGCATCATGATCTTATATCATACCTCTATTACACAACTAAACGATTAAAATCCAAAGGATGTGAAGTTCAGCCTTTTTTGTTTCCTTAAGGATTTAGTGCCACATTTCTTTCATTCATTTATAAATTGATAAATGAGTTAATATAGAATAATTATTATAGGAAATAGGTTCTTTATTCACCGTAAGTGCAATTAATCACACTAAAAGGAAAATCATGTTTTATTTTACTTGTGGGATGACAAATCATGAGTACACTCCCCAAGGCCAAGCTTCAATTATAGTTTTACTATAGTTATGCAACAACAATTAATTAAGGATTCAAAGTCTCTTATGATTGTAATGTACTTCCTTATTTTTTTTCTAGATCAGGTTTCCTAAGTATTGTTTATGTCTAACAAAGAGGGTTTTCCCTAACTAGGCTCATATGCCTTTCTTTATGAAGTGTGTAACCCATTTTCTATTAGAGGAATTTGAATCCTCAAGGAACAAATTTTCCATGTCTTAGGGAAATTTATCTCTAAGAATATGATCACATTTCCACATCATACATTCATCACATAGAAAGACAAGTGGGAGGACAAGATGAAATAGTCCATCTGTTAAAGGGTAAAGGTTCACATTATATTTTACACAACATGGATCGCATTTCTCCCCACAAGATGATTTAAACATAATATTCAAATGACCTAAATTTCACATTTCTCCAAAGACATCATCTAATGGTTAAGTTTTCACAACTAATTATACACTAAAAGGTTGTTAAGTTTCACATTTAACTCTTAGTATTGCACCATAGAACCCAAATGACGATTGAGATTGGGTATCAAGTTCATTTATTATTCCAACTCTTAAATGTGACTTCCAAGGTTAGTCGATGGTTCTTTCCACCCCACATCCTTCACTTAACATGTGTGTCGGTCCAACTATGTTTTACACTATGTTTAATATTGGTTCCCAAGGAGTACTACCTTAAGAGAACACATTCTCCTTACTACCACATGATTACCAATCCTAAAATATAACCATATATTGTACATAATGTTCGACCATGTCATCCTAATCATCTAGTTCATGACGATGTCGCTAAGCATGCAAATTATGACGGTAACTCAAAATTCAGATCTTATTTACTTAAGCTAGGAGATGCTATCGAGTGTAAATATATAAGTTCATTCTAAGGTTTTAGACTTATATACTAAAATAAAATCACATAGAAAAGGGTAGTTATACACGAGTTTTATACTAGGGTTGACTATTTCATTTAGATCTCTTAATTACATTTTCAGGGTAAGATACACAACACACCAATTATTTGATCATCAATTACACACTGGAATTACACTATAAGCTATTAAATTCAGATTATATATATATATATATATTCAACTTTTACAATATAAATTTGGGGATCAAAATAACACCCATGTTTTTATGAGCATTCCCCTTAAACACTGGCATCTTAAAATATTACAAAACTTCATTATAAAACCTTTCAATACTTCACAAATGACAAACTATCCTCTAAAATATCACTTAACATATATATCCAACCCCCTTTTTGCCATATGTAAATTTGATTCAAAAGAACACATATAGTTAAGAACATTTCCTCCTCCCGCATTTCCATCTCACCTACCAAATTTAGCCCACCCAATTACATACCAAGTTTTTTTGTATTTTGTATTATATTTCTTATCGGGCATTACATTTTCCTCCCTTATAAGAACATATTTCTCGATGAAACACAACACCATAGCTTGAAGGGTACATATGCAAAAAGGTCAATAACGACACATGTCATTTGACAAAACAACTTATCGGTACAATTCAGCCACAAGGAAGAAAACTAAATTTAACAATATATTATATTTTAATGTTCTCTAAATATTGGTAGTTCCATTTTTCTTTCTTACTTAGTATTTTCCTTTAAACTATTTATTAATCTCAACTCTTAGTATGTCATTGTTTTATGATTTTAATTGTCTTATGTTTTTGGGTGCCAAACAATGGTAATCGACTTCAAAATATCACATAAGGGCCAAACACAAGAATAATTGTCCACAACACATCATGATATGTACTTTCATGACTATATCACATCGCAAGAACTTAACCAAACCATTGAAAGAACATACATGACCCACTCAATATAGTACTTACTACACATGCCCTTAACACAACAAGATTTCATGCAGATAAGTAGACTACAACAACATGGAATTCTTAATGTACATAGATAAGGGTTTCACATAACTTGGGATGATAACTGTAGTTACATAGTATAGAAAAGGGGTCAACATCTTACCATAAATGAAGACAATCAATTATCAACATAAAAAAACATAACTAGACTCACATGAATACACATAAATCATAACACCAACTCCACACACCTCCTGAAAATATCACAAAACATCTCTATATACCTCCCAAAGTATAACCAACAACTACATATACCTCCCAAGCATCAGAAAACAATCTCAATATACCTCCAAAAGCATCATAAAACAACTTCATGTACTTACCAAAGAATCACAAAGTAACTCCATATACCTTCAAAAGTATCACAAAAAAACTCCATATACCTCCCAAGAAATAAAATAAATATAGGCGCATAGAGTCTAGAACCCTCTAACACAAGTGACATAATAACCCATAGTTTGAAAACCCATTAGTTATCTATAACTCCTTGGGTCATACCCCCATACAATGAACCAGGTCCATATGTTCAACCATTCCATGTTGCATCCCATGACCCTATTCCACACATTATGAAATTAGAACCAACATAAAAATTTGTTTCAAACACCAAGTTGAAAAAATACCAAACCTTGGGGTAGGTTATAAAACCCTTAAGCATGAAAAGTAGATTTAAATATAAGTAAAGAAAATGGGAAATTATCCATAGTTAGTGAAAAAATCCACATGTTAGTGTAACAAAAAAAATAAATTCCCAACATATAAGAACACATCAATCAAGAAAACTATTGATTCTAGTAGGAAAAAACAAAATATTCAATTTATGAATAAAATCAGTAGAGAGAAATAGCACATCACAATAATTATGTGGCCTTATATGGTCACCAAATGGGAGCTCAACTAGCTTCGAATTCATACATCAAGACTCAACTCATAAAATAACATATCAAATAATACAACTATCATCATATTTTTCCTCAATCATCCCTCCACGACTTCCACAAGGCTCAACATAGTCATAGCTATACTTAGCTTAAATCCACACAATAACCATATAGGAAGAGGAAAAGGAGTACATGTCACCATCTACTTGAGCCTAAGGTTTCTATGAAACACAATATCCATGACACCCATTTAGAAACTCGCAATAGATACTAAATGAACAAAAGTGGATTTTCATCCTATGTTAGACTCCACTTCCTATCTCATAATTAGCTCAAGGAACTTGTCAACGGTACACATTTCCTCACTCCAAACATACACCTTTATAGATTTCCCTTAGGTCGGTTAGTGTAGGGTTGAAAACATAACACATAACGAAATCACTAACACAATGGTGATTCACACACATTAACCATAGCATCTTACGCATGGTGTATATACAAGGTATAACACAATCATTACTTTCACGGGTTACAATACATCACATTACAACAGGGACATAATTGCACCATATTCCTCTAAATCATGACATGAACTATCACATATTACATGAATTATACGTATGATGAATACAGTGAGTGTCATTACAACATAAATTCAATTGTTATATAACATGGTGACACACACAATTCATCACAACATGATGACAACATAACGATACAATCCAATTCACTATGTTGGTGCTCAATTTGATCTCACCCCGTTTGTCCTTGAAATTCTTCAGTTCATGGACTCTTTCATCTTTTCTACCTCCCCATGTTGATGTGTGAAATATCTATCCTTCATTTGGTTGCCATGATTAGTCCTTTCCTTTGGTCGAGGATCACATTAAGCCCAAAGATTTGTTTTCCATTCCTTTGTCCACATGAAAGAATTTGTAACTTGGGTGAATTTTGGATTTTTTCCCTTCCTTCCATTTTTCCACAATCACGTTTTGTTTTCCCTTTCAATTCATGTCCCAATATATGTGGAAACGTGGTCCTTTCTGATTGGTTGTGGCTTGGTGATTCACATTTGTGCCTTATATCATTTCCAAAATCTCTATCCTTAAAGAAAGATTCATTTCAGTGCAAAGAAATGGTGATTTCCCTGTATTTTGCGCTTGGATGGGTTTGTTTTCCTCGTTAATTTATATCTCAGCATATGTGGAAATGTGGTCCTTTCTAATTGGATGTGGCTCGGAAAGGCACTTTCAAACTCTAAGGTGCACCTCAACTCAAATCTTCTCTAGGTGGAGGGTCGGTGCTCATCTGAAAATTTACCTCTTGGTTTGACCTTTGGAGTTGTGCCAGGGAGACACGTGGAGGTTTTTGCTGCCATTTCCTAGACTCAGATATTTTTTCATGCGGCCGGTGTAGCTTGGTTAGACCATGGACATGTGGAGGGCCGACGCTCATTTGAGGATCTCGCCTTAGGGTCCTACCTTAGCAAGTTCACACCAAGGAGACACATGGTGATCCCGTGCTTGTTCAGGGTCTCCGTTTTTGGGCACCATCTCAAAGTTTCACCAGGGAGACACATGGAGACTTCCTCTGGCTCCCCTCTATACTTAAACTTTTTAAGCAACTTTCTAAGACCTGGGACACATGGAGGGACCACGCATTTTTGGGGACTTTCCCCTGAATCTTATTATTGAAAGAGTGCCATGAGAACATGTGGAAGCATCTGCTCACTCTTTCATTGCTTAGAATTTTCAATGGCTAAGGAAAACTATCTCGGACCCTAGACACATGGCACCTTCCACTGATCATTCAACTTTTTCAAAAATTTGCTAGAATGAGGCACGTGGTGAGCCCGTGCTTGTTTGGGGTCTCCACTTTTGGGTACCATATCAAAAGTATGCCAATGAAAGATGTGGAGGCTTCCACTAAATACTTTTTTACTAAGACTTTTCAAAGCCTAAAAGTTAGGTTTCTTTGGCCTAGGGCACATTGAAGGGCCGAGCTTGTTTGGAAACTTGCCCTTCTACTTCTCCTTTGTAGTTGCACTAAGGAAAAACGTGAACGGCTCTAATATAAAGTTGAGTAGGGGCAGAATCAAATTTTATTCTACATTACTTCTGATTTTTCTACCTTTTTTGTTCCAAGACTCCAAAGGTGTGAATACGCATTGTTTTTCTTACAAATTAGACTCACAACGTAGATATGTGGAATAATTTATGCATGGACACTCATTTTTTAGAGGCACAAATGCAAGCATCCATGCAGGGGCATTCATTTCTAAAGGTGTTTCCTCGTGGATGAAAATAATTTCCTATCGATCTAGCTATGCAGAGTCACAAGAAATTGATTAAAATGAGGATTTTTGCATGACGAATAAGAATGATTAGAAATACTATAAAAATTTGTGGCATGGTGTCCTAGTCATTAGTCAAGGTTCCGAGAAACGTGATCGGTTCATGATTTTTCCACCGTCATTTCAGTGTAAATTTGTTAAACGTCACTTTCCGAGACAACTTGGTAAGAAGCAAAGGTTCCTCAAATACTCTTATTTTTTGGGGGGAAAATTTTGGATGAGTGAATGAGTGAAATGTATAAATACAATGTGAATAATATTGCAAAGGGTCGGGGTTGAATTCTTAAGAGACAACTTTAAAGATACCATCTTCCTGATGGACCAATCCTAGAAACCTATTAATTTCCTGTGTTTTAGATTTCAATCATGTCAATTTGGTTGACAAACTCTGAGACTATTCAAAGAAAATTTCACTTGCTGATGAATCTAATTAATTTTGAATTAATCTATGTCAATCTTTGACCAATTTGTGTTTGCTTTATTTCAGAATGTCTGCAAGTAGTTTTTCTTGTTCCTATTACAATCTTGTGTTAAAGTCCCTCTAAATCACACAAAATCTCATCCCTATGACAGTTTACTAGTATTTGCAATTTTATTACGAGAAGATCCTTCATCCTATAATGAGATAAATAATTTAAAATCATGTTATTGTCATTTTATTGATAAAGATTGTCTATAAGCCTCTAAGTGTATCTTAGGCATGAGGAACCAGGGTTATTTGATACTTAATTGAGTCTTTATCTCAAGCCTTTGTGTTAAACTCTTGGAGATTGTGTGAAATCGTGCAAATCTGGGCCTCCATTGATGCACACCTTCTACGTTGAAGGAATATTTTAGGTATTCCGATGCATTCTGTCATTTAGTTTTCCAAATATTATAAAGGTTCACAAAGATCCGCATAATCAATCTTATCCTTCATAAATCTCCCAAAAAATTACTCAAGAAATATTAAATCACATGTGAACTACCCATGTTTTCCCCGTATGTCCACAAATGTATAAATTCTCTTGCTTAAACTATGTAGAAGCAATCGTGATATCATAATGTCTCACCCTCATCGAAAGGAATGGCCTAAAGCATTGAGGATAGATCAAATCCTTATTGAAGTTTCTATCCATTTATCTTATTCCTGAGTAACAAAGATTCAGATGAATCCTCCCCATGGCTACAAACGAATCATAATATGATTTGTCTGTCTCTCAGTTTCTTGCTAAATATGTGATGTTGCTCGATTTCCAGGGGAGAATCAATTTGGATACCAACACCAAAATGGTGCCATTTTCAAGGATCTGATTTGTGTTGTCGGGAATTATTTGAGCTCGAGGATCTATTTATGCGAAACAACACCAAAATGGCATCATTTCCAATGACATGAAGTTTTGTGTAAAGTTTGAACACCATCAACAATGCATATATACCCTATTAAATGCTTCTTACAAATTTTAAAGTGTAAATATGTTGTTGAAATGTCATCCTGTGTCTAGATTTGTAAGAATGAAGAAAAGTTACAAGTTTTGCATGTAATATTTCTAGTTTCTGTGGTTTTTTTGCACTAAGTTTACATCATCAATGTTAAATATGGGTAAAGGAATTTCAAATATGTGAAGCTTTGCATGAATTCAGTGTTGACAGACATTTGACATATCAGTTTTAGTGCATTTTCACAACTAAGGTTAAAATACTTAGTGGTGACTCCGTATTGAATGAATTTTTGATAAATGACAGTGTCTTAACCTCTGTCAATTGCAATCTATCACTAATATTTTCAAAGATGGAAGGAATAATATATTTCTTCTCTAGAGATCCTACAGGAAAGCTATTTCCAGAGCCGGGAAAGATGAATTCAGAAAGAAGAAGAATCTAGAAATTTGTTGGAGATCATAAATCAAGAAAAGAGTTATCAATTGTGGAAACTGATCAGCCTGTCATTGAATATTGGCATACATCCTCAAGTGCTTCTAAATTAGGTAGTCTCTTTGTAAATCTAAATTCTCCATCTAGAGAGGGGCCTTATTTTGTATTTGAAAAATTTGTGTCTCATTTTGTCCCTATGTTCTCCAAAGCTAATAGGATCTTCTAAGAAACAGAGTTTTTAGAGAACATTCATTCTGAGAATTGCATTCATGTGCCCCAAAAACCTCACACTCCTCAAAATTTTGTTTCTTCTGTAAGATCACCTCCCCAAAACAACGTGGCCCAGCCCCCATCGAGACCTCTGTTTGTGGTGAACACTTTTGGTCCTATAGATTTTAGAGGTATGGCTGGATATCCAAATTTCATGGAAATAATGCCATTACTGGGGATCAACACTTAATCTTTTTATCAATATGATGGAAGACTTTGAGATCGAATTTGAGGATGTGTACATAAAATTTTGTATTCATACACTAGAGGAGGATGCACGGGATTGGTATAAATCTATTCCAGACAACTCCATTGATTCATGGATAGAAATGAAGAATTCTTTTAGATTGCAGTATGGATATAAAATAGACCCTAGGTTTCTTTTATAAAAATTTTAAAATATAAAAATAATCCTAATAAGTATGTTAATGACTTCAATACAAGGTCCAATAAGACCCTGAATAGGCTACTTGTGATCTTAAGGCCAAGTGATGTTTCTTGTTTGATAAAATACTCTAATGTTTTTGATAAGATAGATGCCTATTATTTAAGGGACAAGAACCCAAAAACATTGAGGCAAGTCTTCACCATGGATTTTCATATTGAAAACAATATCAAAGAAGTTGGTAAGCCTCCTAAGAGGGAAGGTATTAATGATCAATCCAGAGAAGCCTCAATCAAGTAAGTTTGTGGATCTACAAGAGGTTGTAAGAACATTGGCTAGAACTGTTAAGGAACTATCCTATAAACTGGCCAGAGAAGAGAAGGGGATTGGAAAAGGTTCCCAAGGTCTTTGTAAAGTAGAAGGGTAAGAATTATTTGCAAATAATTCTAGGGCTGATCATAGATCTGATGACAGAGGCAAAGGACTCGTGGGATCAGGAAATAGACAACCCCAAGCCCGTGAGAATAGAATTGTGCCTGATCCTTTAACTGTAAGAGTTACTTGTAAGAAGCCAATGAAATTGAGTGGTGTGACAGATGTTTCTTACCACATGCCCCATGTGATGAAGAAAAGAAGTTGAGGAAGTTGATGATGGCACTGGTGATGATGTGTGCATGATGGGGTGCTCTACAAGCTCACAGCAAGGAGAAACGTCAACTAAATTAATCAGTGCCAAAACTGCTACAGATTTCTGGGATTGCATCCACTGGGTACTACCCCTTCCTCCCTCTCATACTTTTTAAATAGATATGGTACAAGCTTTTGAATTTCCTAGTAATGATTATGAATACTTAAGGGCATTAATGATTAAAAAGTATGATTGAGGAATCCCTTCTGAGGAGGATTGGAAGTTGTTAATAAATATTTTAGTTGGCCATGAAAAGGAATATAACACTAGGAGTAAATTTTTTAAAGGGGAAGGTCCTTAAGCCAAACCAAAAACTCCAGTTCTCACTAATATCTCAAAATAAACTCCTAAGAAAGATACATCTGGAAAAGGCCTTGTTTCCGCAAATAGAACTAGTGTCCCTGCCCATGATCAGACCATGAAAAATCATTTGCTATCAGATGAGTTTCTCAGTCTTACTCCAAATACTACCTTGCCCAAATGCATTCCTTATGACATTGCCCAAGTCTTGAGTTAGATCAAGATTTCTGTTCCAATTGTTGAGTTGCTTAGGATTCCTGAGCACAAGAAATGGGCCTTTGAGTATTTGGGATGGAAATAAGAAAAGATTACCCAAGGAAGAAATGTAAATAATTTTGAGATCCACCTACCATTAAAGAGTTGGAAAAACCCCAAGTGCTGGAAGAACTGGGTGAACCACTTGAAGTATATTTTGGAACATCCTTGGTTGAGTCCCAACTAATTATAGATCCATTTTTCACTACTTTTATTATTAGGGACAAAGGTTACACATAATTTCATGTTTGATTCTCAAGAATCATGCAATGTTATGCCTCTTGAGGTCATGAATTAATTTGATATAAAAGTGACAACAACTTATGGGAAGTGCACTGCCATGGATTCCAGAGAGGTGCCAGTGGTTAGATGTGTCAAGGGTCTGATAGTGCAACTTGCAGCTTCACCAAGAAATAACTTAAAACTAGATGTTGTTATTGTTGATTTCCTTACCAAATGGGGAATGTTGTTATCAGAAAATGGGCTCCTAGTGTGGGTGGTAGTGTGCAGATGGATATGTCTTTTACCACTATATGTATTAAGGGAAGCCTTGTAAAGTTGTATGGTGAAAAGATGATGATACATCTCATTGAGGATCCAAATAATCCTTCCTATGAAGTGTTATGCATTGACACTCGATGCAGATAACTTTGTTGAATTTGATGGCAAAGAGCACAAAATTGATCCATGCAAGTTTCTTAATCAAGTAGGTTCTCCTTGGACTTTGTTTTTTTATGGGGCTTTCTCTAAATTTGGAAATGGTGTTGGTATTGTTCTAATATCTCCCGGTACCGGGAAGAGTTTTTTTCTCTTTAAACTAAACTTTGAGTGCACTAACAATATTGCTGAATTTGAAGCACTGATATTGGGTTTAAGAATTGATTGGAAATATGGTATTAGAGACATCATTGTTAAAGGATATTCAGAGCTAATTGTCAAGTAGGTTATAAAACTATATGCAACAAAAAATATGATAATGAAGTAGTATAAACATTTAGTATGGAATTTCATTGAGATGTTTGACTCCTTCAACATAATACATCATGATAGGAAGTACAATACTCTAGTAGACAAATTGGCCATATTGGGGTCAAGATTTGAGAATTATACTATATCACCCTATTATGAGTATAATATTGAGGTATTGATTAAGCCATCTGCTCTTAACAATGTTAAACAATGGCAAATGTTCAAGACGATGCTAAGGTGCAAAGGTTTTTGTAGAACCAAGGAGAATTTTTGATCAATGTATTTATTGGGAGCCAATGGTTTGTGCAGATGATGGAAAGGACACTTTATTTGGAAAAGACATCATTCAATTGAATACTAATACTATTCCCAAAGACTTGGTAGCACTTGAATCAAAATTTGATAATGCTGATTGCATTTTAAATAGACACGTGTCATCCTCGAGGATGTTGAAGAGCACTACCTAGGCATGAAGGATAAACCACATAAGATCTAGCTAGGTAGTAATCGAGCAAGGAAGAAAAGCAACGTATGTCCAATTGTTGAAAAATACCATGATCGCTTAGCATGGTGTTATTTTAAACTAAAATCATACAAAGAAGATCTTTTCATCATGAAATTCCCTTAGAAGCTTCTATCAAGCCATTTAGGAATTAAAAAGGCTAATCAATCCACTCCTTTCCCACAGAAGATGCAAGAAGAATTGAAAAAGTTGAGGGATGAAGGAATCATATAGCCCACAAGGTACTTATCATGGGTTGCTCGCTTGGTACCTTTCAGAAAGAAGAACGGAGATATAAGGCTTTATGGACTTTAGAAACTTTAATAGATCATCAATGAAAGATAACTATCCTCTACCAAATATGGAAAATATGTTACAATTGGTTACTAGTTTGAAATTGTTATCCACCTTGGATGGTTTTTCTAGATATAACCAAATAGTTATGAAGGAATCAGAATGAATCAAGACTACCTTTACCACTCCTTAGGGAACATATGTATATTTCAAAATGCCTTTTGGTATAATGAATGCTAAGTAATCTTTCTAAAGAGCAATGGATGTAGTTTTCTCTGGCTATATTAATGATTTCATTGTTGTATATCAAGATTATGTGACTATTTTCTCCATAGAAAGGAGTGACCACCTGTAACACTTAGAAAAAATGTTGTTAAGATGCAGGGAGTATGGTATTTCATTAAATCCCAAGTGTCATTTTGGAGTTTGGAAGGCAAAGTTTCTTTGACACATTGTGTCAAAGGAAGGGGTCATGATTGATCGTGAGAGGGTAGAAGCTATCAGAAAAGTCCCTATTCTAAGAACCAAGAAGGAAATTTAATCTTTTTTTTTAGCAAATTAAATTTATTAGGATATTTATCTCCAACTTTGTTGAACTAACTATCCCAATCACTAACATGCTGAAGAAGGACCAAAGTATCAAATGGGAAGAAGAAACTATTCAATCTTTTTTTGGGATCAAAGAAGCATTAAAAAATGTCCCTTTTTTAGCAGCTCTAAATTATAAGAAGGATTTCCAAATGTTTTCTATTTCTTCATAAATTACTATTGCATATGTGTTGTTGCAGAAGGATGATGAGGGAGCTGAAAGAGCAATTGCCTTTCTTAGTAAGGCATTAGAAGGAGCTAAGCTAAAGTATACTATCATGAAGAAGCAAGCATTTTCTTTGGTAAAGGATACAAAGGTCTTCAGGCCATATATTTTGAGTTCCAAAGTCATTTCTTATGTGCCCCATACCATGGTGAAAGATATTCTATCAGAAATGGAGGTTTCAAGAAAAATATGCCAATGGGTAAACAAATTGCAAGAGTATGATATGGATATCCAAACAACAAAATTGATTAGAGGTTTGGGCCTAGAAAAACTTATGGCAGAGAGCAATTTGCAGAAAATTGAGGTAAATGAAGTTAAAAAGAAAGGTTGAATGTCCTCAAAATTTGATAAATTCTGAATGGTACAAGGACATCATTTTTTCTCAAACATCTACAATGCCCTGAACATTTGAGAAAGAATAAAAAATAACACTTAATTTATCTTCCAAAAAATATTTCATTACTAATTTTGGGTTAGCTTGGAAGAATTCTAAGGGAGTTCTCTTAAGATGCATTACTGAAGGTGAAGCCCCTAAAATAATTTATGATCTCCATGGAGGAGTTTGTGGGGGAATTTATCTAGTAGAGTCACATCCCATAAAATATTTAGGGCTGGTTATTGGTGGCCAACTCTTTTCAAAGATAGAACTATGTTGGTAAGAAAATGTGAAAGTTTCAACGCTTTTCTAGAAGATCAAATCTTCACGCTCCTTCCTTTGCATCATATATCAGTTGAAGCCCCATTTAGGCAATGTGGAATGGATTTGATTAGGGAAATTTCATATCCTTCAAGTGCAGGACATTAGTGGATACTAGTGGCCAAATATTACTTCACTAAGTGGGTGGAGGAAATCCCCACCAAGAAGGCAACTCACCAAATTGTCATGGATTTTGTCCTAAATTAAATCATTTTCAGATTTGGGGTATCTGCTAATATAGTTGGTGCTAATGCCATGAGATTTTGAGCTAAACCTTTGGTGGCTATGTTCCAAGAATATGGGATCAATCTGACATATGATTCTAATTATAATCTTCAAGGAAATGGACAAACAAATTCCAGTAATAAAAATCTATTGAGATAATTAGAAGAAATTTGGAGTTGAACAAAAGGAAGCGGGGTGAGTAGTTGGAGTTTGTTTTTTGGGCTGATCAAATCACTATTAAATGAGTTATTGGAAAAATCCCATTTGAGTTGGCGTATGGAACTCAAGCCCTACTGCCCCTACATATGCAATTGTCTTCATTTCAGTTTCTTCAACAACTAGAAGATCAAGAGGTTAGTCCCTATGATTCTTGCATCAATCAAATTGTTGAATTATATAAACAAAGAAGTGCATCCCATCAGAGGCATGTAAAATTTAGAGAGAAATTTAATAATTTGTTTGATAAGAAGGTGACTCCAAGATATTTTAGTGCGGGAGATCTTGTGCTATTATGGGATAACAGGCACGAGGATAAGGGAAAACATGGAAAGTTTGATGCATTATGGATGGGCCCTTATTCAATAGACATTTGAATTGGTGAACATCCTTCTTCTTAAAAGAATTAGATGGGGAATTTATTGAGTTTCCTATTAATGACAAGAATTTGTAACATTTCCTTAATTGATTTCTTAGAATCAAGGTATACACCATTGTACAGTGTATAGTATTTTGGTTTCTTTTTGCTTTCATGTTTTTCTATTTTTTTCGTCTTGGTCCTTGGCGGTTGTTTTGTTCATTTCTTGGTTCATCCTTAGGGGAGTTGGTTATTATTTTTTCTTTGCAAGCTTGTTCTTTGACTCTATTTTCCAATGGATTATTTTTGTCACTTGATCTGCTATTTTTTCTTATGGAACTCATAGGGAGTGCCCATCCCCAAGTTGGAGCTGATGTTACTAACCAATTTGATCTAACCTGTTTTTCCTTGAAATTATTTAGTTCACACTCCCATTTTTTCTATCTCCCTGTGTTGATGTGTGAAATATTTATCCTTCATTTGGTTTCCATGATCAGTCCTTTCCTTTGGTCGAGGATCACATTAAGTCCAGAATTTTTTTTCCATTCCTCTATCCATGTGAAAGAATTTGTAACTTGGGTGTAATTTCAGGTTTTTTCCCTTCCTTCCATTTTTCCACAGTCACGTTTTGTTTTCCCTATCAATTTTTATCCCAATATGTGCGGAAGTGTGGTCTTTTCTGATTGGATGTGGCTCGATGGATCATATTTGGGCCTTACATCATTTCAAAAATCTTTTTCCTTAAAGAAAGATTCATTTCCAAGCACAAATGGTTATTTCCCTACATTTTACGATTTAATGGTTGTGTTTTCCCCATCAATTTATATCTCAAAGATCTCTGTGGAAACGTGGCCCTTTATGATTGATGTGACTAGGTGGGGCACTTTGAAACTCTAAGGTCCTCTTTAAATCAAAAATTTTCCACATGCAGGCCGATGCTCATCCGAAATGTCACCTCTTAGTTTGACATTTGAATTTGTGCCAGAAGACACATGGAGGTTTCTACTTGCCATTGCCCATACTTAGACATTTTTTCATGTGGTCGATGTAGCTTTGTCGGACCATCGACATGCGGAGGGATATCACTCATTTGAGGATCTACCTCATGGTCCTACCTTAGTAGTTGTGCCAAGGAGACACGTGGTGAGCTCGTGCTTGTTCAGGGTCTCCGATTTTGGCACCATCTCAAATTTACTCCAGGAAACAAGTGGAGGCTTCCACTAGCTCCACTTTGTACTTAAACATTTCAAGATACTTTCTAATGCCTAGGACACGTGGAGGGACTACACCTATTTAGGGACCTTCCCCCTTGAATCTTATTGTTTAAAGAGTTTCATGAAGACATGTGAAATTTTTCACTTACTCTACCCTTGATTGGACTTTTTAATGGCCAAGGAAAACTATCTTGGACCATAGACACATGGTGTCTTCCACTAATCCTTAAAATTTTTCAACAACTATGCCATACTAGAGACACGGGGTGAGCCCGCGATATTTTGGGGTCTTCGCTTTTGGGAACCATATCAAATGTGTGCTAATGAGACATGTGGATGCTTCCATTGGTTCCTTTTTTACTGAGAATTTTTAAAGGCCAAAAGGTAGGTTTCTTGGGCCTAGGGCACGTGGAAGGGCCACGCTTGTTTGGAAACTTTCCCCTGTACTTCTCCTTTGTAGTTGCACCAAGGAAACACGTGGATGGCTATAATCTAAAGTTGAGTAGGGGCTGAATCGACAATTGTTGTGCATTACTTCTGATTTTTCTACCTTTTTTGTATCAAGATTCTAGAAGATGTAAATAAGCATTGTTTTTCTTGCAAATTGGACTCATAGCGTAGGTATGTGGAATAATCCATGTGCGAACACTCATTTTTTAGAGGCACGAATGTAGGCATCCATGCAATGGAATTCATTTCTCAAGGTGTTGCCTCGAGGGTGAAAAGGATTCCTATCATATCTAGCCATGCAGAGCCACTAGAAAATGATTAAAATGGGATTTTTTTGCGGGATAGAATAAGAATGATTAGAAGGAGTGTCAAAACGTTGTGCCATGGCATCCTGTCATCATTATAGGGTCTCGAGAAATGTGATCGATTTAAGATTTGTCCACCGACAATTGCAGGTGTAAATTTGTTAAACGTCACTTTTTGAGAAAACTTGGTAAGAAGAAAAGGTTCCTCGAATATTCTTATTTTCTTGGGGAAAATTGAGGATGAGTGAATGAGTGAAATGTATAAATGTAATGATAATAATCTTGCAAAGGGTTGGGGTTGAATTCTTAAGAGAAAATTTAAGAGATCCCATCTTCCTAGAGACCAATCCGAGAAACCTTTTAATTTCCTATGTTTCAGATTTTAATCACGTCAAGTTGGTTGTGATTGTACAGCCATTAACAAGCTCTAGACTATTCAAAGACACTTTCCATTGTCGATGAATCTAATCAATTTTGAATTAATCCGTGTCAATCTTGGACCAATTTGTGTCTGCTTTATTCTAGAATGTCTGCAAGTAGTTTTTCTTGTTCCTATTATAATCTTGTGTTAAATTCACTCCGAATCAGATAGGATCTCATCCGTGTGACAATTTAGTGGCATTTGCAATTTCATTACGAGAAGAGCCTTCATCCTGTAATGAGATAAACAATTTAAAATTACTTTATTTTCATTTTGTTGATAAATATTGTCTGTAATCCTCTGAGTGTATATTAGGTGTGAGGAACTAAGGGTTTTTTATGCTTAATTGAGTCTTCATCTCAAGCCTTCATGTTAAATTCTTATATATTATGTGAAACCATGTAAATGTGGGCCTCCATTAATGCACACCTTCTGGTTGAAGGAATATTTTAGCTATTCTGAAGCATTTTGTGACTTTTTTTGCAAATGTTGTGAAGGTTCTCAAAGATCTGGCATAATCAATTTTATCCTGCAGAATCTCCCACCAAAATTATTTAAGAAATAATGAATCCCACTTGAACTACCCTTTTTTTCCTTGGATCTCCACAAATGTATAAATTCTATAGCTAAAATATGCAAAAGCAATCAAGATCCCATAATGTCTCTAGTAACCTTTAGCCTTGTTTAGAAAATATCACCATTATTTAGAAGTGACAACTCGTGAGAGTTAAATTGTGGTGCATTGATCATATTTTCTTAGGGTCCCTTTTCAAATTTGTGCAAAGATGGATATCTTCATTCTCCTTCACCGACAGAGGTTACAAAATGGATTCTCTCACGCGGGTTGAAAGGTGCGGCCTAAAGTAGTGAGTATAGATCAAATTCTTATTGAAGATGCTTTCCATTTCTCTGATTCCCAAGTGACAAAGAGTCAGATGATTCCCCTCCCCAGCTACAAAATGACTCATAATATGATATGTCTTCTCTTAGTGTCTTGCTAAATCTGTGATGCTACTTGGTTTCTAGGGGAGAATCAATTTGGATACCAACACACTATACTCAAATTATGTCATGCAAACACATCAACACACCTACAAACCATAGAATAAAAAGAAACTCCAACACTCCGCAATCCACAATAATATTATTTTCACACACACCAAGGTAGCACATCCCACGTGAAATCTCCATTGAATCCATAAAAGGGGAATGAATAATCTCATCACAAGCACATCAACAAGATAACAAATATTTAATATGTGACATGCACAACATGTGCATTCATAATATCAAAATTACAACATTAGTCACATAACAATATATATCACATTACTCTTCCAATCTCCACCACCAACATCCAGTATCATCACAACTCCAATCCATCCCATAGGTTCGAGAGAATTTACCTCTACCCCGATACCAAATGTAATGCCCACATTTTACACACACAAAAACAACACTAAAATTCCAAAAAAAATTGTTACAACTTACATTATAGTACACATGGCACTACAGTAGATCACTAATGACTATGCACAACACATGATATGTTTGTAAAAAATTAACCCACATAGATAACATGAAAACACATGATGCACGTCAAGGCCAATTTTTTTCCTAAAAAGGCACAACATAACGATTCAACTACAATGATACACTTACAGATAGGGTCTTCCCATGGCACGATATTTTAGGATTACACATTTATTACAATTATGTTTCAATATTTAACTTAAGTTTTAGAAAGGCTCATAATATGTGATTCATACATTCCTTTTCCCTTTGCTAGAGTTCCTTTGTATTGTTTAACATTTAACTTTTAGTGTATCTCATTAAATAAGGATCATCTACTTTATTTCAATTACTTATTTAACTCACTCGTTTGTTAATATGGTATTTATTTTCACATAACACTACTAGGCCTGATCCATAGCATTCACTCCTAAGGGAATGTATATTAATCTTATATCAGACCTATGTTATACAGTAGAATGATTGTGATTTCAAATGATCTGAAGTTCACCCTTTTTGTTTCGTTAAGGATTTAGGGCCTCATTTCTTTCATTCATTTATAAATTGATAATTGAGTTAGTACACAATAATTACTATAGGAAATAGGTTCTTTAATCACCACAAGAGAACTTAATCACACTATAAGCAATATCATGTTTTAGTTTACCTATGGGATGACATCTCACGATTATTCTTCCCAAGGCCAAGCTTCAATTATAGTTTTACTATATTTATGCTCCAACAATTAATTAAGGATTCGAAGGCTCTTAACATTGTAATATACTTCCTTATTTTAATTTCTATATTAGGTTCCCTAAGTATTGTTTACATCCAACAAAAGGGTTTTCCCTAACTAGGTTCATATGCCTTTCCTAATGAAGTGTGTAACCTATTTTCTATTAGGGAGTTTCCATCCTCAACAAACCACTAGTACCTATCTCGAGGAAATTTTCTCTAAGAACATGTGTTAGTGTGGAATCACAACACCCCTGAGTGCTTGCAACTAGATGAGTTGAGACTCTCAGTGTGATTGCACAACATGGAGCATCTCTCAAAGTGTGGGACCTTGCGAGTTGAGAGATATTTTTGGATTAAGGTCGGTTCCTATTCCTCTATTTAGGTGCATACAAATAAATTATAGAGGATCTAATCTAAATCTACTCTATCTTACCAAGGAGACATGGATGAGAATATGCAATAAAATAAACCTAAGCTGATGAGGTGATGCACCAAAGGAATGTTAGACACCCATTCTGTAACTTAATATAGACCACGAGAATGCAATACAACACCATGCACAGGTAACCAAAATGCAATGAAAGATCGGAAAGACAACAATGAACACATGAAAGGGTTAGAAATCACCCATAGACATATATTATTGCTCGAGAATTGATATAATACATTACAATGACCAAGAGGAAAGAAAATTTGTATTACATCTTGAATGGGTGGTTTGAAAGCTCCAAAAATTCACTTGAGAACAAAAGAAGAAGGGAGGGCGCACAACAAAAATGTCCAACCCTTTACAATGAGCCTTGACCCTTCTTTTATAGATTCAGATAGAGAGAAGAAGGAGAGAGAGGTGGTAAAACTAATTTGATGCTCAACTACTAGACATCAATTCCTCTGTAAATCCATCCTAAATCTATCATGTCCATCGCTTTGTGTCTTCTTGACGTGTTGAAGAAAGAAATAATGGTGGATCAAATCAAATGCGCTCAAGTTGTTGAAGTAATTGGATCATGTATTAATGGCATGAAAACTTTTCCCCATTGGTCACCCACCAAACCTCTTTGAAGTTAAATTTTCAGGCTTCTATGCCGTAGGCGAGGTCGAGACCTTTCCAATGATCCCAAATTTTTTGAATTTCAGAAACTGGGTCAAAAGATATGTCCATTTGAATGTTTCAGTCGAGTCTATACAAAAATGGTGAAAATAAGTGAGCAAAATAGGTTTGTGGGCCCGAAACTCACTTTGTGCCCCTTGGCACAAAAATGCAAAAATGCAAAATTTTCCCTGCAGCCCCGCAATTCAATTTTTGGAAAAAAATCATTTTCAGGCTTGACTATCTAGTTTTTTCCATTCGGTAAAAATTCACTCCAAGGTCACGTAGGCCCACATGTAATTGAGGCTTGACACATGGCTCTTTAGGCATCGGCAGAGGCGCAACTCATGTTTTCGCTTTACGCCTTCTTGGGGAAAAAAATTTCATATTGCCTCCAACGGCCTACCATCCTACTTTGAATTTTTAGCATGGCCATGTGTTCTTTATGGGCCTTAGGAATTTTTCTTCATTTGGCTTTCAGATCCCTCACGGGCTTGTGGTCCTAAAATTCACTTTGTTTCCTATTTGCAAAAAGTACAAAAGTTCCAAAACTCCCCGCAGACCAGCCGACCCAAACTTCACTTTGGAAAATTTTCCTCTTTAGGCCCTGACGGCCCATATTTTCCCTTTGGGAAAAAGTCTTAATATCTCCCACTACCCCGCATCTCCCCATTGTAAAAGTCCTTACAACTCCCACCTACCCGCTTTTGGGAAAAAATACCTTCCAAGGCCCGCCAACTCGTAACTTGTAAAATATGAGTTAGAAGGACTTATTTATATTTTTGGAAAGGGGAAGAAATTTCCCACCTGATGAAGATGTTTTCAAGAAACCTTAAGTGTTTGGAATATCTAAAAATTTGATTGAAGCACTAAAAGAGGAAAAATAGGTGCAGTTAAGTAAAAATAAGCATGATCTTATTTTCGATAACAATTTGGTGGCTCGTGGGGACATCTGCCTGCTAGATGAAGAGATCAGCTCCCTTTTGAAGCATCCATTAGGAATAGTGTCATAATTGGTAGCTTGATCTGATCTAAACTTTTGAGATACGATCCTTGAGCCGCTTAGACATTGTTGGAACTAGAGATAACCCTGAATCTTTTTTAAATGGGCCCTTCGAGACTCGATTTTAGTTTCTTTGTATTTGTTCCATTTTAAAATTATCAACTATCGGAAACCATGGGTCTCCTTGATGCAAATGTTGAAGGACCTGGTGTATTCAATTAGAGGCATATCCAACTGTATAACAACGTAACCTGGAGAAACCAAAAATTGTGCCACAACACTTAAGGAATAAAAACTATGCTACAACAAAACAATGTGCATATGCACTTAGTGAGATTAAAACCTAGGCTAATATTTTACAAGGGAAAGGAATTTTTCCTTTTAGTAGCAATGTTTGAGGTATATTCCATTTATTGGGATCTGGAGTTTTTTTCTATCCAATTTATCCAGCTAAAAGGGATTGCTACTTGTGCATCTTATGATCATGTAAGGGCCACTCCAAATGGCATCAAATTTGGAATGCTTTCCTATTTTTGCCCGATCAACATACCATTTTAGAACTAAGTCTCCTTCTTGAAAGGTCCTTGTTCTTGCTTTCTTATCAAATGTATTCTTTATCAATGCTTGATCATTTTCCATGACCTGCATTGCATGCTCTCTTTCCTCTCCTACTTCCATCATCTTTGCATACCTGATTTCCACATGTTCAAACTCATTCAGTTCTAACTATTTCATCAACTCCAAAGCGGGCAACTCAAATCATATGGACAATACTACTTCTTTTCCATATACAAGCTTGTATAGGAGCTTCCTATTGACCTTTTGGATCTGATCCTATCAGCCCATAGGGATGATTTGATCTTTGTATGCCAAGTTCTCTGGTTTTCATCAAGAGTCCTTATGATAATCCTTAATAGGTTCTTATTTGTGGACTCTTCTTTACCATTACCTTAAGGGTAATAGTTTGATGAAGTGCTGAGGTACACACCATTCTTGATCGTCCATTTAGTAATCCTTGTACCAAGGAATGACAATGCATTATCTCGATATAATGGTGGCAGGTACTCCAAACCTAGTGGCTATTCCTTCATAGAAATCCAAGATGTTGGATTCATTTGCTTCTTTTAGTGTGACTACTTTAGTCCACTTGGTGAAATAGTCAGTTGCATAAGTATCCACTTATGGCCTTTGCTTAAATTTGGGTTAATCACCCCAATGAAATCTAGTCCCCACTACATGAATTGTTGATCCACTAAAATGGGATGAAGGGGCAAGGATGCTAGCTTCTCCTTTCCTGTGAAGAATGCAAACTTTTTACACTTCTTGACCCATGAGTAGTAGTCCATGAACACTGTACGCCAATAATAACTAGCTTTTGTGATCTTGAGAGATGTTACTCGAGGTGTAAAGTGACCTCCTACTTCTCCATCATGGAACTCATGTAACACTCTCTCAATTTGTTCTGTCTCAACGCACCTCAATAGAACACTATTGATATCCTTTTTAAACAAGACACCACTAATAAGCACATATGGAATGGCTTGCAGTCTAAAGTATCTTTTCTTTGCTTTGTTCCATTCTCGGGGGCACAAATTTATTTGGAGGTAATGCACCAAGGGTTGGGTCCAACATGTAGTAGGTGCATCATTACCTGGTTACTCTTGATCATTATGTAGAAATAGGATAGCCTCTTTTCCATCCACTGACTAAGTTTGTTGCTTGGAGGTGAGTTGTTCACATAGACCCTTTCCTTGAACCAGTTTGGTCACCTTGATTTCAATGTCATATTCCATTACCCGGGTAATCCAACCTACTCTCTTCTCATTCAAGTCCTTGTTCAGGAGAAAATCCTTAACACCAACATGAGATAGTAGTAGTTGAATCTTATTGTTTGAGACCAAGTGTCTGAATTTCTTCAAGCTTCTAATAACAACAATGACATGTTTTTCAATGAAAGAGTATTTTACCTTGTAGTCCTCCAAGCTCTGAATAAAGAAGGCTATTGGTTGTTCTGAACCTTCCTCATTGGGTTGGACCAATATGGTTGAGATGGTGTCTGACCCTCCAAAAGCATATAGCAAGAATAATTTTGATAAGTATAGGTTAATAAGAGTTGGAGCCTGGGATATTACGAGCTTGATGGATTCAAAACTCTCTTTTCCTTATGCTTTCCATTTAAATTCAAGACTCTTCTTTAACATCATTGTTAAAGGCTTCACAAGAGTGGAAAAATCAGGTAAAAACCTGCGAACAAAGTTTATCCTCCCCAAGAAGCTTTGAAGAGATTATTTGTGTAGTGGCAATGGAAGTGTCGAGATGGATTCCACCCTTTCAAGATCAATTGTCTACCCTTCTCTTGAGATCATGTGGCCTAAAAATTTCCACTCATAAGTAAGGAACACACACTTCTTTGGGTTCAATGATACTTCAAACCTTCTACGCCTCTAAAATACCTACCTGAGGTGGAAGAGATTGTACCCAACATTCTTCGAGAAGACGGTGATATAATGTAGATACATTAGGACAATATTATCGATTAGGCCTTTGAATGACATATCCATAGCTTACTGAAATGTTTCTCTAGAATTTGATACTTCCAAATGGCATATTCTTATGTAAGCATATGTGGCCCATTTGATGGTGAAGGTTATCTTGAAATGATCTTCTTCTTTCACCAATATCTTGTTATAGCCTTAGTATCCATCTAGCAATGAAAACCTCTCAGAGCCAATTACAACCTGTAGTATCTGTTCCATTGATGGAAGGGGATAATGGTCCTTGAATGATGCTCTGTTCAGATCAAGAAATTCCACACACACTCTAATGTCTCCATTTATCTTCCTCACATGTACCAAATTTATAACCCAAATCGAATGCTTGATAGGAAATAAGATATTGGCCTCAATTAGCTTGTTCAATTCTTTTCTCATGAGAGGCTTGTTATCCAAAATAAGCTCATGCTTATTTTTGGTTAACTGCACCTATTTTTCCTCTTTTAGTGCTTCAATCCAATTCTTAGATACTCCAAGCACTTAAGGTTTCCTAAAAATATCTTCATCAGGTGGGAAATTTCTTCCCCTTTCCAAAGATATAAAGAAGTCCTTCTAACTCCTCATATTTTGCAAGTTACGAGTCGATGGGCCTTGAAAGGTATTTTTTCCCAAAAGTGGGCCAGTGGGAGTTTTAAGGATTTTTGCCAATGCAGAGAGGTTGGGCGGTGGGAGATATTAATACTTTTCACCCAAAGGGAAAATGCATGTTTTTGGCCCCAAAGAGGAAAATTTGCCAAAGTGAATTTTGGGTCGGTGGGTTGCGGGGAGTTTTGGAAATTTTATGCTTTTGGTAAATAGGGTACAAAGAGAATTTATGTCCCACAAGCCCACGGGTGATCTTAAAGAAAAATGAAGAAAAATTCCTAAGGCCCGCAAAAGAACACATGGCCATGTTGAAAAGTCGAAGTGGGATGGTGGGCCGTTGGAGGTAATTCAAATTTTTGCCCCAAGAAGGCATAAATTGAAAAATGAGGCATGCCTCCATTGATGCCCAAAGAACCACATGTCAAGCCTCAATTACATCTAGGTCGGTGGACCTTAGAGTGATTTTTTTCCCAAATAGAAAAAAATAGACTATCGGGACTGAAAATGATTTTTCACCAAAAAGTGAATTGCGGGGCTGCGGGCCAAATTTTACATTTTTACATTTTTGGTGCCAAGGGGCACAAAGTGAGTTTCAGGCCAACAAACCCATTCTGCTCACTGATTTTTGCCATTTTTGTACAAACCTGATTCAAACATTAAAATGGACATATATTTCGACCCAATGCCCAAAATTGAACAAATTTGACACCGTTGGAAAGGTCTTGACCTCACCTACGCCATGGAAACCTAAAAATTTAATTTCAAATAGGTTTTGTGGGTGAACAATGGGGAAATGTCTTCATTCCATTAATACATGATATAATTGCTCCAAAAACTAGATTATATTTGATTTGATCCATCGTTCTTTCTTTCTTCAACATGCCGAGAAGACACAAAGCGGTGGACATGATAGATTTGGGGTGGATTTGTAGAGGCATTGATGGCCAGTAGCTGAGATTCAAATTAGTTTTCCAACCTCTCTCTCCTTCTCTCTACACTGAATCTATAAAATAAGGGGTGGGGGTCATTGTAAAGGGTTGGAAATTTCTATTTTTTCCCCTCCCTTTTTCTTTTGTTTGTAAGTGAATTTGTGGAGCTTTCAAATCTCCCATTTGAGATGTAATAGAAAGTTTCTTGCCTCTTGGCCATTGTAATGTATTATATTGATTCAAGAACAATAATATATGTCTGTGGGTAATTTCCAACCCTTTCATGTGTTCATTGTTGTCTTTTTTATCTTTCATTACATTTTGGTTACATGTTCATGGTGTTGTATTACATTCTTGTGGTCTATGTTAAGTTACAAAATGGTGTCTAACATTCCTTTGGTGCATCACCTCGTTATCTTAGGTTTATTTTCTTACATCTTCTCAACCATGTCTCCTTGGTAAGATAGAGTATATTTAGAGTAGATCCTCTACAATTTATTTGTATGCACCTGAATAGAAGAATAGGAACCATCCTTGATCCAGAGATCTCTCTCAACTCGCAAGGTCCCACACTTTGAGATATGCTCCATGGTGTGCAATCACACTAAGAGTCTCGACTCATCTAGTTACAGGTACTCAACAGTGCTTTCATTTTGCACTAACAATTTTGGCATGCTCAGTGGGACCAAGAACTCTCTATCTTCTTTATAGCAGAAAGATTGATGTGCACTTGTTGTAATTTAAGATTCTAAAATTACACATCTGGTGACTCTAAGGGAATCAAAATCTACTGGTTTCAATAGTACAATCTTGTCAAGTTCATGAGAAGAATACAAACAAGATCAAGAACCAGAGAGGAGGGACTATTTTTCTATCTACACTTGTCCCTAGAAAGAAGGGGAAGAGGGAGAAGATCCCAGAGGTATCCATCTCCACCAAACAGTAATTTGCCACCACCTCCTCCTAGTAGGCCATGCATTCAATCAACAAGGGTTCTTAGACCAATCAGGATGGTAGAGCCAAACCCTTATGTCAATTTCACTGGCAATATCCCACTCACCCTCAATGCATAAAATCTTGTCCCAGTTGCAGCATTAAAGAGCATCTCATATTTCAATAGAGAGAACTAGACTTCTCCTAGTGACCACAGTCAAGACATTACAAATGACTATGTAATTCATGAGATCATTGAGATGGACATTGCAGTCAAGTTACTATCCTCTTCACTTAAGGGTAAATCTTTGCAATGGTTTAGAAGTCCAACAACCTTCTCTATTCAAGCTTGGGACCATCTATGCAGAGCTCTTCATGATGAATTTGGAGAGAAGGGAGATAATCTATCCCTGTTAGAGAAACTAACAACAACCAAGAGGGCCCCTAACGAGTAGTTGAAAGATTTAAAGCTCATATTTCAAAGGACATGGGAAAGGATTCCATTGGCTGTAAGGCCCATAGATTAAGGTGCTTTCTTATACTTTCTTAGAGCTCTAAATTCTAATATTGCTTTAATGATTCAATCAATGGGATGCACCACCTTACCTGTAGCCTATAGCATTTGCATAAGAACTAAAAATTGTTTAATTCAGATTGGAAAACTTACTCCTAGGCCACCCATGCCTCAATACCTAGAACTAGGAGATCCAAGTACTATTCAGATACCCTTATTACCTCCTATACCTACTCCTAGGAATCATATTTTAGCTTAAGCCTCTACCTCATCCTCTAGCACCTCAAAAGAGCTTCAAGAAGTTATGAAACAACTCTAGAACCTAAGGAATGAGCTAGTGACTATGAAAAGGAAACAAGCTCAAAGTTCTAGGCCATATATGCCTCAATCTCAGTATTAGTCTAGACCCCCATATAAGTAAAATAGTCCTCCGTTTCATTCTATGAATCAGAATCAAAACCAAGGACAACCTCAAACTACTAGGGTTTTCGGTCATATGATACAAACACAACATCAACATCAAGGCCTTGGTCCAAGGAAAAACAAAATGGCCCAAGAATATGATTGGTATTCCCCATGCAATCAGCCCCATAATAAATCAATGTGTTTTAATGGTGCACTAAACCAAGCCTTGATGGAATAGACCATGGGTGTGTCATAAGAGTCACACCAAGAAGAAAATTAGCAGCAAAGAGTTCAACGCAAGAAGCATCTCCAAGTGAAACTATGTTTGTCAATTGGCACGATGAGGATTTCTGTGGGATGAATCAAACACCTTCTCAAAGTGTATCTACCGATACACGGTCTAAGAAAAGGAATATTGGAGTTCGGGAAAATCAACAAACTTAGGTAATCCTCAACTGTCCATTACTCCATAATGTATTGGCACCTGAATGCAACTCCCAATATGTAGATCCAAAGACAAGCCACCTTCCAAACCCACTCAGACATCGATTGTGTCGACCCATGTGCAAGACAAAAATGTACCAGGAAAGGGGAAAAAAAAGGATTGGTCATTTAATATCATTGAACAAATGAAGAAGACAAATGTGATCATTTGAAAGTGAGAGTCACTGGCCATTCTAGGACAGAGGGATCTATTATAAACTACTATGGCCAATTGGTCAAGTTCAAAAATGCCCTCTAACTAGCAAGAGAAAGTGCTTACCAGTGCATCTCACCCTGGGGGAAATAATGGAGGACAACAAGGTAATAATCTGAAGCCCCCTCCGTTTTATGTTTCATTTATCATTGTGGAAAAATTGGTACATAATTGCATGATTGATTCGGGAGCAAATAACTTTGTAATGCCAAAGAAAATAGCCAATCATCTGGGTCTTTAATACTAATTCATCTCCAGGGAAGTAGTGTAATTGGATGGGACAATAGTGACAACTATAGGAGTCATCTAAGATTTGAGCCTAACACTCGCACGCCCGCCCGATGTGACTATGTTGCAGAACGTATCAATCATAGACTTACCGCCACATTTTGCATTATGTTTGCCAAGAGACTTCATTGTTAAGATTTTTGGCTATCTATCTATTGATTGGTCACACATGCTCTTTAGAACAAAGTACAGAGATAAGGCCAAAATTAGATTCGAGCCCATTGTAGATTACCATATTGAGTCTTATGTACCCAAATGACCAATGCCAATTGTTCAACCTTTGATTAGGAGGACATCCCAAGCACTTGTGAAGCATACACCAAGGTAGGGTGTATCCTAGACTTGACCCTCGATAAGTGGGTGAACAAGAGGCATGCTTTTGACCCATATAAAGAGATGGAGGAATCTGAGCTAGGAGTCTACTATCTACATGCGGAGAATAACCCTCTTCCTAACATCATTAAGCAAGAACATAAAGATGATAATGAATTATGGAAGTTGATATTTGACGGCTCAAGGAGTAGACAAGAAGCCGGAGGAGGGGCTATGATTTTTTCACCTCAAGGTATGAAATACTACTCAACTTTTTGTTTCTAATTTTCTTGTTCAAATAATATAGCAGAATATGAGGCTTTGGTCCATGGAATGCATTGGGAAAGGAAAAGAGGAATCAAGAACTTGTAAGTGTTTGGCGATAATTACCTAGTTGCTAATCTGGTCCGAGGACAAAATGCTACCAAGAACGATCTGCTAAAGAGCTACAAGAACCGGGTATGGGACCTCATTGAGGATTTTGAATCATTCGACATCAATTCCATCCCAAGGAAGAAGAATGAAGAAGCAGATAGGCTGGGAGTGATTGTTTTAACCTTCGACATTATGGATAGTATCAAGAGTGATAAATCCCAACCCCATATCAAGTTTTTTGTGAGGCCGGGTGTCCCAAACAACAACACAAGCTGGCAAGTATTTTAAAATGATCAACAAATTGTCATCTTTCTATAAGAAGAAGCTAAGTTCTCCTCCAAGAAAAAACTACCAAAGGGTCTTATCACTTTGGAATAAATTTTCAACCCAAATGACCAACTCTGAAAGGAGAAGGTGAACATTCGTAAAGGATAAAGATTCAGATCCCATTTCGGAAGAAGAAGGAAAATGTTCTAGATTGGAAAAGTAAGCACTCAACAAGAAAATCTGAGTTTATTCAACCTTTCCAAGAATTCCTAGATGTCTTTGTCTAGACCTAAAAATATTTAAGAGGTTTCAACCCAAATCTAAGGGTCAAAGCACAATGTTGTGTCCCACTTCATGTCCCAAAAACGCGAGTAAGAAGTTGGGCGGGATCGGAAATCGAGGTTGTTCGCGCGAACACCCCTTTCGCGTGAACCCCCTTCGCCTGAACTGCCACGTAGGATGAAGAAAATGGTTCGCGCGAATGGGGGTTCGCGCGAACACCGCTTCGCGCGAACCCCCTGAATTCAAATAATTTTGGCGGCAAAGAGTTATATATAGATATTTATATAGTTCTGGGCGGCAGATTTAAGGTTTGGGGGGGTTCGGGCGAAGGGGGGTTCACGCGAACCCCCTTCACGCGAACCCCCTTCACGCGAACCCCCCTTCGCGCGAACCCCCCTATGTGGCACCTATGTGGCACCTTTGTGGCACATTTTGGCGCCAAATCCATTTGGAGGATAATTTTATGCCAAAAAGTGCCACTTAGGTGCCACGTAATTAGGGTTAACGAATGAATAAAATTACAAAAATTTAACACAAAATACAGAATTTTATTAGCTTTCTAAAAATATAATTTTTATTTTTAAAAATATGTTTTACTATTTATTTTTTATATTTTGCTAACATATGGTATTTTAGGACAATCAATTGTACACAATCAACCCAATTTGAAAAATAGCAAAAAATATCAAAAATTTTGAAAAATTAAAATTACTATTTATTGAAGTCTTCTTCTTACCTGTGAAAAAAAAATCAATTTTGATAAAAATCTTAAAAGTTATTAGCATAAACATTTGTACACCATTTATTTGAAAATATTTTTACTAAATAATTAATTAAAAAAAAAATATAAGTCCAAAAAATATGAAAATTTGACAGCACCTCAAAATTCAAATCTTAAACATATATCTAAAATTTCATGGTGAAAAAATAAATTTTCATTTAAAAGAACCACCCAGGGACAGTCATTCCTCTTTTATAACATAAGAAACAACGTATGAATAAAATTAAGAAAAAGACCGTTTTTTTTGTAATTTTTTTTTAAAAAAAATTTACATGTATTCTACACTCTAAATACAACATTTCGTTAGTTTGTGGAATTTCATGAATGTGTATGGTTTTATGGCTATTACCTTTAGAAAATCAATGAAACTGAAAATTCATGTGTATAATGGTACAAAACATACCAAAAAGTGGGACATTTTATTGTGCTTTTACCCCTAACACAACACACTATCGAGATGGATCAAGGAGATAAGCCTTTCAGATATAAGACAAGGCGATAAACCTAACATAGAACCATATTAGTGCAGAATTACAGCACCCCTAAGTGCCTATAGCTAGATGAGTCAAGACTCTCAGTGTGATTGCACAACATGGAGGATCTCTCACAGTGTGGGACCTTATGAGTTGAAAGAGCTCTCTTGATCAAGGCTAGTTCCTATTCCTCTGTTCAAGTGCATAAAAATAAATTGCAAAGGATCTACTCTAAATCTACTCTATCTTACCAAGGAGACATGGTTGAGAAGTTGCAAGAAAATAAACCTAAGCTAACGAGGTCATGCACCAAAGGAATGTTAGACACCCATTCGTAACTTAACATAGACCACAAGAATGCAATACAACACCATGCATAGGTAACCAAAATGCAATGAAAGATTAGAAAGATAGAAATGAACACATGAAAGGGTTGGAAATTACCCACAGACATATAGTATTGATCGAGAATCAATACAATACATTATAATGGAAAATAGGCAAGAAACTTTGTATTACAACTTGAATGGGAGGTTTGAAAGCTCCACAAATTCACTTGTGAACAAAATAAGAAGGGAGGGTGAAAAACATAAATGTCCAACCCTTTACAATGAGCCCCACCCCTTATTTTATATATTTAACACAAAGAGAAGAAGGAAAGAGAGGCAGGAAAACTATTTGAAGCTTATCTACTGGCCATCAATGCCTCTAAATATCCACCCCAAACCTATCATATTCGTCTCTTTGTGTTTGCTCAACATGTTGAAGAAAGAAATAATGGCGGATCAAATCAAATTCGATTTGGTTGTTGGAGCAATTGGATCATGTATTAATTGCACAAAGACATTTCCCCATTCTTCACCCACCAAACATCTTTGAAATTATTTTTTATGTTTTCATGCAATAGGCAAGGTCGAGACCTTTCTAACATGCCAAATTTGTTGAATTTTGGGCAATTTGTGTCGAAATATATGTCCATTTGAATGCTTTATTTGGTCCGTATAAAAAGGTGAAAACTAGTGAGTAAAACAGGTTTGCATGGGCCCAAAACTCGCCTGTGCCCCTTGGCACAAAAAATGAAAAAAATGCAAAATTTTCCCCACATGCCTACAATTCACTTTTTGTAAACAAATCATTTTAGGCCCGACAGTCAAGCCTCAATTAACTTTACGCCTTCTTGGGGCTAAATGTTCAAATTGCCTTCGATGGCCCGCCATCCTGCTTTGTATTTTCAACATGGCCACATGTTCTTTTGTGGGCCTTTGGAATTTTTATTCATTTGGCTTTAAGCTCCCCCGAGGGCTTGCGGGCCTGAAATTCACTTTGTGCCCTATTTGTAAAAAGTACAAAAGTTCCAAAACTCCCCACAGCACTGCGCCCCAAAATACAATTTGGAAAATTTTCCTCTTTAGGCCCGATGGCCCAAATTTTCCCTTTGAGAAAAAATTCTTAATATCTCCTGCCACCCCACCTCTCTACATTGTCAAAAATACTTAAAACTCTTGCCAGCCCGCTTTTGGGAAAAATAACCTTCCAAGGCCCATCAGCTCGTAACTTGTAAAATATGAGGAGTTAGAAGGACTTCTTTATATATTTGGAAAGGGGAAGAAATTTCCCACCCTGATGAAAATGTTTTTAGGAAACCTTAAGTGATTGGAATATTTGAAAAATGGATTTAAGAACTAAAAGAGGAAAAATAGGTGTAGTTAACCAAAAATAAACATGAGCTTATTTTGGATAACAACATGATCACAGTTTCACATCATACATCCATAACATACAAGGACAATTGGGAGGCCAAGATGGAACAGTCCATTGTTTAAAGGGTTAATGTTCACGTTAGAGTTTACACAATGTGGATCTCATTTTTCACCATAAGATGATTTAATCTTGATATGAGAATGAACTAAATTTCACCTTTCTCCAAAGACATCATCTAATGGTTAAGTTTTCACAACTAATTATACACTAAAATGTTTTTAAGTTTCACAAAAAAATCCTTGTATTTCACCATAGAACCCAAATGATGATTTATATCGGGTATCGAGTTCATTTATGATTCCAACTCTTAAATGTGGCTGCTAAGGTTAGTTAGTGGTTCTTTCCACCCGACACCCTTCAATTAACATGTGTGTCAGTCAAACTAAGTTTTACACTATGTTTAATATTGATTACCAAGGAACAATACCTTAAGAGAACACATTTTCTTTACTACCTCATGATTACCAATCCTAAAATAGAACCACATACTCTAGATAATGTTTGATCATGTCATCCTAATGGTATAGTTAACGAAGATGTCGCTAAGCATGCAAGTTATGACAACAAGTCAAAATTTAGATCTCATTTTCTTCAAACTACAAGATGCTTTATTGAGTGTAAAGATATAAGTTCATTCTAAGGTTTCAGTATTCTATCCTAAAATAAAATCATGCAGAAAATGGTAGTTATACACGAGTTCTATACTACAGTTGACTTTTCCATTTAGATCCTTTTATTACATTTTCAGGGTAAGATACACAAACACCAATTATTTGATCATCAATTCCACACTGGAATTTCACTATAAGATATTAAATTCAATTTCATTTATCATATATATATATATTCAAATTTTACAATACAAATTTGGGGATCAAAATAACACCCATGTTTAGATGAAGGTTCCCCTTAAACACTAGCATCTTAAAATATTGCAAAAATTCATTATTGAAACTTTCAATACTTCACAAATGTTATACTATGATCTACAATATCAGCTAACATATATATCCAACCCCCTTTTTACCATATGTAAATCTAATCCAAAAAAACACCAATAGTTAAAGTACATTTCCCCAAAATGACCCTAAATCTATCATCTCATTCATATTACCAAATTTCAATAATAAGCATTTACTGTAACATATCAATACATAATATTTCTTTCCATTAACATACATCTGTTACAATAATATGCAATGAATCACAACCACACCGTTTTGCCATCTTACTTACATCCTACAAAACCATGTGAGCATGAAATCAATGATAAATCACTGACATGACATCCACCTAGATCGAGTATAATTAAAGTTTTTAGTTTCTCATTTACATAATTATAATTTGCATTCAAAAGAAGAGGGTTAATGAAATATATTTATTTCATTTCATTTCACTACATTTCATAATTAAGGAGAGAGAAAGATATTGGGAGGAGAGATAAACTATGTTTTTCTAAAACTTAAATTTTGCACAATAAGCCACAAGATAAAGTTTCATACAATTATCTATAAGTTTCAAGAGGTTTTCATGCCTATTTTCTAACTTGGTTAGGGTTTTATGGTCATCCTTAACATTTTCCCTCCTAGTTGTGAAACGTCCAATTTTGACTTGGAGGGTAAGAAAGTGCATTCAAATACTATCTTCAAAAAGAAAATTCAAGATGATTTAATTCCTACATGTCCACCTATATACCAAGAATCTACAGGGATGGACTAAATCTATAATTGGCGGACGATGTACAATTGGCGCATGGTTTTCTATAGCCATACGTCATAATTGAGCCTATTTGACCTAGTCAAACAATGACTGGAGGCTTACAAAATGCCCTCACCAAAATATACAGAAGAATTTTTTTCTCCCAAATGAGGGTAACAAGAAATTTTCTAGCAAAAATACTATAGGTTTGCGAAGGTGGATAGGGATTTCGTTGTTTAGGGTTCAAACGATGGTTAAAAATGAAAGCCAACTTTTTAGTTTTGGAAGCTACTAAAAAGTGCAAAACAGAGTCATATGGCTCCAAGAGGAATGAAAAAGAGAGCACAAATGATCAAACAAGGTAGAGATAATGCTTGATGTGACTCTCTACATAACAAGGAACACGTACGATGTTTTACATCTCCTTTACGATGCTCAGAGTGTTGGTTTGCAAGTCTCTACAAAAATGTGATTTTCTAACTTTCCAGGTAGACAAAAATGGTTGGTTTAATATTATCTCATCTAGCTCTCACCAAAACCAATGGACACGAGTACCAAGTTCTAACACCCTATGTTTAGCAATGCACGAGGTTTTTTTTGTGACACAGTTGAGGGTCAAATTATAAGATGGTAGAAAAATCATGAGGTGTTGTTTTATTGATTGCACTATTCATCTGGCTAAATTTCCAATTGTTTGAGTATCTCATAGTTTATTAATTTTGTTTTTTTGCAAACGGATTATCAAATTATATGAAAATTATAAGAGATAAAGGTAAGGAGACCATGCCTTCTTTAAGCAGAATCGCAACATTATATTTGTTGGGACCCCGCTTCCATTACATTTCATAAAAAAACCACAAGATTCACATAATCTTCCATGCTTTGCATAAAGGTCTACCATGACACGAGAAGTCTGTAACATCTAAAAATTCTCCTTTAACCTTAATCAAGTATGGAATGCCCATATCCGGAAATCCCCTCAATTCATTGATCACATTTCTTTCGGAAATTTATCAAACTGTTTTTTATCTTCTATACACTCCCACAAAGTTAGCATACAACTTTGCCAAGATATTTGTAGCTAAAACATCTAATAACAAGCTGCTCTCCATGAAGCACTAATTCACATCTCCCATTTCTCAATGGTTGAGAAGATGATGATTAAGGTTGTGGAGTTTCGTTTTAAACCTGTAAATAGCATTTGCTTGAAATTTTCTCACGTGATTTCATCAAAACCACTTTGTGCATATCATGCAGTCAATGTTTTCCACAAACCCACGTTTTTTTAAGACATTTTGTCAAACATATCACAAGCTTGTGCTTCCAAATTTGCGTACATGTCTACTGGAGCATTTACAACTACAAAATTTGACAACAACCCCGTCTTCATTATGTTGGGATGGATATCCACACCCTATTCCATCTATAGATGTTGTTTTACATAACCGCCCTCCATAAACCGTGCAAATGAAGATGCACGTTACTAAAATTTTCATTCAAAACAATTGTATAAATCAGGATGAGCATCTATATGAATAAAGTCCACTTGTCCTTGAAGTTGCTCAGAAATAACTTGAGCAACTGGGTAGGATATTGAGTGATCACCACCTAGAACCAATGGGCCGAGAGGAAACTCTTGTATCACACATTTTATAGAGTCACTAATAATGTTCATTAATATTTCATCATTTATACCACAATATCGCATTTCTCAAAATGGAATATTTCCAACATCTGTTAGTTCTCTAGGATCTTTAATATATTTTCCCTGCTCTAGAGCTCCCATTTCAGTACACGCTGGGAGGATGTAGGCAACGGTGATGGAATTTGGCTTTACATCTGCAATTTCATTTTCTTGGAAGTTTTTAAGTCTTTTCAATAAGCCATTTTGTACATATCTTGCTATCATTGCAATCCATGAGGCCACATTTCATGCATTTAGTCGAACAGTTCACATGTCTTGCGCATGTTTCCACACCTGCGCAGGCATATTTGGCGGAGCACTTGAAATACGAAATATAATAAAATTCCTCTATTTGTTTTTTTCTTGGCTAGACGTCTATACCTTGTTATAGAGCTCACATTTTTGCATAGGCTGGGAGTGCACAGGAAAATGTAAAATGGCCACATTAGAGACACTCGCTTGCTTTGCATAGATGGGACTGTTTGGGGCGGAGCCTATCTCTCACGCACGTTCGCGGGGAGATAGGTGGATTCAAACTCCTGACCTCCAAAATGATACGCTGGAGGCCCACCACTGCGCCAAAGCATTTGTTATTGTAAGATTTGACTATTTTTAATTAAATACACGACCCCCGAACGTGCGTGAGAGATAGGTGAAACATTGTTTGGTGAGGGAAACCATGTCTTCTGAAAACTTCTTCACTACAACTATCCAAATATTGCTAAATTTACAATGTTAACTTGGTTTGACCATGGTCAAATCCTATGGATCACAAATAAAGCACTTGTATTGTTAAGGAAAACAAATAGGTCATAGAGGATGTTTAGGCTGGACATGCCCAGCGAAGATGCCTCCTACATGCCAAACTTCACCTGCCACACACTACCTCTTCCTCCCACATTTTCATCACACCCACCATCCCACGCAATTCCGTACCAAGTTCTTTTAATTTTATATTATATTTCTTGTCGGAATTATAGTTTATCCCTCCTTGGAATGACCCTCCTCCTCTTCCCGGAGTGATGGCTTGTGCATAGTATTTTTGATTTGATGTAATTCTTGTGATGTCATGTTTCCCTTTGGGTGTTTTTTCGTTGCCTACATGGAATTTTGTGGAACAATGTATTTTGTCATTCCCAGAGCTTTTAATGCAACTCTCTTTTATTAATATTAATATAAGGGCATTTTCAATAGTAAAAATGTAAACACATTGAAATGCATAGTTTAAACAATAATATGGACTTATTGAAAACTCAAATGAGTGTGATTTACATGATGAGTAAATATTGTGAATTTTATTTTCAAAATGATTGTTTTTGAGAAAAGAAAATTCCATCTTTTAAAATGAATAGGAATATAGATAGTTTAAAATATTTTTTTATAAAACAATTGAATGACAAAAAATATTTTATTTTAGTTGCACTTCATTCTTTGTATCCTCCAGACTCTTATATATATATATTGATAGTAGCCATAAAATCTTGTAAGAATATTTATATTGATTTTTTCATTAAATTTTGCATATGTTGGTACATGAAGATAAGATAATTCAATGATATTGAGACCCGAGGTAAATTTAAGATCCTGTACAAAAATTCCACTTAGATTTTTTCGGCAAATCTATAAATATGTTTTTTAAAACCACAGTGATCAAGAGGAAAAGGTGCATAGTTATTTAACTAAATTTCAACTTTGAATTGGTAAAGCTTATAAAAACGGTTCAAATGTCATAGGATAAGTACAAAAGTTAGATAATGTATGTAACTATTTGGCTACTCAAATTAACAAGCCATTCAGTATATGTTGTTATCTACTAATGGTATTACAGTTTAGACATTTTCAAAAATAATTGGCCGATGGTACATAGATGATGAAAAAATGTAGTTAGACTTTTGTGGAATGCATTCATATAATTATGATATGCATTCAACCACTAACATATAAATGAGAACCTTCTTACATTGATTCATGTTTAGGTGAAGAAATGTGAATCTATGAGATTTACCCTCCACTCAAATGGAAGTAGATATTTACAATTGTAATATTGTTTATCATATATAGATGAACTCAACCGAATTATCTTTCAAGTTAATGGTGATAAAATTGAAAAGTTTAAAATTATTTAAATTCATTGACAAATGAACCTATAAATTTTAATTTTAATTTTAATATTAATTTACATATTAATTTCCAAAAGCAACCAAAAAGCTTAATTGTTCTACAAGAGTATGAAAGATAACAAGACAATGCAAGAAAACAAAAATAAAGAAAAAAAATACAAGAAGCAATAGGAAAGAGACAAGACACAACCAGTCTATGTGCCATGCTTAAGGGGTTCTACACCTAGTAGATCGTGACTGGTGTGTGGAGTTATGACCTCGTTTATGCCACCAATGTTGTGTAGAAGGCTAAAGGAATGAATCAACAATCTGAGACCCAAGTCTTCCATGATGATGTTTGAGGAGGACATATATATGTTAGGTCATCTCCTTGATAAATAAAGATACACACCTTTGGTCTTCATAATGGACAAGGAGTCAAAATGAGCCTTGAGTTTCATGGAAGAGACAATAGTACCTTCCATAGATATCATATTACATAAGACAACGAAATATAAAGTTCTCCTCTGATTCAGGGTTCATTTTTGCAAAGTGTGCAAGTGCGTTGGTCTCTAAGAATGTAATGTTCTCTGTCCATGTGAAGCTCCTGAGAACAATCTCATAGTTATCCCAATGGGAATCTCAAACCAAGTGGAATCCTTATGTATTTGGGGGGAATGACACATTCATCTTCAATGTGGAGATAATGCTCCAAATAGTGGTGTATTTTTTGTGGCAATGGATCTATTGGTTCAATCCAATTTATTTTTATGTAAGCTTTGTAGATCTCCTCTCTAATTCCTCTGTAAATTTCCCTTCTTAGCATGTGGGGAGAATTAATAGAGAATGTGAGAGGGGGAAGATGATTAATATCCAATCCAATGTTTTGGAGGAAAGTTGTACAATGTGGATACCAAGTGGTTTGGATCCCCAATTCACATAGCCTCATGGATTATTAGAGAGCTTTGAAGGGATATCTAGTCTGCCTAGTTGGTGTATCTACAATACCTCTTAGTCTATGAAGTAGCATCACAAGATGAAATATAGTTGACATATGGAGAGGGTACATGCCACATTCAGACAAGATGATTGCATGTGGGCCCGAGTGTTTTGCTCAGATAATCTTGGATATCATGGAGACAATTACTCTATCAACATGAGCCCAACCAATGTGCCAAATATTAGGGACCCAAATCCTGAACCATACAACATTGTTCATGTCACTAGATTTTTGAAAATGTGTAATTTTGCTTTGGCATCTTAAAATTGAAGCTAGAAACATTGTCTCTCAAGTGTATTGAGAGTTGTATAACCTTTACATAATCTCTCTTCTTTTGCATGAAGCATGTTGAAAGGAGGGCCTATGATCTAAGACAAGTATAAGAGGAGACCACATCTACCAAGTTTCCTTTTTACATGAGGTTGTATAAAATACCATGACCTTAGTTTTCCTCAAGTTCACTTGTAAACCATGAGTATGACAAAAAGAGCTTAAGATTTCAAGGTGTTGTTGTAGTCCTGCAACAATATGTCATATGAGGATGATATCATCTACAAATAGTAAAAAATTAATGATGATATCATATAAAAGACAACCATCATCTCGAAGACCGAAATTTGTAATGGTGTGCTACAGTTCATCAATGTAAAGATAAAATAGCATAGAAAAAAGTGGGAAGCGTTATTTAGCACTAATGGTGTTATTGATATCACTTGTATAACCAGTAGGATTTTGGACTTGGTCAACCACCTTTTCATAGAGTGTCATCACATGAAGAACCAAATGCTCTAGAATTTTAACGTCATGAAGCCATTGGATTAGAAGGTGTCTAGGTAGAGTATCAAATGCTTTTGAATGCCAACAAAACAACAATAAAACTTACACTTGTTGGCCCTTTCTTCTTTAATTATGGCTCTAAGTGTTAAGACATGGTCTATTGTTTGGCGATCCCGTCTGAACCCCGCTTGGCCTTTTGCAGGGAGTTTCTTTGATTTAGCAAATATGGAAATCAAATCATCTAACACAGTAGCAAATAACTTACTCAAAGTATGCCCAATCATGAGGGTCCTATAATTATTCGGCTCATGTTGATTCCCTGATTTAAATATGGGGTAGATGACGTGAGACGTCATTTTTGGTTGGAATCCATGGGAAGCCACTAGATTAAAGATATCATCAATGTGCTAAGAGTTTTGGACTGTCGTGAAGAAATTCAGCTCTCAAGTTTTTTATGTTTGCTGATTTCCATGCCTGAAGTTTGAAGATAGCATGTAACACCATACGGTCTATGAAGAGATTTTTACCTTGCCACCTGTTCTCTACTAAAATTGGAACTTGATTGGGGATGTTGTAGAGAGAGGATGCATAGTTGAACCATGTATCAATGTCATGTATAACACATGAGGATTTCCTTTGGAGGAAGGTTTGCCAAAAAGAATTTGCTTTAAACCTCAACATGTTGAGTGTGTCCCTTTCTTTCGTATAACCCAACAATTTAAGCAACCCATTGATATATATTAATCCTCAAAATTAAGGAAATAAGTTTTTCCGAAATGTGTGAAACAGAAAAAAAAATCACCACTAAAATAATCCCTCACGATAGTGGAATAAAAATAAATGAGTGTAACGAAGGGGACAATTTTCTTTAAAGGAAATTATGTTTATATTATAATATATAGCCGCTTTTTACATTATTATAAATATACTTCTGAGCATGTGACTCTAAAGATAAATAAATTTATAATAATATTTTCAGAATTCAAACATCAATTTATTTCGACTCTATATAGAATTATACCATGTTGACTACGAGGTTTCAAAACTATTATTGGGCATCTTCCAAATACAAATTTTTTATTTGTAGTAATTATTTACTATAGGTATAGAAGACTGCACTCACATCCTAACTAAATTTTGAGAATGTTCTTCAAATTTTGTTAAATTTCAATTGTTGGCTAGACATTACTTCTCTTAGTCTTATCTAAATTTGTACCATTTGAATGATAATATTTGATATGCATTCTAGTGATGCTAAAGTTTTTATATGATATAATATTCAAGTATTTCATGCATTTTATCTCACCAAAAGGGTAGTTATATGATGAAATCTGGTCTATATGATGTCCCATTGTAAAAGCGATCGTACCTATTTTATATATTTTTGTTTTTTCTTTAGTTTCTTTGGTTCACATGGTTGTCATACAATCTTGAAACTATGCTTTTGTGACCTATGTTTGGAACTTGAATAAATATAAATTAATTTTGATAAACATAAGGAATTGGAAATTTTATGAGTTTTTGTTTATACGAAATATTTTCATTTCATTTTTCATGATGTTGTTTATCATTTTTTCTTCCAATTGATGATGTCACAAAAATCACGATTAGGTAAAAATTGCACATTTGATGTATTGTGATTATACTTGGTTATCCACTTGACCATTTTTCAAATACTTCCATAGTTTAATGGTTCATACTTGACTACTGAGGGTCTAAATCTGAAATGAACCTCACCACATTCACTGACTCTCTATGCTCTATGCTTTTCTATCATATCTTTCTAGCCCATAATTCAAACAATTTCCTCGATGACACACTCTTATTATATGGTTCATTCTTGACTGCTAAGGGGTCTTTTATAAATTAACCTCATCTCATCCATACTCATTCACATTCACTTGAGAGGCACACTTCTCCTATCACACTCACGTTGCATTCCATTCCATTCACATTCACAACAAATTCCATATCTTGGTTGCATTTAATCTTTCTTTCTTATGCTTACATGTACACTTTGTTACATGTGCTAGAGAGATATTTTGGATGTCATTATATTTATATATACACATGTATGTCCACTTGCCTTCCAATTGCCAATGCATACTTTATAGAGATCATTTTACACAACATTGATGTTAGGTAGTGTACCTCTTACCAGTCCCACAATGGCACCTAGGGGCATCTACTTTTTTACACATCACATAATTTGATTTGCAGGTCTATTTTTCACCATGGTTGTCTAATTCTTTTCTTTCTACTATTTTCTTTTGTATGACATTGTTTACTGTCTATGATATTTTCGTGTTTTTGCATTGTATGCTTTTGGATGCTTTAGCCGTGATTGTCTTGTGATATTCCACTTTGCATGGATGTGCCTTGGTTTCTACCAAGCATATTCCCTTCCTCTGTAGGGAATAAGTTTCATATCAACATTGTAACGCCCAAAATTACGACGCACCAAAACCATGTCAAACCTCAATAATTACTTAGAAAAATTACGGATTTTTTTTTTTTTTTAAATTTACGAAGTCAATATACTTTAATTATGTTTAATTAAATCTACACATTCATAAGGTAATCCGAATTAGATTAATAATTAAATATTATTAATTTAATCTAAAATGCATTTTGGAATCCAACCTCTTCTAAGGGTTCCATTAATCTTTATTTTACAATTTTCGCTAATTAATCCCATTATTTTAACCGTTTAATGAAAATCCTCTTAAGTTATAAAAGGATCATCTCCTAATTTGGTTTAAACCTAACATCCATTTCCATCATATAGTTATTTAACTATACATTTTAATTCTAATTAATTTAATCCTTTTAAATCATTATCTAATTACCCATGCACAATATCATTTATTTAAATAAATCTCTATAGTCAAATCTCATTTAATTATTTATTTATCCATAGTAAAAAGGGTTACAACTTATTCTAACCCACTAAGTTAGCCCCATTCACTTAATACCCATACTTTTTTATTTAAAACCCACACAACTTAAAATTGTAAGGACAACTCTCAACCATTGGATTAAATTTGTGGGAGCCCTTAGATCTAGGGTTGACCCAAAAATCCCTAAAGATCCTTATGTTCTCTTTTATTCCTTTTGTTTACCATAATCCTCTTATTTGCACATTTTTGATTTACAGGTTTGGGAGAATCAAGGCCATGGAGCTAAGGGAAAACTATGGAGGATTTTGTTTTGTTTTAGCTTGGATATACTCACAGTTTGGAAATTTTATATGTTTATATACAAATATTCTTCTTTTTTTCAATAATTGCAATGATGATATACCCACAGATTTAGGGTTTGTATATGTATATGAAATATACATACATACATACATACATAAATATATATATATAGATATATAGATATAAAAAAATTAAATACACACACACACACAGATATATATATATATATATATATATATATATATATATATAGAATAAAATGGTTTCGAAGTGCAAGCGTTGTGCATTGAGTTTGATTGGGTGATCCTAAGGCTGAACTGGGCATATACTAAGGTTGGGGTTTGTCTATATATATTTTAAAATAACATTGAGTTTTACCCAATGTGTGGGACTTTGCAAATGGGAAAACTCTCCATATTAAAGGTTGGTTCCTATTCCTCTGTTTAGGTGCACCTAATATTCTAAGTTTTACCAAGGAGATAGGGATAAAAGGAATACAAGAAATAAAAACTAAGCTACAAGGTGATGCACTAAAGGAATGATTAACATTATTTTTGTTGATAGACACAAACCAACAAAATGCATACAACAATCAAGCATAGATAACCATATTTAAAATGGAAGATCATATGAGAGAAAAGGAGACAAGAAAGGATCTAAAATCAATCACAAACATGTTTTATTTCTCTGTAGATTGATACAATGCATTACAAATGACCAAAAGGTAGAAATGTATTGCAATTTAAATGGAAGGTTTGAACTCCATGAATTCCTTTACTAGAAAGAAAGGGGATCCTACAAAAAAAAAGAATGTCCAACCCTTTACAATGAGTCTCACCCTACTTTTATAGATTCAACACAAAGGGAAGAAAGAGAGAGAAGAAGGAAAAATAGTTCAAAGCTCAACCATAGCTATTAATGCCTCCTATAAAATTTTCCCCAAATCTGTCTTGACTGCATCAATTTCTTATTCGGCACCTCAAGGAGGAGGAAATGATGGATCAGATCGAATCTGATCTGGTTGTTGGGGAAAAAATAGATCCTACATTAATGGCCCTAAGATGTTTCTCCATTTTCTCCCACCTAACCTCCCCAAACTTAAAGTTTCAGATCTTCATGGTGTAGATGAGGCCAATATCTTTCCAATGGTGCCAAATTTACTTGATTTTGAGCCCCGAGTCAAAGATATGCCCCTTCAAAATTTGTATCGGTCCATACAAAAGGGTGGGAAAACCAGTTCAAAAAATGGCCCCTTTTAAAATGGGACACATGGAGGGCTGCCACTTGTTTGAGGGTGGTCTCATATTTTTCTTTGTGAATGTGTGGGGCACACATGGTTTCCTCCACCATCTGCTCAATTTATATGTTTTTAGCTAAGTCCTTTGCTCGGCGGGGTCATATTTCCATCCAGGGACACGCGGTGATCAGGCATTTGTCCAAACCCTCTCTTTATTCGACCCTTGAGTTAGCACCATTTGGACACTTGGCACTCTCCATCGGCCTACCACCATGCATTGACTATTCAACCCGACTCTATCCCCTTTTTGAGACTAGATGCGTGGAGGCTCCACGCTCACTTAAAATCCCGATCAAGATTTTCCTTTGAAGGAGTGTCGGGTTGACACTTGGAAGCCTCTCACAGGTCTTTATAATTTTCAACAACCTCCCTCTACCTTTTTATACATTGGACTACATGGCGAGATAGTGCTCGTTTGAGTCTCCACTTTTGGATTTATCCTTGCGGATGCCTGCGACTAGCACGGACGTGTGGTAGCATCCACTTACATTTGTATACTTAGCCTTTCTTTAGGCCTGCCTTATCCATCGTTTGACTTTTAGCTTTTACTGTACCTTGATTTTAGACTAGGGACATATGGGGGCTTGGTGCTTGTTCGAGCCTCCCTTTTTGGGTTCAACTTTGGAGATGCACCGCTTGGACACTTTGCAGCATCATTGTCTCCTCCATACTTAGTTGATTTTGGACTCATTCTGAATTGTTCCAAACCATGAAGACCTCAAACCTTCGTCATTTCTTCTCTTTGAACCTCTAGCCTCCTGGAAATTGTCTCCTCTTTCCCCAAACCTGCTATTTCATTTCTGATTTTTGCCTGTAATCTGTAGGATGGATTTAAGGCATTGATCACTTGATAGATCCATTTTCTAAATTTCTCCTACATAGGGTCATTTGATCTTTCGCAGGCCCCACCACTTCCATTGTAGAGTCTCCTATGAACCTGTTTTAGGATTAGAATCTGATTTCTTAGGTTCTTTCTATGTGGGGTCATGGCTGATCCAATATTTTTCTAGGGGAAAAATATGGATAACAGTTTTGGCGACTCAGGGGTATTTGCCTACTAGATGAGAGGACCAGTTGTTGTGTTATGTCCATTAGGCATGGAGTCGTGAGTTATGGCCTGGTACTAATCTTGCCTCTGATCCACAAGTCCCGACCATCTGCAGTCTCAATTTTCATAAGAAAACTCAAGAAAATGGTTTCTGAGAGTAGAAATTTTATTCTACTTGGGGCTTTTGCCTGTCCCTGAAAAATGGACTGTTTCGAAGATGGATTTTAGTTTCTCTGCATTTGTTTTCTTCTGAAGATGGAAACTATTATAGGATATTATGAGTTTCCCTATTGTGAATGTTGAAAGGGACAGCATGTCTTCTTAGAGGCACATTGGATTGTGTAATGACACTACCTGGAGCAACAAATAACTTGTGCCACAACACTTAGGGAAACAAAAACTACACTACAACAAAACAACGTGCATACGCACTTAGGGAAATAAAAATCCTATGTTAATATTTACAGGGTGGAAACTTCCCATTCAATAGCAATGTTTGAGGTGGATCCATTTACTAGAATATGTAATTTTTTGCCATCCAATTTAGTCAGCTGGAAGGCATTGTTACTCTTGCATTCTTGTGATCATGTAAGGGCCACTCTAGATGGCATCAAATTTGGAATGTTTTCCTAACTTTTCCCGATCTGTATCCCATTTCAAAACCAGGTCTCCTTCTTGGAAAGTCCTTATTTTTTCTTTCTTATCAAAGCATCTCTTGATTGAGACCTGATCCTTCTCCATTGTGTGAAGTGCATGCTCTTTGGTTTCTTCCAATTCCATCAGTTCTGCATACCTCTCCTCTATTGGTTCAATCTCGTACATCTCCATCTACTTCATGAGTTCTGATGTTGGCAACTCAAGTGATAGAGGAAAACATGCTTCTTTCCCATAGACAACTTTGAATAGAGAGTTTCCTGTAGACCTCTTGGGTGTTTTCCTATCAACCCATAAGGCTGATTTGAGTTTCGTGTGCCAAGTTCTCTGATTTTCATCCAGAGTTCTTCTGAAAATCCTTATCAGATTCTTGTTTGTGGACTCAGCTTGGCCATTACCTTGAGGGTAATATTTTGATGAAGTGCTCAAGTAAATCTCATTCCTAACAGCCCATTATGATTTTGGAACCTATGAATGCCAATGCATTGTTTGATATAATGGTGGCTAGCACTCCAAATCTGTCACTATTCCTTCATAGAAATCTAGTATGCTAGACTCATTAGCTTCTTTGAGTGCCACTACCTCGGTCCACTTGGTGAAATAGTCTGTTTCTGTCAGAATCCATTTGTGACCTTGGCTCGAATTTGGATTGATGACCCCAATGAAGTCCAATCCCCATTGCATGAATGGTTGGTCAACTAAAATTAGGCGCAATGGAAGTGTTGTTAGCCTTTCTTTGCCTCTGAAGAATGCACAGTTCTTACACTTTTGATCCATGCATATAGTCACTAAACACCCTAGGCCAATAATAACCTGCCTTCATGATCTTGAGTGTTGTCACCCATGGAGAAAAATGGCCTCCATTTTCTCCATCATGGAACTCTTGTAACACTCTCTCAATCTAATTTGTCCCAATGCATCTTAACAAAATGCCATTAATGTCCCTTTTGAACAAGATGCCATCAATAAGCACGTATGGGATGGCTTGTAGTCTGAAGTGTCTCCTTTTTGTTTTACTCATTTCTGGAGGACACAAGCCTATTTGTAGGAAGTGCATAATACTCTGAGTCCAACAAGGAGTGGGTACATCATCATTTTCTTCCTCTTGACTATTTTGTAGAATAAAAACAACTTCCTTTTTACCGCTTGCTTCATCTTGTTTACTTGAGGCCAGTTGTTCACACAATCCCTTCCATGGACCAACTTAGTAACCTTGATCTCAATGTCATACTCCATGACACGAGTGATCCATCCTACACGTTTTCATTCAGATCCTTTCTAAGAAGGAAGTCTTTAACTCCTGCATGGGAGACTAACAGTTGGATTTTATTATTTGAAACTAGATGTTTAAACTTATTTAACCCTCTGATTACTACCAAAACTTCATTTTTGATGAAGGAGTATCTCACTTCATAATCTTCTAGACCCTGGCTAAGAAGGCAATTGGATGCTCTGTACCTTCTTTGTTCTAGTTATACTAAGATTGCAGAAATTGTGTCACTACCACCAAAGGCATATAGTATGAAGTCCTTAGAGAAGTTTAGATTCACGAGGGTTGGGCTTGTGATATAGCTTCTTTGATGGCCTCAAAACTTTCCCTTCCTTCAGCTGTCCACCTAAATGCCAAGATCTTATTCAACATCAATGTTATTGGTTTGACAAGGGCAACAAAGTTTGGTACAAACTCTGTGAAAAAATTGATTTTTCCTAAGAATCTTAGAAGAGATTTCTTATGGCTTGGAAATGGCAATGCTCTTATTGCTTCAACTCTCTCTGGGTCAATTTCAAACCTTCCTTTGACAAAATATGGCCTAGAAGCCTTCCCTCATGGGCCAAGAATATGCATTTTTAGGGTTCAATGATACCCCAAATCTCCTACACCTTTGAAACACCTGTCTTAGGTGAAAAAGGTGGTCTTGCTACATTTTTGGAGAACAAAATAATGTCATCCAAATAGATCACTACTATTTGGTTGATCAGCCCTTTGAATGCCATATCCATTGCCCTTTGGAAAGTGGCTCTAACATTAGATAATCCAAATGGCATTTTCCTATAAGCATAGGTGCCCCATTTGGTGATGAAATATGTTTTGAACTTATCATATTCTTTCACCATTATCTAGTTTTACCCTACGTAGCCATCTAGGAGAGTGAATCTCTCTAATCCAGATACCACTTGCAAGATTTTCTCCATCGAGGGGAGTGAATAATGGTCCTTAAGTGATGCTTTGTTCAAGTCTCGAAAGTCTACACACAACCTAATCTCTCCATTCTTCTTCCTGACTGGGACCAAGTTTGCAACCCAACTTGAGTGTTTGATTGGAAATATGATACTTTCCTCTATCATCTTGTTTAGCTCTTTCTTCATCAGAGGTTCAATGTGTGGATTAACTAGTCTCTACTTTTTCCTGATGGGCTTAGCAGCTGATCTAGTTCGATTGTGTGTTGTGCTAACTTCGGATTAAACCCTCTTAGGTCTTCATAGATCCAAGAAAATACATCTGGAAACTCTTGGAAAAGTTACATGAATTCATACCTTTCTTTCTCAGTGGCCACTTTGCCAATTTGAAGTGTTTTGCCTTCTCCAACTAGAATTGACTCTGAATCTTCTCCTTTGATCTATATGTTAGCCTTCTCTTTTTGAAAACTGATCATTAGGATTGAAGATAGATTCTAATGTCACCAAACCTTTGGGAAGCTTGTTTGTATGCAGCTACACTACTTGATCTCCATATTGTTGCTCTAATCTATGTTTTGATTCCTAGCTGAGAATTTAGCTTCCTCTTAAAAAAAATTGATGATTTTTTGATCATTCTCAACACCTACCAAAGCATGTGTTGTTATCTAGCACTTTGGCCTCACAATCACATGGATATGTGGTTGTCCTTTGTCCCTCTTGATGTTTTCAACCACATCAAATGTTGCTCCAACTATTGCAAGCCTATCAACAGCTTCGTTCTCCTTCCTAGGTATGGACACAATGTTGAAGGCTTTGAAATCCTCAATGAGATCCCATACCCTATTCTTGTAGCTCTTGAGCAGGTCATTTTTTACAACATTTTGTCCTTTGACTTGATTGGAAACTAGTTCACTATCACCAAACACTTGCAAGTTCTTGATTCCTTGTCTTCTAGCCCAATGCAATCCATGAACCAAAGCCTCATATTCTATTGTATTTTTTAACAAAAAAAATTGGAAATAGAAAAGATGAGTAATATTTCATACCTTGGGGTGACACAATCATAGCCCCTCCTCCGTATCCTTTCCTACTTCGAGCCATCAAAGAATAATTTCCATACTTCATTTTCATCTTTATGTTCTGGCTTAATGATGTCAGGAAGAGGATGATTCTCCTCATGCAGGTAGTAGACTCCTAGCTCAGATTCTTCCATCTCCTTATAGGGATCAAAATCATGTCTTTTGACCACCCATTCATCGAGATTTAGTCCAGGATACACCCCACCTTGGTATCTACTTCACAAGTGTTTAGGAGGTCCTCCTGATCAAAAGCCAAATAATTTGCATTGATTGGGCTAGGCACATAAGACTCAATGTGATAATCCACTATGGGCTCGGATCTGATTGTGGCCTTCACTCCATACCTTGTTCTAAAGAGCATATGTGACCAGTCAGCAGAAAAATAGCCTCCAATTTTGGCAGTGAAGTCCTTGACAAACACAATGCAAAATGTGGTGGCAAGTCTATGACTGATACATTCTGCAATACAGTCACATTGGGGTAGGCATGCAGAGTGAGGCTCAGATCCTTGATGATTCCAACAATTGTCACTGTTGTCCCATCCAATTATACTACCCCTCTAGAGATGACTTCATACTTGGAGACCCAATTGATCAGCTATTTGTTTGGGCATTACAGAACTACTTGCCCCAATCAATCATGCAATTATGCACCAATTTTTCCCCAATGATTAATGAAACATAGAATGGAGGAGGTCTCAAGTTCTTACCTTATTTCTCTCGATGGTTTCCCCCAGGTTGAGTTGTATTGGTAAGCACTTTCTCTTGCTGGTTAGGGGGTTGATTTGAGCTTGACCAATTGGCCATAGCAGCAATGCATAGATCCCTCTGCCCTGGAATGGCCAATGACTCCCATAGTGAAATGTTCACACTTGTCTTCTTCATTTTCTCAATGATATTAAATGAGCTATCCTTTTGCTGCCCCTTCCTGACACATTTTTCTCTTGCACATGGGTTGTTACAACCGGTGCCTAGTGGATTTGAAGGTGGCTTAGATTGGCTCTACATATTGGGAGTTGTATTTTGAATGCCAATACCTTGTGGAGCAATGGAGGATTGAGGATTACCTAAGTTTGGTGAATTTCCTTCTCCAATATTTCTCTTCTTGGACCATGTATTGGCAGCTATACTTTGAGAAGGATCTTGATTCATTCCACATAAGTCTTCAACTTTCCAATTGACAAGCATAGTTTCACTTGGAGGTCCCTCTTGCTGAGCTCCTTACTATTGATTTTCTTCTTTGCTAGGTTCTTGTGACACACCAATGGTTTACACCATCAAAGCCTGATTTAGTGCACCATTGAAGCACATTGATTGATTATGTGGCTGATTGCATGGGAAACACCAATCATATTCTTGTGCCATGTTATTTTGTGTTGGAACCAATGCCCTTGATGTTGAAGTGTGTTTGGATCATATGACCTAAAGGTCTAGCAGCTTGAGGTTGTCCTTAGTGTTGACTCTGATTTACAACCTGAGTTGGTGGTCTATTTTACTATACAGGTCTAGCTGCACGATACTGAGCCCCGAGGCTGATATGGCCTAGAACTCTAAGCCTTTATCTTTTTGATGGTTACTAACTCATTCCCTAGGTTTTGAAGTTGTTTCATAACTTCCTAAAGCTCCTTTGAGGTGTTAGATGATGAGGTGGAGGCTTCAGATGAACTTTGACTCCTAGGAGTAGGTATAGAGCTAATGTGGGTGTTTGGCTAGTACTTGGGTTTCCTAATTCGGGGTATAGAGGCATGGATGGCCTAGGAGCAAGTTTTCCATCCTGAATTAAATGATTCTCAGCTCCTATGGAAAGGCTATAAGCTGTAGGTAAGGTTGTGCCCCCTTTTATTGAATCATTAAAGAAATATCATAATTTAAAGCTCTAAGAAAGTATAAGAAGGCACCTTCTTCAGTGGGCTTTACTTGCCACTAGAATCCTGTCCTAGGTCCATTGAAATCTAAGGTTGAAATCCATCAACTACTTGTTTAGAGCTCTCTTGATTGTTTTCAGTTTCTCCAACAAGGATAGGTTATCTCCTTTTTCTCCAAACTGGTCATGAAGAGCTCTGCACATATGGTCCCAAGTTTGAATAGAGCTTGTTCTAGGCTCCTAAACCATTGTGAAGCTTTACCCTTGAGTGAAGAGGCTAGCAACTTGACTACAATGTCCATCTCAATGATCTCATGGATTGTACAAACATTTGCAATGTCTTGAACGTGGTCACTAGGAGAAGTCTAGTTTTCTCCAGTGAAATATGGGATGCTCTTTAATGCTACCACTGGGATTGGATTTTGTGCATTCAAAGTGAGTGGGATGTTACTAGTGAAATTGACATAAGGATTTGGTTCTGTGTCATCCTGATCGGCTTGAGCACCCTTCTTGATTAAAATAATGGCCTACTAGGAGGAGGTGTTGATAAGGCTTTGTTTGGTGGAGATGGAGACCTCTGGGCTCTTCTTCCTCTTCTCCTTCTGTCTAGAGACAAGTGTAGGTGTAAAAATTCCCTTCTTCTCTTGTTCTTGACCTTGTTTGTATCCTTCTCATGAACTTGGAAAACTTGGACTGAAACCAGTGGATTCTATCCCTTTTGGAGTCACTAGATGTGTAGTTCGTAAAACTTCTTAAAAGCTAGAATCACAACAAGTGCACATCAATCTTACTGTAATAAATATGGAGACTTCTTGTCCCATCGGGAGTGCCAAAATTTTTAGTGCAAAATCATAGCACCCCCAAATGAGTTTTCAGATTTGATTTTCTAAGGCAAAGTCATTTTGTGTGATTCACATAACATTGAGTTTTCCCCAAAGTGTGGGACTTTGCAAATGGGAAAACTATCCAGATTAAAGGTTGGTTCCTATTCCTCTGTTTAGGTGCATGCATGGAAACTTGCATAGGACATATTCCTAAACCTAATCTAAGTTTTACCAAAGAGACATGGATAAAAGGAATACAAGAAATCAAAACTAAGCTACAAGGTGATGCACTGAAGGAATGATGAACATTAGTTTTTCTGATAGACACAAACCAACAAAATGCATACAATAATCAAGCATAGATAACCAGATTTATAATGGAAGACCATATGAGAGAAAAGGAGATAAGAAAGGATCTAAAATCAATCACAAATATGTTTTATTGCTCTACAGATTGATACAATGCATTAAAAATAGCCAGAAGGTAGGAAACATATTGTAATTTAAATGGAAGGTCTAAACTCCATGAATTCCTTTTCCAGAAGGAAAGGGGAGCTTGTAAAAATAAAAAATGTCCAACCCTTTACAATGAGTCTTGACCCTACTTTTATAGATTCAACATAGAGGGGAGAAAGAGAGAGAAGTGGGAAAAATAGTTTGAAGCTCAACCACCACTATTAATGCCTCCATAAAATCATCCCCAAATCTTTCTTGACTACATCAATTTAATATTCGGTGCCTTGAAGGAGGAGGAAAAATTGGATCAGATCGAATCCAATCTAGTTGTTCGGGAAAAATAGATCCTACATTAATGGCCCTGAAGATGTTTCTCCATTTTTCTCCCACCTAACCTCCCTAAAACTTAAAGTTTCAGATATTCATGATGTAGACGAGGCTGAGATATTTCCAATGGTGCAATATTTTCTAGATTTCAAGCCCCGAGTCGAAATATATGCCGCTTTGAAATTTGTATCGGGTCTGTACAAAAAGATGGGAAAACCGGTTCGAAAATGGGCCCCCTTTTAAAATGGGACACGTGGAGGGATGGCACTTGTTTGAGGGAGGTCTCTGTATTTTTATTTTGGAATAGCATGGGGCCAACACGTGGTTTCCTCCGTGACTCGATTTCTATGTTTTTTGGCTAAGTCCTTTGCTCAGTGAGGTCATATTTCTGATCGTTGACACATGGCAATATAGCACTTGTCTTGAAACTCTCCCTTTATTTGACCCTTGAGTTAGCACCATTTGGAAACTCTCACTTCGACCTACCACCATGCATTCACTATTCAACCCATCTCTGTCCCTTTTTGAGGCTTGATGCATGGAGGCTCTGCACTTACTTAAAATCCATATCAAGATTTTCCTTTGAAGGAGCATCAGGTTGACACTCGGAAGACTCCCTAGGTCTTTATACTTTTCAACGATCTCCCTCTTATTTTTTCAAAACTTGGACTACATGGCGAGCTGGTGCTCATTTGAGTTTCTACTTTTGGATTTACTCTTGGAGACATGAGCTAACATGTGGTAGCCTCCATTTGAATTTCTATACTTAGCCTTTTTTTAGGCCCACCTATCCCACCATTTGACTTTTAGCTTTGACTCTACCTTCGATTTTGGACTAGGACAAGTGGGGGCTTGGCTCTTGTTCGAGCCTCCTTTTTGGATTCGACTTTGGAGATGCGCCACTTGGACACTTGGTAGCATCCATTGTCTCCTCCATACTTAGTCAATTTTGGACTCATTCTAAATTGTTCTAGAGCTCTAAGACCTCGAACCTTCACCTTTTCTTCTTTTTGAACCTCTGGCCTCCCTGACACTTTCTCCTCCTAGCCCCGACCCTACTATTCCATTTCTGAGTATACATGTTATATGTAGGATGGATTTAAGGCCCGGATTCACTCGACAAATCCATTTTCTAAATTTCTCCTATACAGGGTCATTTGATCTTTCACAGGCCCCACCACTTCCATTGTAGAGTCTCCTGTAAACTTTGTTTGCGAGGATTCGAATATGATTTCTCAGGTTCTTTCTGTGTGGTGTCGTGGCTGATCCAATATGTTTTGGGGGGGAAAATATGGATAACAAAACCTTTCAAACAAAATGTCATATCATATTTCTTAGGCACAACTTCTTTGCTTCATGTGCTCCTCTGGCTTGTTGATCAAATCTTGGGCAGCTAAGTTGGTTGGAGAAATAGATAGAGAACCCCTGAAAATATTTCCGGAGTGGATTTATAATGATCCTCATCTTGATATCCTTGAGGTGATTTTGAATCGATCCAAGTGGAGATTCAAAAATGCAGTGATTGGAATATTTGGAGGGATGCATCTGAACATTTATTTTTACGGGAATGGTGCAAGAGGAAATGGGCATGTAAGAGCGCTTGGAGGGAATAGATTTATTTTTGTTTCCTTGATGATACTGAATTGCAAAAGGTGTTGTTTGTTTACCCATGGTTTTATGGGAAATATTCCCTCTGCTTGATTCATTGATCTCCAGGGTTGAAATCTCATAGTATGTTTCCAAATCTTCAATATGGATTTGTTTACCAGATCTCTTATTAGAATTTTGGGAACCCAAAGTTATTTTAGGTCTGGAAAGATCGATGAGCATCCTAATAGCGGTGGATCTAGCCACTAAGGCACGATCAAGACTGATCTTTGCTAGGATGTGTGTTAATGTGCATGTGGGGGATAAAATCCTGAAAAAAAATATTTTGAATAACGCACATGATCAGTGCGAGCAGTTAATAATGGTTGAAAAATCATAGGTTTTCTATAAAAATGCTGAAAAGTGGGAAATGAAACTTTTTCATCGTGTTGCAGGAATCTAATGACTTCAAAAATAGAGTAACATCGTGAAGAGGATTTATGTATACTAGTATCCCGGTTGAAGATATTTCACTACAAAGGAACATAGTAAAAAAATGTAGAGGAAGAGGATGGTGAATGCTCACGGGACAAGACAAAAAGACATGTTGCGAGCGGTGGAGCTGTGGTGGTTAGTTTTCCTGCAAGAGAGGAGCACCACTCCTACTGTAGTGGGTGGGAAGTATCCACACTAATTCAAATTTTTGATCGAGTGTTTAATGCTCCTGAGACTCCATTTTCTAGCAGTTTGAATCAAAATTACATATAATCAAGGCGATGTTTATTGTGATGACAAGTTAGGTAATCGCATGATTTTGGTGAAATTTGGGGGACAATATGGAAATTAATTTGAATGAGGAATTAATAAAATTAAATGACCATTCCAGCGTGAGTGGAAGAATTCAAATATTAATATAAATATTAATAGAATAGACCACAAGGCAGCAAGAAATGTGGAGGAGCATAAACACGGATAAAAGCCCCAACTTTTTGAAACAGGATGAGTTGCGTAACAACTTAGAAGTGGTAATTATGGATAAAGGAGAAGATATTAAAGATGATCTCATGCCCTCTTCAAATGTAGTTGATGGATGGACTAAGGTCCACCACAAGAAAAATATTTCTAAGATTGATCGCATATTGCAAAGTTGTACATTGATAGGTACTAGTGGCTACTATTTTTGTTTTTCATGAGGTTTGACTCACATTTATGACTAAAATTTAGATCATCCTTAGAAACCTTGATTAACTATTGTTTTTGGCTCTCAACATTGAGTTGTTGTGGATCCGTAGTTATTTTTACGATTTGATGAATGTTCTTGGGGTTCTTTTCTTGGCAGATCACATTCTCCTTTTAGGCTTTCTAGTTATATCTTCATGTATTATTTTTTTTGTGCTTTCATTTTGTGAATTCTCTGACTTTTTGAGATTCCTTGTACAAGGGTATGGTCCCTTTCAAAAACTATTTCTATAAATATACATCTATAATCTTATATATGTTTGTGTGTGTGTGTGTTGTGTGTGTGTGTCACTTGTTTATTTTCAACCAAAATATTAGGCATGATTTAATTATATTAGGATATACAATATATTTGTAATTTAGATAATTATATGTATGTTTATATTTATCAAGTAGTTGAATTTAATATTCTTTCCATTTAGAACAATTACAAGGATAGAGAATAAGTGTATTTTTATTTTAAAAACCAAAAATTGTTTATTTACTCCTCTCCTTTCTTATTTTAAAATTGCTAAGTCATTCCATTAAAAAAATTAAATAAGATGCACCTAATAGTAACATTTTCTCAAATTTTAAAACAAGGTAGAAAGGAACTTGTTTCTTTAAGTTGTTAAGGAGTAACTAGATGCATTCATAGTGTAGACACCAAAATTGGGTCACACTCCTTGGTCCTTTGTCAAATAACCAGACTCAATCATACTAATCTTACCATGGCCCCTTCCACCCCACATCACATTTAATTTAATTAATTTAATTAAATTAATATGTATCCTCAAAATATTTAATATCTAATTACCTTAATTTCTACCCCACCACCTCACCTAGCCACCTAACCTAGCCACCTCACCTAGACACCTCATCCAACCACCTAACCCTAGACTTATTCTTGGCATGTTTCCATCACCAACAATAACTAAGTTTTACTTTCCTTAATGAGCTAAGATTTTGTGTAACCCTAAAATCAATCCCTAAAATATCTCTAACCACATTCCCACTCATTAGAAGGGAATTTTTTGTTCTAATCCACGAGAATAATCGAATTGGGCCAAAAAGAAATAAAGTAAACATAGGGAATCCCACCTTAACCGATGCGGGTCACCCCTAAACCGATGTCGGTCAACCTGGAACTATCGTCGGTTACCATTTATTCACCCAAACAACCTTTTTTTGGGTTGCATTGATCGAGAGCAAGGAAGCGAGATCTGAGTTGCATGCGAAAAAACCAGCATCCTTTCACATATCTAGACATCAAGAGCCATCACCAAGACAAATATTGAAGCATTACACCCATGGAATCATTTTGGGAATCACTTCTATGATATCCAACACTATTCTTCTTATCAAAACCACCTACGTTCATTATCAAAATCTGCATCATAGTAAGTAGATCTCTACGAGCGTTGTCTATTACTGGCATAGTTAATTTTGTCATTCCTGTCATTAGTTTATACTTTGCATTTTCATTCCTCCATTGCTTTAATAGCTTATAATCCCACCATTTCCCTTGCCCACACACCACACGATTCATCATTCCGACCTAATATCTATTTCTAAGTGTACTTGAGATCTCCACAGACCTTCTCATCCACTCTCACAACCTTATTTGACCTCAAATCAGCCCCTTCCATTTGATCTATTTGAGTTTCTTTTACCTTGTCCGTCGCAGGGGCCCGGTTATCCGCAACCTCCATCGGTTATACCTAAACTAGCATCAGTCACACCCGACCGACGTCAGTCTCTATGTTTTAAACGTTGACCAATAATAGGCCCAACAATCATCCTACCCAGATTGACCTAAATAACCCAAAATCAGACTACCGACTAGTCCCGATGCCTTGCGGACACCCTCATCTCTCGAGATCCAATTTAGCTGTAGCCTAGCCTATTGTGATTGGATTTTCTAATTGTACTTGAATGAAATACCTAAATCATATCAACTACATTAGGACTTTACTTTTTTCTCACATTAATTTCTTTTAAACATTGGAATGATAGCCATCTATGGAGTATCACACTTCCTAGAAATAGCATACGATAGGTGGTCCACTGTCATATATCATTTAACTATCCTCTTGTGGTATTGTTTTCTATTACAGGTAGTTACTCCTAGCCAAAAGGAATCTCTCACATTCATCTGTGGATTAAGAAGTCAGAACATGCGCAACAACATTTAATTGACCAACATTTAACACATATTCCTCCTTGGCCCTTACCCTTATCCGTTTTGTCATTTTGAAAAGGTAAGAAAATGGTGAAACATTTTGGCATGCCCAATGGGACCCATCAGGGGTTCTTTTGTATTTAGTCATTCCTAGGTGAAATTTGTGTGTTTATTTCCTTTTGAAAAGCTTCCACATTAATTTTCTTCTTTGGAACAATTCTCCTTCTTTCTATTGTCTAAAAAACAAAATTTGGGTGATTTAAAAAGAACACATATTCCTTTATTTTGCATTGCATTAGTGAAAGAGCATCCATCTTCACCCATTTCATCACTTGCTACATTGAATATCACACTTGAATTTGGGGTTTAAAACAATTGCATTGCATTCTTATTTGTTGCATTATTAGCTCACATTAAAATGCCCAGGAAACCTATATCTTAGAGAAGCCATGTCGAGTTGATGGTTGACACAAAGAATTGTAGAAAGCACATTTTTCTCTCTCTCTGTGTCTTACCAAACTTGCACAAAATCAAAATATACACATATTTCTTAAACAACATCTTACCTGGGAACATCTTTCAGTGATCACACGATCTAGTTGGTAGGTACTTCCCAGCTCATTGCCTCTGTTTATTCATCATCTCAGAGGATGGCCCGCCCCCGCCATAACATATCTAAAACCTCTCCTTTTAGATATCCTTCTTCGTAGGATGTTTTCATAACCAATTTTTTTTGTTCTAAATACACACAGTTAGTCCTAAATAGCATAAGCTAAACAAACATAAGAAAATCACTATTAGGATCGTGCTTTTTCTTGGCATTCCTCTTGACTTTTGTTTCAAGGTGTGAGACTATGACTCTCCTTTTTGTTTGTTCCTTGCACACTCCACCATCGTAGTTGGAGTATTCTAACTTTTTCTGAGTGTGTCAGGGCCCCATCTCCTCATTCTCAAGTTTCTAAGTTTGATTCTTCACTTAATTTAATTCACAAAACCCAATTTCTTAAATTCTTTCTAATTTCACGATGCACCAATGTTGGTCAGTGACCATCACCAGGTTCACATCGACTGTTGTCGGTTAAATCTTGACCGATTAATTAATCGACTTACTAGCTTTCTAGTTATTTTCGTGGAATTGCCTTCATCACTCTTTATGTTCTGTTTCAAGCCCTTAGGGTAAAATCATATTTCCCCTATTGATACCTCTTGTCATACATATTTTACCCTATAGACATCCAACATTCCTATTTCATTCTTTGAACTGGTTTCTTCCACGGTGACAGTGCTCGATTTGGCGCAATGCTAGTCTTGATGTTCCCTCGGCCATCAACTTGAGTCGGCTGATTGTCATTCGGTTTTTAATCAGACCATCCCGATCAACGTGACTTTGTGGATTACCTTTGTTTGATCTTGAAAATCTATACATTGACCAAATTCGCCCTCCACAGACCCCATTATTCTATGTTTCCTACCACTATTTTACGGCATGTCATCTACCCGAGAATACGGATCTTCTTACGATCGGCACTTGTTCACATGTTGTTGACTCGTAGCAAGACTAACACCCTCATATTCCACTGGTCATCAACCACTCCCACCTAGTCCCTCACTGCCTTCCATCTTCTCACACATGGATCGACCTTACCCACCACCATTGCTGTAGGTGATGAAGAGTTTGCATGTCTCCTTGATAAGAATCTTGTGGCCTTACTGGTTCTACCTTTTCCACTCTTCCACCCCGAGACTCCTTAGGTCGGTTGATATCTTTTTGCATGCATGTGTCCATCTCTCCTTTCCTTATTCATGTTATTGCATCAGCCCCTAATAATGCGGCATTACCCTAACCTTCTTCACCCTTGGTAGTTTCATAGCTAGGCCCCATACCTGCCATGACTGCTACATCTACAGTTTCACTCATGCCTATTATATCTGTTTTCCCCTTGTCGACCACCCACACCATAGAATAGTCTACACCCATTGTCTCAAAAATACCCATTATAACACAACCACATGTGGTGTTAGTGACCCCTTCTTCATTCTATAATCACGTCCTCTCCATCCAACAAACACTTTGATCGCTACTAGAGTCACGAAGACCATTCCACCTACATACACATACTATCAACAACCCCCTATCTTGTTTATCACCCATTCTCAATACGTGCCTTATATGTTGGTTCCTTATTCTCAACCTCCCTATCAGGTTGATATCCACTTCATAGCTTACTCTTATGGAAGGTATCCCTCCATCATGACCTACCCCCGATGACCTCATCAATTTGATGATGGAAAACATGGAAACATTAGAAGCATCGATTAACACTCATGCGAAACACCCTCACCTATGATGAAATTTGTAATGATCTATTCACCCATCTATTCATATTTGACCATCTGACGTGCATTTGGGAAATGCAAAAATTCAACCACTTTAATAGAAAATAAGATCTCTGACAACACTTATGGTCCTTTAAACATGGTCATTACTTGATTACCCATGATGAAAATTTACTTTTGAGGAATTTCCCAATGTCCACTGATAGGACTGTATTAATTTGGTATAGTGGACTACGAGACACTCCATTTACTCATTCGATTAAGTAGCCCCAGAGTCTAACTAGATCACTTCTCCATCAACATTATTAAGAAGGTTACCATAGCTGCTCTTATTCACACATGAAAAGCGGTTTATGATGATTACTATCAGCCAGCTTCATCGCTCGTTGGCACAGCCTCATTAACTTGACTCATATTCTAGTTACCTCCAGGCAATGAGCTTATTGAACTATTTCATCAGGCATGTGATGAAACATCTCACCCAACCCTATAAGTGCGAAGCATATCACACTTCGATGAGGCATTCACCACTTGGCATGGGGGTGGAAATTCATGTACTACTCGAATAAAATAAGATTCAACTTAATGTGACAAGAACATCATGTTCCGAATCAAATGGCCTTCTTCGTCTTGAAACCCCAAGCAACTATTCAAATCCCAAAGGGTGATTAGGATAAATTTTAGTGTCGAATGTTCCTAAACTTCCATAAACCATGCCGAGATGTAGTAGAGCCTTGGAATGACAGATTTTGTGACTATAAAAGCACGTGAAGAATGGATGCTACTGCAGGCTCTGAGATTATGTTCGATCGAAGTTCGGTAAGCGGGGAAGTCGGCTCAGGGTCAGCACGTCGATAATGGACCCGATATGATACAATCGTGACACGTGGTAAAAAGAAGGAGAAAAGGAAAATGAAGGTTGTTCAATTTTCCAATCGAGGTTCGACAAGTGGTCTTATTTTTCATATTTCATTTGTGTCTAATTTCATATTATTGGGACGTTATGCAAAATTTATTAAGTCCCCAACGTCTAGGACTAATATTAATCCCATATTAATCTCCAATGCATTATATGCTAACTTCCTTTGCCACCACTTTGAATAATATGCTATGTGCCATGCATTT